>VYXH01008477.1:0-45696 GCA_013397275.1 Burhinus bistriatus | reverse complement strand
TTTTTTTTTTTTTTTAAAGGAAGCAATGCATACTTGTGGGACTAGCACACCGATCTCTCTCACTGTCTGCAATATCCCTGTCCAGCCCCAACCTAAGATAGCATCAGATGAGTAACAGGCACTCATCAAGACTCTTCGCCATGCCCACATGATTTGGAGTCCCTGAGCTGAGACAAGACAATAAATGAAATAAAGTTAGAATTACATGGTTGATGGTAAAAGACAGCAGGACAGATAAAAATGGCAAGCCCAGCAAGTAATGATAGCTTCACATACACAGATAATTCTACCAGAGAAACACACTTTAAAACATGCCATACTTGCTGTTTTGGGGATGCTGTCTCACTTTGAGCTATTATAGATACCTTTCAAAACAACATGTGTAAAGGCAATCCACGGGCAGATGCTCACCCAGGGGACTTGACTTGTATTCTTGCAAACTTTTCAAAATGAGCCCAGAGTACCTCAAACAATTTTTAATTCAATAACAATTGTGGTGCAATGAAAGAAGAATGCTAGTAATGATACAGAAAAAGAAATAATTTTTTTGCATAACCCACTCAAAGCTGAGTGATATGATGCCATTGGAGTGAAACATCTGAAGTTCATTTTGGATTTTACCTTTCTTGTGCTAAAGATTTTTCCCATCATCTCTTTTGGCCAGAGCTGATGGGCAATATATACTGCTTGAATTAGTGTTACTAATTGTACTTACTCTGCAAAAATAGATATTCTACCCCAACTGAAGCTCTGCTGGATGAAATATCGGGGCTCACATAAAGGGCAGATTGCAGCTCTCCATTTGTTCTTATGTAAAGCTGTTGGTTTATATTTTCTCACATCAGCTGAGCATCAGGTGCACCGTTCTGCCAGAACTTGTCCTTCCCACAGCTCTGTCTTAGAAAACTTATTACTTCTACCAAAGCCAAAGGCAAAAGTGGTAAATGGAAACAAGGAGTTTCCTCGTTGCTTCTATCAGCTCTATACCCCAAAAAATTCTCTCTGTAGAATAGCAGTTCTTTATAAATCTTCCAATGTTTCAGTACGTTCTGGAAACCAAGCCACAACTTCCAATACTGAGCATAAGAACAGCTATACTTGTTCAGTTGAAGATCCATCCATCCAGTGTCCTGCCTCTAATAATGGCCACGCGTGGACACACACAGGGAAAACTAAGAACAAGGCATGCACTTTCCCCATGTAATCTTTCAGCCTCCAACTGTTTCCAGCTCAAAATATTTCCTAAGCATGCTGTAGTTTGTCTTATAAGGCAATACTCAGTGAATCCATCTTCCAAGAACTTGTCTTGAAAGTGAACATTTTGCATCCACAACCACCTTTGGCAAGATGTGCCACATGTCTACTACTGGTATTTATTTTGAATCTGGCTTCTACCAGCTTGACTAAGTAACACTCAAGTCTCACCTTGGAAGACAGAGTGAACAGTTGATCGTAATGTATCCTCTCATGCCATTACTGATTTTTTCAGCTTCTGTAGTTTCTTCCTTTCAGCTGTTTCTTTTCCAAGCAAAAGTCCTATGTTCCTCATACAGAAGCCATTCTTTATCTTTGCTTATGTTATTGCCTTTCTCTGAACTTTTTTCCAGTTCTACCACAGCCTTTTGGAACTGACCGAACCAGAACTACAAACAGTATCCAAGGTGTGGATTTCTTTGATACCTTAATGATGTTTTGTCTTTTGTGCCTTGTTCTCTAGTCCTTGCTTTATAATTCCTAATATTTGGGTTGCTTTGTGTCGGTTTTTGTTTGGTTTGGTTTTGTTTTTTTTGAGTCCAGCCAGCCAGATAAGAACTATCCCAAGTACCCTCTGCTTCCCCTGCGCCAGAGATAACATGGGCATCTGGGCTTCTGCATGGTTGCTCCTGTTATATGGCATTCCTTCCTAATGTAGACATAGCTGTACTACTTGGATAACCCTTACCCACGTTTGTTGAGTCCTTCAAACACTGCAAGTTGGACTTCCCTTTGCTGAAGCCATACTGTCTTCTCTCAAGTGGACTATATTTAGCCATGCATTCATTAATTCTATTTTATTATAGTCTCTACTAAAATTTGCCTGGTAAAATCCTCTGTCTTACATGCCTGTAAGTCCCTAGAAACTTCAGGGATTGCTTGAGCAACAGGATTATCTCTAATAATCTAAACCAAAATGTTTAAATACTTGCTAGGCAAAATATTAATTCAGAAATTCCTTTGAGTATGATTAGAATCCTCAGACAATGTTTTCTAAAAGACAAACGTACTCCTTTCTTCAAGGAAAGGAAATCATAGAGATGTTTCTGTCTTGGCCTTAGATAATAGTGGTGGTAACAGATACAGTTGCCAATCAAACCAGCCAAAAATATTTTTGTACCGTAAGCACATTTTCCCTTTCAACCCTCTGTGCCCCAGAATAATTTTTAAAAAAATTTTTAAAGTAGGCATATGACTGAATGAATACAAACATTCACTACGGATGTGAACAGCCTCATGTACGCTTCTTCTACATCAACATTCAGGAAGGGACCAATTTATCTCTGTTCTTCAGCTACCACCTTACATACTAAGCTTGCATTTTCTGGTAGAAGAATGAAATACAATTGCATCATCTCTGATTGCCACAAAGCTGCAGCTTAAAGGCATGTAGTATTTATTAAACACAGTCAAAGCTACTCAGAAAGTCAGAAGCAAATATATCTGACTAGCATAACATTTATCAATTATCAATACTTAAGGAAAAAAGGACGTAAAGGCTTATTTAACAACAGTTCTGAAAAATCAATTCAGTAGTTCATAGGTGGCCCTTTCCAATAAATACCCCCTTACTCACAAAGACAAGGTACTTGTTGCTCCTAAAACATTGTTCCCAGCAGTTCCATGCTACTCATGATCATCCACAGTTGGAGTGCCTGATTAAGCCTGGTTTCGTTGGAGAGCTGGCTGCGTACAGGAGTGACACAGTTGTGCCAGTTCTTTGCTGTCACGGAAGCATCTACCTGCTTCCATGTGTCCAACCAGATGAGATCTGTGTGCACCAACAGTTATCATAAGACTTTTATTTCCAGTAAGCTCTCAATGCAGGCTCTTTCCAATCTAATTTTACATATGTTTCGTGTTAGACACATTTGCAATTACCCAGGTTATTCCCACCTCCTCATTACTTCTCATTACATTATTATAATTGAGAGTTGACTAATTGAAACCATAGGTGCAGTTTTAGAGCAAGACATACTTTTCGTGTAATAATACACAACTTCCCCTTCCTTCCTCCAAGGAAACTACAGGAAATTCACAGCCAACGCTTTTCAGTAGAAAGTTTTAAATATTGATCATATGCAACAAATCTACTGAGGAGTAGAGGAGTCATCCTTTTCCTTCCCCTTCACCTCCCTGTTCCCCAAAATATCAAAAGACAAAAATTTCATGAATAGACTAAAGACATACTATATTCTCAGGAAGGCATCATACAGGAGATACAACAGAGAAGGGACATCTACCTTTGCACCTCACATAATTTTTCACTTTCCTGCGGGATGGGTGAGAGCATTTCAACATATGCCAGAGCAGTGCTAATTGCTGCTCTAACGCATGCTGGTTACCTTCTTTCAACAGCTGGTCTACAGCACAGAAAACAGAGTTGAAAGTGCTCCATCCTTTCAGGCCCAGATGCTCCCATCCCCTCCCCCAGCAGATTTCCAGGCTGCAGTTTGGGAAAGCCACAGGGGCAAGTGGCTCGAGGGGCTTGTGACATTGCCTTTGAAGCTTAAGATCTACTGCAGAATGAACACACCACTACAGACCTGCCCTAACAGACACTGCATAAATAAAGGCAATTCCAATTTTATAAGTAATTAAAAAAAACCTAACAACCAAATAACGTGTATTTTTAATCTCATTATGCCAAATCTCAAAAGGAAAAAACTGTATTATGCACATTTCTTTGAGATCTTTCAAATTTTAATTTTTGTGTATATACCAGTTTTTACTCAGCTACTACAACACCATCGACCCGCATTTAAATAAAAAGATATTTTTAAAACTAAGTAGTACATTAATGTCTTGGAAGTCCACAATAATAACATACAAGCATAATGGTATCGGAAGTGGGGGTCAATAAATATGCCTCACATATATCATTTTTTCTTTATTAAAAATGTAAATGCGATGTAAACAGAGTTAAGCCACAATTACTCACACGCTTTTATTATCAGCAGTGCTAGGGCAAGTAATTCCTAACCTCCACCTTCCCCAGTTGCTCATTAATATCCCTATACCATGGCGAGTTTTATGGGACAACTGTTTGTGGGGTTGCTAGGAGATTAGCTTAAAAAAACCACAACAAAACAAAAACAACAAACCAACCCGACTTTTTTTCCTTTCTTTCACTCAGCTTAGTTCCCTGCTTCGATTCAGGGTGCAGCCCAACAGATTATAATACTCGACAAGTGAAGACACGAAGTAAGGAGAGGGAGAACATGCTTGGGTACACACCACCCTCCACAAGAAATGTACAGATATCCTCGCCTGAAGTTTTTTCAGACAGATTTGAAAACACTGCTGTCTTATTTATCTTTAAGACTATATTGTCTGTCATGCAACTGTAGTAAGCACTTTTTAAAAATAATGAATTTGCACAGTTACACAAGCACACTAAACCCCCAGGTGGGCCCAAATGTTCTTCTGGAACAAGCCACCTATCGCATTTGGTGACAGACGCAGAAGCCAAGCAAGTGGACACTGCCCTGCTAGCCCCTCATCCTGGCTCGGCTTCATGATGCTTGCCTGTCCCTTTCAGCCAGCAGGCTTCCAAGCCCAGCAGATCCCCAGGACACCCCATCTGCCCTCGCTGGGCTCCGCTCCTTCACACCAGCCATGGGCTTAGGCTCTGCCGCCCCTGGAAATGATTCAGACTCAGCGTCATGTTTCCTTCTATGCCTGCTTCTTAACAGTGTTTCTTTTGAGACTGAAGTCACTCTTGGGGATTCCTGCAACCTTGAGTATTTATGGCTTACTCGGTCCGTGCATCCCTAGTTTTTCCTACGCTAGCAGGAATCCATTTCAGCTGCCATCCAGTACCGCAGCCGCTGGCATGCCCCTCCCTGCCGGCTGAACCAATTTAGGTTCCCACCTCCCCAGGCAAAGCAGAGGTGACACTTCCCCAGAGGTCAGTGAGGAAAAAATGCATCACTCCCTAGTCCTCAGGAGCTCACATACCAAAACCTGTTCGTCACATGTGAAGTAAAAATTACTATTACATTTACATTCACAAGACCAGGGAATACAGTTTATCCCTTGCTCTAAAGTGACAGCAAACAAATACGACGAATGTTCATTTAGGGAGATGACACCTAAACACAGACACTGGAACTGGAGTGGGGAAGTAGTGCCCTATGAGATATCCTACAGCTCCCGCAGTCTGAAAGAGATTTGCATATGTAGTTTGTACAGGTACACACTTGGGATAGAGTCAAAGCTTTAAGCTGGCACTAGTTTTTATGGAAAAGTTGAAGTATTATCTTCAAACTACCTCTTTATAACAAAAATACTAACAAAATCTTAAACACTGTAGAAAGTCTTACGAATAAGGAACAAGGTATAAGATGTTGCCCGTTTCTAGGTAAATGGAGAATGCTTTAAGCACTGTTAGAAACACAAAGGTACCATCATTTTAGCCACTGAAAGAGATGTGAAATTTGTTCTTGTCTACAGTATCTGAGTGCTATTACATACTGTATTTTGGAACATCCATAAAATGAGGCAGATCAGATTAACCGCACTCACAGGCACCACTGAAGCCATAAAGAAAACAGCAGCTCCAGCCAGAGCTCTAAAACTATTTTATAATTCTGAAATTAGCACTACATGTACTTGCGACATACTTGCTCACTATATTATCATTTTACAACTAGTTTTCCCTGTTCCCCCAGGTACTGGTAGCTTTCCAGATAAATTAACTTATAATATGTTATGGGAACATTGTTATTTCGGGTCAACATTTTCAATATGAACTCATTGTCTCCACGAAGCAAAGAAATATTATAATCCATTAATATCTCTTTCAACAAAAAGGATGAAATCTTCCCCTGGTTAGGCTGATAAACACTTTGGTGTCAAAACTAAGCCTCTTTATCATGATAACCCAGAGTAATGGTCTGCTGCTCCAGGCACTTTATCTACTTTACAGATGAAAAATCAGTTCTACTTTCATGGAATTAGATTAATGCCATAACAGGAAATACTTCTGGGGCTGAACTTGCTTCATGCCTTCAAAGCTGGCTGTAAATTTAAAATACTTCCTGAACTCAAAAGATAAGACAGGAGAGAAGGAAAAAGAAAAACAGTGGAGTGACCCTCTTTCTGAGGAAAAATATTGCTTCCTGAAAAAGCTGTCGAAAGCTACTTGCTAAGGGCATTGTGCTCCAGAAGGCCCAGGGCAAGTCTGGTTTAGTTGAACATGAGGATTCTGGGTATATATCAGACATTTGCCATAAATCTGTTCTTTCCATAATCCTCTCTGATAAACTTTTCTTTTTTTAGCCATCTTACTTGGCACAAGCCAAAGCAATAACTTTCTCAGCTTTTAGCAAACACAAAACAGCTTGCTATTTTATGTACAATATTTTTCAAGGATTACAGTTTTGCAAACTTTGAAAAATGCTGACCCCAAGCCTTAAAATTGAATTTCAACCCTGAAAATGGACAACAAGTAGCAAATTCAGTAACACCTTTATATATAAATAGCCTCACAATAAAAGACGTAAGGCATTCTTAGGAGTAATTTCACATTTATAGGAACAGAACCTGAAGTTTGATACAAAATATTACTATAAAGGCAGACTTTAGGGAATTCTGTGTTGAGTTTGTCAGGACAGGGAAGGTTTTCTTGAGTTCCCTTTTCCATCAAACAGTATATACTATGGAGTTGTGTCTGCCCCCCCTCCCCCTTTTTTTTCCTCACGTGTTATACATTCAAACACATGGCATATCACATGACTAAAAACTCAGGATCAAATACCTTAGTAAATGTCACAATTAAGTACTGAATAACAATAACATTTACATACTTCGAACTTTGAGTCAGAGAATCTGAGGAAGATAATATATGTGATTTCCACCCATTTGTCTCTTGACTAGATCAACAGTTATGCCTACTTGGGCCAACATTTTTATGGATCATGTAATCTCTTTTGCCTTTTATGTTTGTTGCACTCAGTACATTCCTGCCATTGGAGAAAAAAAAAATAAAAAAATCACTTACTGTCTTGCCTTCCTGTTCAAACTTCACCTCTGTAATATTACTAGCCCAATAGACGCATGGGTTCAAGTGTTTATTCCTGTGCCAAGGCACCCTTCACTTGATCATGAAGCAAAATTCTTACTTCGAAACAGTAAACAGGAAAGGAATTTTATCGACCAGCACAAATGGGATGGTCAGCTATCTTCTTGCAAGCATTCATGTTCAGGCTTCCATGCTACACGTCAAGAACTGCACGCTATTTCTAAATGTCAACATCACTCCCAGGTTTAAGCAGGTAAATAAAAAGCCCATTCACAATCACGACCAGTCTTCAAAGATCACATCAGATCCACAAGATGCACAGCCTGCAGCTCTCTACTCTTCTCTAACTACCAATTTATTCAGTAGGAATAACTACAGAGGTTTGCTAAAGATGAGTGGGAGGTGAGAGAATGCTGTGAAAAGGGCATGTATGTAATGCAACCTACTGAATTTTATGACAGAATTGTGTAAAGCATGCATTTACACATTTTGGAGAGATCAGCTTGAAGCTGAAACACGCACACAGTTGTTTAAATGTTCAGGGAGACTGTAACAAACCAGATGCTTTTCTTAGTAGATTTTACCTGAGCTCCTCACAAATTGTAATTGGATACATTATTCTGCTAGTTCTTTCTGTAATACAAGACCGCATGCCAAAATAAACCAGCACCACAGCAGGATCTACCATCTAGACAACAATTCCACCTTTGACCCTACAGTTTGCTCAAAAGTCCAGAAAATAGAAAGAAAAAAAACCTCAAAAAATCTATTTTAAGATCCCCTCCCTATGAATTGTACCCTAAATGCCCGTTATTTCCCCCACATATGAAATCCATTCATAATAGGCAGTTCTCTGAACGATTGCAATATTGCTACCCGTATTCTTTTTGCTTATAAGTCTTCAGGATCAAGTGCTTTTTCCTGAACACCTTATGCTATGGCAGAAACATACTGCAATTCAGCGACAACCAAGCTTAGCACCAGGGAAATGCAGTATTTCAGACTAGCCTTTCTCAAGTATGATACTACTTTCAAAAACTACATTTATATTCATGCACTAAAATTGTCCTGTGCACCAACTGCCCTGGAAGAAATTGTAGCTGCATGGGACCCGTTAATGCAACAACAGGACCACTTGCTTCTAGGATACAGCAATCTTGCCAAACAACACATCACTGGCATTTACCTCCTTTAACAGCTATACTGATTGATGAAGATGGTTAGACAGACAGAACCAGAGCTCTAGTTCTGTATGTGTTTTTCTTGTCAATGTTTTACTCATAAAACACATGGAAAACACAGGATTCAAAGGGAAAATGTAATATCACACCTGCATATTTATCTGGGCAGCCTTATGGAGGAGAATATAATCCTTCCACCAACTTCTATAGAACTATTTTATACTGATGTATTATTAAGTAATAATACGAGCATCGACCTCACTAGAAAGTTAAATTAAGACAAGTTAACAGTGTTTCATTTTATGAAGTGGCGAATGTATGCAAAAGCTAGTCACTATTAAAAAAAAAAAAGGTAGAATATTACAGTAACAAAAAAGGAAAGCAGTAGTAAGAAATATAAACTAATTGCTAAGCTAATTTTCTTTGGTGTTTTTCTTTGTGGGTTTTGGGTTTGGTTTTTTTGATGGATGGATTTGTTTTGTTTTATGGAAGCCACGCTGAATCAGAGACCTTGCGTTTTCTACAAATAAGTATGTTAGTGTCGATGTTGGGACTGCTGACAAGCAGGGCTCCTACGATAGGCAGCCATCGTGCTCTGAGACACTGGTATGGGACACCAGTGCTCCAGAAGTGTCAAGTTTCCATAGAACTCTCTACAGAGTTACAGATAGCATTGCACCCCATCTCTACTTCCACACCACTTCCTTGCATTCACAGACATCTGTTAGTTTTGTCTTTCTTTATGCAGCACAGACGTGGACCTTGCTGCTATGGGCTCAAGACCACACATGAAAACACTGAGACTACACAGGCCGTAGGTCACTCAAATGAAGAATCATTTGGATCTTCTGTATGGAAAACTATCAATGAAAGACACCACAATGCTAAAAGGCACATTTCAGGAATCCACTCATTTGTTTTATCAGAGTTAAAAGCATCATTATGAAAGAATTAAGCTCCTTTGTGAAATGGATCCATCATGTAGAAACTTCAGTGGGAGACTTTAGCCTTATCAATTATTCACATGTGAAGGAAATTTTTATAAATAAACATTGCTCCTGTCAGAATGTTGTTGTATTTGCATGTGTTTAACAAAATGTTGCCTTCTTCCACCTACACTCACTAGAAATAGAGCAAACATTTCAGTCTTTTCATAAAAAAAGGCCACAGAAACATTGCTCTCCTAAACTTCAAACCCTCAATTTCATAAAGTGAGGCATTTCAAGTCTGAGTAGAAGCTGTATCTTTTACTTCTTGAACGTTTCACTCTGAAGTTTATTACTTCAATTACTGTAATACACCAAGTCTAGAGTAAGACAAGATCCATAAGCAGAACATGTGATCGCGACAGGCACCAGCTGTAACACTCATTCATCTACTGGTGTCTGTATTTGTTGCAAAAGGGGTGGAAGACTTCACTTGAGTGAGCTCAAACAATCCTTTTCTGTCCCACATGGATACCACATCAATACCCACTTTTGTGAGAGACCAGTCTTCCAGAAGATATTTGTTTTAAAAGAAGAGAACTGGAATACTCAATTTGTTGGGTATATTTAAGGAAATATTCTTCAGGTTTTCCCCTGAGAACATACACTTGGTATTTATGAGCAGGCTTGTTGTGTTATGAACAATGATTCAAAGGAAAAAACAATTCTTCAGGCGGCAACAACGTTACTGCTAACCCTTAGCCCTTTCTATGGATACATTTTTTTTTTTTACATTTCAGAGTTCAATTCAAAGTATGGACATTATCTTTTGGAGTGCTGTCCTGTGGGTGGTAACCTACAAGGGAAGGAGAAGACTGTCAGCTGGACGCATTTTGCCACGGCAGAAGCCGTTATAACAAGATACACAATAAAATTCAGGGTAGGACAACTTGGTTCCTGCTACCGTAACTACTCTGAGTGTGGACGCTGACAAGCTCCACGGCCAGACTTCTAATTCTTTGCCACATATAATTATGTGCCCCAAACAGACGATTAGCTTTAACATAACTGGTTAGGAAACAGATGGGATAGGGACTTAGCTTACTGATTTAGCTAAGCCTGGGATGAGCCCCAGGAACCTGCGTGTCACACACAAGATACAGCAATGCCAGGGCATGCATAACACTATTTTGCACAATGTTTGTTCACTCTCACGCAAGATAAGCAAACTTCAGTGCGTCAAACTTGAGCTTAGAAAACCTGACCTGGCTCCGTAGTGTAAATGTACGTGATGTTCTTGCACAGTGACACAGAGCCCTTTTAGGGAGCACTTGCAATCTGAGTGCAAAAATTCTACATTAAAATTTATTACTACCAGGTTGTGTGTGTAAAGTTACTACCAGATTATACCGACAAAAGTATTCCTGTAGCTCAAGAATAGACATAAAGAAGGTAGGAATGTTGTTTTGGGGCAAAACAGATTAGCAGATCTGTACAGAAAAAATTCTAGAAAAGGATCTCGGAGCAGCCAGTTAGGGTAAAACACCTGGACTGTTTGTACTGTGGTGTCACTAAGACCACATCCAAAGAAAGAGAAATTAAATTAGATGCTATCTGAAGGCCCACATGCTCTTCTGAGGCCTGGGCAGAAATACAGCCCATTCACACTTGACAAAAGCCATGCTCAGACTATTTAAGAAACCAGCAATACCGCAAAAAAAAAGCCTGCCACAAGGCACCACTGCATGCCCACGACATCCTCCTCTGCTTCCCACCGGTTTCTTTTTAAAGGATTTGTTGATTACTTTGTTACGCGTATCTATAAAACTTACCTTACAAATCATAAGTGGTCTGCACAACAGCCTGTATAAATGAGAGTATTTGCTGCTGTGAAAACATGGAATGATTTGTAAGGCTGATTTCATACCCTCATTTTGAGCAAAGCTACAGGCAACTGCCAGGGTTAGGTGTAGGAGGGCATCACTGTGATAAAATTCTTTTCAGGATATTACTGATTCTTTGCAAATCACTGACTGTTCTGGCATCAAGCCATGTGTAGCAGCCCACATTTTATAATTACCAAGTTTTGGTTTGTTGGGTTTTTTGTTTTGTTTTGTTTTTTAACTTACTGCCACTGGATATACAATAATCTTGAAGCAACGGAAGTTTACACTCTGGGGAGAAAGTATACATACGCATGTATGCAACTCCTTGAGTTGCCTAAACAATGTAAAACAAAACCACAAAACCACCACCTTTTTTTTTTTTAAAAAAAAAAAAAAAGCTTTGCATGCCGATTAAAAAATGGGGTAAAATAACGTAAGCAACATCAATTTTCTTTTTTATCATGTGGGATTTTCAACTTCACAAAACCTAATCTAACTAGGTACCACTTAAAAAACAGCCAACTGGTTTCTGGGAAGCGTACAGTCTTTCTTCAGCTTGCCCTCTTCTCCACTGGCAGCATCAAGCCAGACATACAGACTCAGGCCTCCTATTCTCACATGCTGTCAATTGTTCCATTCCTTTTTGTCTTTACCCTCCCAAAATCTAGATGACTGATTTTTTTTCTTATATCTTTTAATCTCCAGTTCTCCATCACTAGAATATTTATACAACTCTATCCTAGTCTTCCACAGCCATTCGAGTGAGTAAAGGAAGGTTTTCTGTTTCAGTATCAGGGGCTTGGGCTAGGAAAAAAAATTACACACCCTCAAGGTTTACCTACTTGAGAAAAACTCATTGCTCAGCAACTACAAAAAAAAAAAAAAAAAGGCAAAGAGAGTCTATATTAAGTTTAGGAAATAATTCTGAATAGATTACAATCACACATCCTCATCTGAAACACAGTGTTCAGCTCCTGGGAGCCAGAAGCAGGTCTCCATGATTGCACACAGAGCCAGCGTACGAAGAGAGAGTAAGAAAACCGGGACTGTGAAATTTAGAGCCAGGATGCCACAAACATGTGAAAACAAACATGTGAAAATATTACTTGCAAAATTAAGAGATACTATGTTTAATATAAGAGTGAAAAAAAGGAAGGATAAAATTACTAAGAGAAAATAGAAATCTATGGACACATGTTGTATTTGGGCTTGTCCACACTGGACAATAAATACACAGTAAGCTAGGTTGTAACACACTACGTACTCCACGGTAACTTCTGGAAAGGCTATACTTGGAGCTTATCCATGTTTTTAGTATGAAAGTACATCTTGCAGCACCATCAGTGTGGGAGGCATTCAGAGTACTCATGTAACAGTGCAGCGACTACCATGCTATAAACTCACACTCTTACCCACTATTTCCTAGTTTCTGCAGGCAAGCCTTAGGACTCTAAAGTCTTTGCACGTGTTAGCCTATTCCACCTCAAACGTTAGATGGGTTTCCTCACAACCTACCCGCACTAAGGAGATCCATATGGGGTCAGCCTGGCACTCTACATTCTCATCATTGCTCGCTCCATGTCGACCATCTCATATGAATGCACCCTTTCTAGAACAAACAGCAACCTTCTACTGTCAGGAAGGACGCAGAGAACAATTGCTCAGTGTCTCTCACACTACGAGGACCAAAGGACATCCAATAAAACTACCAGGTGGCAAGTTCAAAACTACAAATATATTTCATACATACACTACTGAAGTGTGGGACTTGTTATTCCAGGGTGCCACAAATGCAGAAGTTCAAAAAACTATTATTTGCATTTACTTGGGAACAGCCTCAAGAACTCTTGAGCAACACGCTACCACCTTTATCTGCGGAAGACCTTGAGCTGCACATTACTGAAAGCTGAGAGAGCATTTTGTGCACATTTCCCTATACCATGGCCATGATCTCCTAACTCTTCCCTTAGCACTTGCCTTACTCTAACAGCTCGCTCTCTCAGGAGTTGTAAATGTTGCTCTTATTTTGTCCCACAGTTTTATTTCTCATTTATATTTCTCCTTGTTATTCTGTTGAAGAAAATATTTTGAAGAAAATATTTTAAAGAAAACAAACAGTATCTAAATCCCAGTTTAATATATGTTTAAATATCTAATGACAGTGACATAAGAGGAAGGGAGAAAAAGGAGCTTATTTAATCAACATCATTGATTTAAAGCAAATAGAGGGGATGAGGTTAATTCTTGGTTTTGGACTTAAAAGGAAAATCAATGACAATAACTTTGTCCAACCCATGCCTGAACAGTTGTATTAAACCACCTCCCTATAACTTTGGAGAGCACCTTAAACTATCAAGATCAATCAGAGCACAAAACGCTCCTAAACAAAGCATTGCTCAAAGTAGCTCAACTCCCGTTCAGCTAAAACCAACTGTCAATACTGCTGCTCTGTCACAGCTGGAGCAGCATGGCCATGTCTGAAGGCAGGCTTCTCCAGCTGCTTTCAAGCCAGTTGGAAACAGCTGCAACTGCATGCAATACCAGCTTTGAAAGTGACAATAAATGTTGTGCATTTCATAGCAAGTTAAGTAGTTTTCTTCATTTCTCTCACGTACACCACTTCTTCTGAGAATTCACTTAAATCCACAGGAATTCCCCTAAATCTAAATCCATTTTGACAAAGCAGCAACCTAAAAGTGTGCTTAATTTTGCATTTGACTTGCTAGTATCTGAAAATCTATTTTCTGAAATGAAATTACCTTTTTTTTTTTTAGGATTAGCTTGCTGAAGTCATGACAAGTTGTCTTTTTATTACAATAGGAACCCACTAACATTTATATCAAAAATTCAAATACCCATCATGAACATATGACACCGTTTAAGAAAATGTTAACAAAATTTTAATTAGTAAGTATATGGTATAGTCAACTAATGCATCAAATAGTTCTAAACTTACTAGGTGGTCTTACTAGCATATAACAATGTCTTATAAAAATATGTGAGGTATATAACAAAAATATGAGCAAAACTGGAGAAAAATTACGCTCAGATTTACTGCTACATTTGAACCACCAACTATACGCACTCGCATTAGCGCAAGGCAAATCAACCACCGCTAGTCTGGGGCTCTTAACAGCCAACAGTCACTGAACTTCAACCACATACGTCTGGAGAAAATGATTTGCTCGCTTTATTGTGCTTAACCAATGCTACCCTTTCAGGAAAACCACACTGTAAACCAAATGGGGTATCCCACATCCCAACAAAGTATCTTAAATATGTTGAATAAAAACACAACCATTACCTAATAGTGCACTAAACTCCTTTATAACATGCTCTTTGCCCCCTCTCATTTAATGTCCTTGCATATTCTGAAAAAAAGTCACACCTCCTATGCATGATAACAGCTGCAGATTGTACCGTTACTGCTTTCTAGGCAATTTATGAGGTCCATGACTCAGTTTTAAAGGCCCACATGACTGTGGGCTACCAAGTCCTGCAGCTCATCAGCACGAGAGATTCCGAGAATGACAAGATGAATTTTTATATTTTGCATCAAATTACAGTAAGCAACAGAAATCTTCCATGTGGCACAAGCAAATTAAACTATAAAAGACAAAGTACAGAGAACATTATCAGGAAGACGGCTGAAGTCTAAGGAGATTTAAAAAAAGGATCTCTCTCTGGAGACTAAACCAACGTAAGTCCCCTGCTTCCGTACACTTGAAATCCAGGATTTTATTGCCAAGATTGCAGTAATCTTTCTAATGTGGCAAGTTAGAGGGAACAAAGATGACAGAAGAATGAAATCCAATTTTTCTGGCCCATTATTACCAAAACGGCAGAGAATATTTTGTGGGTGAAGGATTATTTGAAACACTATGCCAAACAAGGCTATACAAAATAAAACAAAGACACATCAACCATGCGTGTGTCCTTTTATAACGTATTTTAGACCAAAAAATACTTGATATGAGACATTGGAAGTTAAGAGCTTTAGAAAATAAACAAACTATGAAGTTCAATATAAAAATCAGTGTACTGAGAAATTTTGGGAAAGCTGTCTTCTCATCAGAGGTTTTGGTAATGAAAAAACTTTATGGCAATTACAAAGCAAAATGAGTCATTAATAATAATCCTTACCATCTGGGTAGAACTGGGTAGTTTATTATAATATATTCTCAAACATTTGTGGCTCTTGTGGCAATAAATACTACTGACATGGAAGATGAACCCACAATGTTTCACAGGATTTCTAAAAGCTTTTCATTCTTTTTAAACAAGAGAGTTTAATTTGAGAACTGCTTTTCCACCTGCTCTAAAACTTCTCACTCATTTGTCTTATCAGGCAAATATTAACTCCTCCTAATTTGCACAGGGCTTACTTTTGAACCATCATCCATTTCAGGGCAATCATCCTTTCTGAGTATTGCTAGGCAAACTTATCAGTGAAGGCAAACAGAACTCCAAAGCAAATATTACTCATGTAGAATTTAGAGCTAACGTGCTTTATGCATTTCATCAAAACTTCCATATTTAGCCAGAGCTCTTCAACTTGAAGGAACTGTAAACACATTCTAGATTTAGCCCAAAAATCTGTACAGGATTGTCCCTAAGATTTTGCCTCATTCATAATGCAAATTTTTAGTTTATTGATGTCATAATAAGTATTTAACCTTACTTCAATGAAAATAATTAAGGCACATACGCAAAACATAAGAGTACACACCACGTAACTGATTTTTCTTCTTTTTCAGCTGTGGGCTACTATTGCCTTTCTAGTATAGATGAGTCACTCTGCAACACTGATTTTTTGCCAGCGGCCATATCAACAAACCAAGGTTCTTATCATCTCAATCTCCCTTTTCTTGTTGTACTAAAAACAGAAATTGATTTCCATTGGACATTTCGAATTGGCAAAACCAAGAATACACATATGTTACCTGAAGGGCACATACACCCAATAATATTAAGACTTTTTGGGGTTTGTTTTTCTTGTTTTAAGAGTCTTCTATCTACCAGTGGAAGTGGCTTCCATGAGTTCCAAATAAAGTTACCTATTTTCTATTAATTTAAAACTAAAACCTACCTACTGTTAAAATCATAAAAATTGAAAACTTAGATGAATTGTAACATGAGAACAATACAGTATTGTAAAACTGATGCAATATTAAGTAGTATCTATTTACAATGTAATGTACGTGACTACTTTTAGCATTACAATATATATGGTGCTAGTAACAATGAAAAGACAAGATGATGACTGAACTTAGATTTTTGGAAAAATACTCTTCCTGGCTATAACAATACTGCTCAATTATTGTTAGAAGGAGGAGAAAATTACTTTCCAAATCCCAACTGATGCATCAGTTGCATATGCACAAATACATGTATGTTATGAGTAGAAAGGAGGAAGCAAGAGCAAAGTCTAAGGTTTGCTACTCTCTAATCTAACTCGACTGAAACGAGGAGAATGGGGGGAAATGTGGCAGTCCTCTTCCTTCCTGATAGTATGTCACTCAGCACCAAAATATTCTGTACTCTGTCAAACGGTATGAATTATTCTCCCAAATGGGGAAACAAGAGGAGGCAAGGATGACTCTGACTCCAGTTTAAATACATATGGACCGTGATTCAATTACAGCTTTTTAGCTATTATAACCATCTATAGCCTTCAGCTTAGAAAATGGAATTCATGTCCTGGGTAGCATGCTAGGTGTTGCCTTCTGCATGTGAAAGTCTAAATCAACCCTTGAATTTTCTACTTACTTGCATATTATTACTTTGTACAGTCAGAATTAAAAACTTAGCCTTCAGGGCAGATACTAACTGTTAAGTCTCTTTCTAGTTGGTAATACAGGCTTAGGACAATTATGGCTTAATAAAATCTGTTTTGAAATATAAAACAAATAGCTTGAACACTGTGGAAAACACAGTAAATGCTCTGCCATGGTTCACAAATGTGTGAGTTGTGCTCTATTGTATTAATATTATCACAATTTTTCTGAAAGTAAAACTTTAAAGTATATGTATTTTTTTAATGCAAAAGAGTAACAGACAGAATGTTACAACATCTCAGGAGCATTTTTTCCTAACATCTAAAGATTTATACTTTTCTTTTCCACCTCTAACACTTTTATCTTACTTTTCATTATTGCTCACATTTTTCTTCTCTCACTAGGTCAAAAATCAAGAATGAGAGATGCAGGCCACAAATCTTTTGAACTTAAAAGCTACAATAGTAAATTATCAGCTCAAAGTTCCTCCTAGTCCAGTATTGCATCCCAACAGCAGCCACAAGTGGATGTCTAGACAAGAGTAAAAGAAGAGAAGCACACACAATACTCTTCCAGCTGCCAACTATTTCCAGCTTAGAGGATTTCCTACAGAGACCTGCACTTGCAGAAAGACTCAAGTACTCTTCTGATACTCTTCCCTGTCAGGTCAATGGTGACATGACTGCCAGTGATACGAAAATTAGCAGATGCCATCAGATTACCTACTCATTGATAAGTTAACCTCCAGAGTTATATCAGTCGCAGGTTCCTCGGTTACATGATTTCTACATACCATTCTAAAGTGGTTTTGCTACTGTACCGCTGTCCTCCAACCTATGATATCACTTCATCTACACAGCAGCCAGTAATCACTTGTTTTAAAAACAAAATTGAAATCAACTTTTCTCAGATATGAGATCAATTCAACCTAGTTAAAAAGAAAAAAAAACCCAAACAAAAAACACTATTCTAGTAAACAGATATGTCCAAAAGACAGCAGCATGCCTGTAATTCTACATTCTATAAAATAGGATATTTGGTTAGGGAGCATGACTGAAGTTTAATATAAAACTGATGTGATAGATGGACTGAATAAAGTAGAGAATGTGCCTCCAATTACAGGGGGTTTTAATACCCTTTTCTGATACTTACCTAGTAAATGATAATATTGAATGTTTCTGTTGTTCCTTTTGCCACTGTACAATACTTGGTACCAACCTTGCAATTGGGTAGATTACTAGTGGGACATTTTTGCTCAAAAGAAAAGATGACATCTGCTTTCAATTCTACTGACATAATTTTATCATCATAGTGACAAACTAAACTAAGACCTTATTAAATTCATATTCTGAAGGTTTGGAGGCTTGGTAATAGCAAGAAGTTCAATGATTTCAAAATAATTAGAATCTGATGATTTTATTTAATGTATTTACCATACAAACGTCCAAACATTTGATTCTGCTGCAATACAAAACCTCACAGTATTCCCTATAGGAGGCCATTCTAAAAAATTTTAATGTTTTCTGTTCCCCTTCCATGAACTACATTTTATACTTCTGCCGTTACTGAGAAATGCATTAAAGGCAGGTCACATGATTTCCCTCATGTCAACAAATGATGGCTCAATTAGGCAGATAAGAATCTACAGCCCTTAGCAGAAACTCTCTTCAGCCCATTCTCAGCAGTATAAAGAAGCACTTAGGGACGGCACTAGTTCTGGGGAATGAATACTTGCTGTCCTTTATATACACTGCTCATTCAAAATTTCTCTTTTTCTTCAAAGAAATTGGATCCTTCATGTTGCTGAAAATTTTCAGTCACTGTTTATAAATTTTTTTCTACATTCAGCTACGGTTCATAATTAAAATCAATAAAATGGTGAGGAATTTTAATTTTAGCCCATTGCTCTACTAATTCTAAACCATCTCTTGGAAACAAGTAAATGAATAAAAACACTTAAGTTTTGACTCCAGTCCTCAAATGACGGGGGAAATTAATATCTAAGGATGAAAGTCATTCTTACCTTACTTTGCTGTGATCAAGTGCCTTAAGAACTCCATATACAGAGTGTCAATGATCGTAAGCCCACCTGTAAATGCCAATATTCTCCTGGGTGCTCTCAATGGATGATAAGGTTGTTTCTGCTTCATTCCAATCACTCAGACCATCTTCCATGCCCACTATCTGCCATTGTTTTGCTCAATTTCTTAATTTTAAGCCTACTGTAAAGAGAAACCTATTAAAAATACTGTGGTCTCTCACTTCGGGTTATGCAGAGAGAGAGAGGGAATATTCAGTACCTCCCTTCTTTCTCCCATTTCTTCCATTTGTCTCATTCTTTAAGATTTTATGACTCTTTATAATGCTTAGCCTTTACTTTTCACAAAACACCTCAATGTTGTTCAGCACCAATTATACTCCATATGGTCTTAAAAAGACATGTTCAGAGGCATATGCCAAGGCATATTTCATGCTAAATACTGTTAACTGCTGTTCCCCACCATTTTCAGATTTGCAGGAAAGTATTGTTATATTGCATCTGGCAACAGCATAGTTGGCAAAAAACTATTAGGAGCAGTGGTATTCTGCAAAACAACTACAGTAACTTTAGCATAAAAAGTGCTAACGAGACAGATCTTCTCATCTACAGATCTTCAAGGGCTAGACATTATTAGCCACATACTACAGATGGGAAATCTTGTGATTTAGAAAAGGCTTTGCAGTATCTATGGACTACAAGGTCCAAGTGTGGGGATATTTATGGTGAATATTATGGCCAGGTATTTATTTCACGATGTTGCCTGAGCAGCTACATCATTTAGAAACATGAAAAAACCACATTGTCCTTAACCAACATAGTCCTGCCAATAAAAACTTTGGTGCAAGTACGGTTAGTCTGGGAAGGCGAGAGCATTTCTGCTGGTATAGCAGCTGTTCTGAACTGTCTTCACATTGGGGTGCTTATGCCACAGAGAGGTGTAAATCCCCGGGAGGGTTTTCCACAGCAGCTGCATCCGCAAAATCCTTCTATTATGGACAAAATCTAAGCCCCCTTAGCTTTTGTTTAAGTCAAACCTTTGCAAGGATTAGTACCGGTGTTTTTATTTTGTTCATAGTGCCAAAATGATGTTTCATCAGTCAAGCCCTACCTGCATATGGTCTGGATATGCCTTAGAAAGTAAAAGCATCTACCTCAATTTCTCCAACTTACAAATTTCTTCTAAAATAGCACTCATTACTTATTCAGAGAATTTAGTATTTCTTTAAGTATTCCATCCTTAATTAAAGGAAGAAGAAAAGAAAAAAGGACGATCTTCTTTCTTTTGACCAAACCAGACAGACTGAAGCACACTTACCAAGCAGGTGACCCAGCGCACTGCTGATTGAGCATTAGCCCCACGACTAGAAGGATTAAAGCCACACCAGAAAACCTGCTCAGCCCTGTCTTTAAGGCACAGTTCTATTCTTCAAAAAGAAACTCAGAAAACACCGTGGAGACCTCAACTAAAGCAGATGTCCCCTGAGAAAGGGGAAAGGTCTTTTCCTCTGTCGCACCAAGGCCAATCCAGGATCTGTCTTATGTCCCGTAGCCTCTTTCAAATGACCTTCCAAGAGCCTGTTTTTGGAATCAGTCAATTCCTGTTTCAAATAAACCCAAACCCAAATAAGGCTGTGGGGACTCAGCCCTTCTGCCTCCTAAAGGGCTAAAGAATCTATCAAAGTTGTAAAAAGCCCAATCTGCAGGGCATACTAGTAACATCTTTAATATGTTATCACTGAAAATCTGTGCAGAAGCATTTTTACACAATACTTTTTTACCTAAGTACACAATTGCTAAGCACAATGTAGCACACAAATTTGCTTGGCGCATATTTTTAGGATATTGATTAGCTATGCTGTAAAAACATTTTTACTTTTTAAAATGATAATTGTTACTTGCAGAATCAAAAACTGGCCTTCAGGTTCCTCTTCTGCTTGCAACCCCTGCTATTTCAAAACATCATCTGTAGTCTACAGTGTAGACCAATGCCATTCAGTACAGTTCAGTTTTTGAGCTCAGAGGAAGCATATATGAATCCCCTTGCAGTATGTGTACATATTTTAACATTCGGTAATTTTAGTGCAGAAGTTACTGGCTTTGAAATAACAAGCACAAATGTGATCATTTCAGAGTGCTCAAAGCAAATCATTAATCATCAATTTTTGCAAGAAAAGAATGAGTTTTGTATTCAAACAACTGCACTGTCCCTATTACACATGTAAATGACAAATGAAACTGTAATTTCAACTTCAGACCAAGTAGTGGACTACCATAAATAGCTTAACTCAGCTCTCAAGTTACACACACGCATGTAGTTTTTGCTGTCAAAAAATTAACCTTTTTCATGTAAAACAGAGCACAATTGGTGTTGCATTTATAGGAGGTTTTTAATGCAGCAGTTAATGACATAGACACAAAGACTACAAATTCCAGAGTTATGCAGACTACGACATCTCCACAGGTTAATGAGATCAGCTGCTTCGGAAGAAAGGTGGAACACCAAATTTCAACCAACTGCTCACAGAGTGCTGACTACCAATTTATTATAAATTGTGGTAGTTAGCATCCAAAATAAGCAAGTTACCTCAAATTACAAAAATTCACAAATTTCAAGTTTCAGTCTTCAGAACAGTCTTGAATTAATGATTTTTTTTTAAACCTTAACAGAGAAGTATGGAAACGAAAAATAATTCAAGACAGAACCAATACCACTTCAGTCAGAGCTTTTAACTCCTCAATTTGCTGGTGCTTTAGTTTTGAGATTTTGCTCTAACAAAGTCGACACGGTAACAGACAAAACTCTTGTGCTCTCATAAAGGGAGCATCTAATAAAGACTGATGTGCAAGAGGACCTGCAGTAAAAATTTCCCTTCAAATCGGCTCACCTCACCCCTTAGAGTATGAAGGCTCCCCTTTTTCATTTACATTTAAATAGTGTGTTAAATCTGCCCAGACTTTACATACGATTTGAGACTCAGTGTCCCCAAAGGCAGAGGCACCGGGGAGCAGAGTCTCTGCGGGCGACACGATGGGTCCCTGGCCCTGGTGACGGCCTCTGCTCACCACTCCCCAGTCTGCTGCAAAGCCCAATTCAGTCTTTGCAGCCACGTAGCTTGCAACCAAGAGACTGATTTAGTATTTCAACAGATTTACAAATTCTACTAATGAAATAAAAGCATACCCTTTCCCCTTTTCTCCCCGCCCNCCCCCCCAGCAATATACTTTTAAAAAGGGAATGCAATCACCACCATTATGTCAATGAAAATTACACGCTGGGTTTATCTCTGTAGGTATCTGTCAAATGCAAAGTGCACACAACATCTTTGGAGTAATAATGATGTTTTATCATTTTAATTACAAACACTTTGAAAAAAAAAATCCCTAAAGTGTACCAATTGGGGTGGTCTGAATTAACAGTAGCTTAATAGCCCAAGGGTAGCAAAAATAGATTGAGCTACCAAATTTCATAGTAGTTATAGCAGCTGTCTTCTTGCCTCAGGGAACCTGGGTATTTAACAAAGCAGACAGCTTGGCATTGGCATCTGATTAGTACTGTGGGTATTGTTGGACAGAATATGCATGGTTCTATTGTTTCACTGTTTGATTAGGAATTTGGAGAGCTATGGCATCGTTTAGCTTTTATAGTTAGCTTCAGTATGTTCACTTACAGGTACTCTAAAAGGATATTTTCTCACTTGCTGAAAGTAGGGAATATTGTCTTGAACATGATCGATGAAACATGACAGGATTTAAATGTCAGGGTCAGTTGCCTCCCCATTTCTGTGCCAAAATTTTGTTGAACCAACTGCGTAAGTTTTTCTAATTGGGGAGAAGAGCGAATAAGGTGAAAGCCTGTTCTTCCCTTACCACAGGAAACAAACTATTTGGAATTTAAAATCATTTGAAAACATCATTTATTCCAGTTTAACTTTAGAAGGGAAAATTTCTCTTCACAAAAGAAGTCTCAGAGGAAAAATCCAACTGTTGGGGTTTCTGGGAGAAGGGGATTGATTTTTATTTTTCTAATCCCACAGTAGCCGAACAGTTTGGACAACCACTGGGGGCGAGAGAATCTCCGGTTCTAACCCAATCTGGTTAATGGTAAAAATCTTAGTTAACATGCTTTATCTAAAAAGGCTTGATCTTGGGGAATAACCTTAGCACAAACAACAATATTACTCTGAGGTTTGCGTTTGAACTCCATACAGCCAAAAAGACCCCCCACGTGGCTCTTCTCTCTTTCGTTCTTTAAGTATACATCACAAATTATTGGTGCTTGTTGGCAGAGTTCAAATCACTGAACTCATTGCAAATAGTCTACTTCAGCTAGAAGTACATTCTTTTACTCTATCAAATCCATCTGAGGTAATAAGACTTGATGTTTTATTCAACAGAGCTGAGGAAAATTGTTGCACAATAGGTTAATTCAAAATGGCAGCATAGAAAATGCATCTGTCAGTGGGGATCAAATTACAGGGCAAGCTCCTCTCAATGCTTAGAAAAACAAGTCTGCAGTTCTACAGATTATGTGCATGTGTGTGTTTAAAGGGGTGGGAAAGGAGCTAAATATCTGAGCTAACCTCCAATTAAAGTCAATCATAAAAACAGCCAATTTAATGAGTACGGATTTCTTTGGGTAATTATAACACCAACCACTTTTTTTTCTCCCTCTCTTTTAAATCTGTAATTCTGCCTTCTTGTTATTGCTTGCTTTGTCATTAATCGCCTCAGGAACTTGATTTCCTAGCAACAGACTCTGCCACCAAACATTTGGCTCCCGTTCAACATTTTCTTTGTGAAAAATGGCACTGCTATTGCCGCCTGGCTGTTGCAGCTAGACTGGCTGTGTAAGTGCTCTAATAATGCATTCTTCTAAAAAACACCCAAAAAATCACATGATAAAAGGAGCGATGACTGAGCTTCACTAATTACTGTGCTGAAGAAGTGTATCTGCAATTTAAAGGCTCCTGGGGTAGGAGGAGAATGACAGGAAAGGAAATGTGTATATTCTTCATAGAAGTAAAAATAATTCATAACATAGAGGTCAACATTTAGAAATAAATATTTTTAGGATGTTAGACAGATTCTCATTAATTTTCTATTACGGAAAAAGGAAGTACAATCTTTCTTAAAAGTTGACGATGCATTTTTCTGCATCGAGTACAAAGCATTCATCTTCTAAGAATGACATCCTGAGGAACAAAATTCGCCAAAAATAAGACAAAAAGTTTCTAATTCCCTCTTCCACTTAAGTTACTTGAGAAAACACTGGCAAAATTGTCTAAGCCTAAGAAGCCATACCTCTAATGGCAGCATAACGCACACCACACCCTAAATACCTCACAGAATGACATAACACATGCTGGTGCCAGTTCAGACACAGCTCTTCTGCACGTTTTGATCAAAGAAATAAAGCTGGGCATTTCTGTATTTATGAGAGAGAAAGTATTTTTCCCATATTTGTTTTGGAAGCCAGTAAATGGCAGATTGACCTCCTGGTTAAATACAGTGTCTATCGTCTCTTCACAACAAATGCAACCCACTTCAGCTAGAACTTCCAGAAAACACAATCCCTCAAGACGGTGGGTTTCAGGAAGGAGATATTGTCCCAGGCCAGCAAAAAAGGCCACAGCTAACTGTTGCTATCTGCAGCTGCTTCTTTATGCTTAAGACATTCAGAATGGTTTTTCCTGGCCATAAAACCTATTCGTTATTGTGAAAAATGGTTTTGCATGTCAAACGGCATACATACTGATGCCAGAGCACTATGGCAAAAGTTATCAAGGGAAAAAAAACCTATTGTGGAGTTATTCAAACAAATATCTTTTTTAGAGGATATTTTGATTCCTGCCAGTGTCTACATCTCTCGCTTCTCATGATGCACACACAGACCCAGCACATCTCAAAAAACCTATCACAATCCATTGTAAATTATCATACTCATCATAGCAGCAAATTACAATAAAAATGCCTTCACTGAATATGCCTCTGAGAGGAGGAGATAGCACAAAAGAAATTTCACTTATACTTACATTGTTATAATAATCAGCATTTTTTCCTCAAGTAGAATAGCCAAACCTCATGTAAAATACTGTAGAATGTTATTTAAGCTTTGCTACACATAGCTGACATCAAGCTTATGTTTTGACAGACTTACGTTGAAACCAGATAATTCCGCCATCAAGCCCACTACACCACCACAGTATCTCTCTGCTTAGACAAGCACTTAGGCATTAAAAGAAGATAAATATAAAAATACCACAGTATTTGTTGAAACATAGCAGGGTGGTTGGAGCTTTAAAAACTTCTCCTCCAGCAGATAGGTATGTTACATTGGGTTCATTAGCATTATGCCGCAACACATCGCAGTTCCTACTTGAAACTCAGCCTAAGACCAGAATACCTGGTCTTGATCAGAACTGTCATTAGCATCAAAATAAACTACACTTGCCATTAACTTTGTAAACACAAAAGAGACACTGAAGGTGGTGAATGTAATTCTAAGAAATGTGGGCTAACAAAGCTAAGCAGTAGTAGAAAATTTAATACTTAACGTGGTACAACTGAAGAGCATCACCATTGAGAAATTTCTATTATTTGCTACATGGAGGTAGGAGAAGGGAATGGTTTAAACTTTTATGGATAGTGATACAACAACAGCCGATGCAAAGCTGACTAAGTCAAAGTGTTATCTTCTCCGACTAGAAGGTTGTATGGCAATACTGAAAGTGAGCAACCCAAAATTCAGGTGCATACAAATAAGTCTTAGAGCTACAAAAAAAGCTTCATTTGCTCCTCTACTCTCTAGCCACAACAGGTAGCAGAGGAGCTGAAGCTTTCAGGCACTGTAAACTCAAAAAGCAAACACAAGGGATCATAATGTATAAAGTACAGCGTAAAAATGGTCCCACATCTCTAATGAACACAGATAAGCATGAGCATCAGCAATGCTGCACCTGTATGAAATGGCTAGGCAAGAAGTCTACATAGATACCACTGAGAAAAGCTTTTAAAGCACACAAACTACATCCACAAAGTACAAGTTCAAATACAGTCCCTAAACAACAACCTACTATTTTCCTTTGTACAGAAAAGAGACAAACATTTTATTAAGGGAAGATCTGTGGGTTTTGGGAGCTACTTAACTGATCCATTCTAAGCTAAGACTCAAGTTACTACAGCTTGGGGACCTAACTGCAGTCAATACTGCCATTTCATATGCTTAGTAAAGGCAAGTATTTAAAGAAAAAAAAAAAAAGGAAAACCGAAGCACAGAAGGACCTTTCAAGAACACATTTCTTCAGCATCAAGACAATATTAGCATCAAATGACAGTGTTTCACCCACCTAATGCCTCCAACTGCAAACATTAAATGAATGCAGGTGTTGGACTGAAGAACAAATTGGCAGAAATAACTGGAACAAGAGAAAACACACATCTGGGAAGCACCACACTTGTGGCAATAGTGTTCAAATACAGGCAGAAAGTTAAAATTGAGCTGTCTGTATGAGTAAGCACTATCAGTTGTCACAGAGCTAAGATTTCACAAGGTTAAGTGCAGCTTTTAATGAAGGAAAGCATTTTCTCCTTTTCCATTTTCTTCCCATTATGAAAGGACAAGTGCAAAATCCCTTACTCGCATACAGTAACATAGAGGTGCTAATTGGAGTCAAATGACAACTAAAATTCTCCTGAGTTTTTCTGCTCTCCTAAGTAACTCTTATCAGAAGATTATTTTTTTAATTAAAAATATCTTTGCATTCCAGGTCTTCATAAGATATGAAAATTAACAGCTATATACTGCAAGTTGCATTAAAAATGTTAAAATGTTTGTGTACAACGTCAAAGAAACAGTACCAGCAACTCCCATAGATTTCAGTTGGCACTAGACATTGATGATGTCAAAAAAACCCAAAATCCAAACAAAACACAACCCAAAACTGCCACAACCCAATACACGTTATAGAATTCTTAGAGATGCCTACATAAATACAGTACTACCATCAGTTTATTATCATATTAAATGCCTCTGAAAATAAGACAAGCAAGGTGCTCAAATATGGAGTTTTACCACCCAAGTTTGTAAGATGCAACTCTAACACATAAGAATTCTAAAATGCAAATCCTGACAGAAAGTACAGATTCACCAAAAGAAAGAAAAAAAGAAAAAAACACAAACATAAAACACAACTTAAGATTATTTTCATGTCAGGTTGTGTCCCATTCACAATTCCAGACAGAATGACAATGTTTAGTGTTATCATAACTCTCAACTTATTCTGAAATAAGGGAAATGTCTGAGGAAGAGACATTTTCTAGCCCCAGTAGGAACCAAATAAAATCCCTCACAGTGAATTCTAATCAGACACTGGCAGCACAGCTAGCTGATCCACAGCGAAATGAATATGACAGACTGGAAGATATGATGTCAGTGGTAGAAATTACTGCAAGTATATGAATTATATCTGGAGAAGGGAAAGAAATTGCATAGAGTTTGACAGTACATGTAATCTATCTTAAACGATACAAAGTAGAGTAATTTTAAAGGATTAAAATACACCTTTAAAGTTTACCATCTTTGAGAAAGCTGGGGCAGCCTCTGTATTTTACTTCTATCTGTGATTTACAGGGTCCTATTCTTTGCTAGACTTCTCCCAATTTGTCTGCCGGATCTGATTACCAGATGGCTAAAATAAATGTATTGTGTTCATTCATGGTAACTGAAGCTGTCTTTAAGGGTTCTGTCACGGCTTCACTATCTTCTCCTTTGTACCTACTCCTCCCTCTGTGACTTGATTAGATTTCAGAGCTAAGTTTCATCTGAGGGCCATTCTGCTGAATGCCGCATTGAAAAGCACATTATCTATTCTAGGAAGCACATACAGATGACCACAGGATATCCCAGACCTGTCCTAAAGCAACAACTGCCCTACTCTGCCAAGGAAATAGATTGTTTGATACTCTCAGGACACGGATTTCCAGAATAACTATCTGTCACTAACATACATTCTAATGCAATCCAAGAAATAGGTGACAGTTGGATAGAAAGAGGGAAATGAAAAGCAACATATGCACAGTGCAAAGCCAAGGAAGGCAACAAGACTAAAGAGAAGACAGACAACAGTAGACAAATTAATGAACCGGAGAGCTACCCTATACCTCAGGTGTGGTAATTGTTCACTACATGGTTTTCTTTAACCTGGTAAACTGCTACAAACCTGTAAGTAAAGAAGCTAAATGAAAGAAAAGGGCATGAATGCACTGTAGCAGGAGGGAACGTGTACGGCTTTACACATTATCTCCTTTCCTAAAGTTACACATGCAAACTGTCCTCTGAAGTGATGACACTGTCCCAGACCTCTCTTAGCTGAGCCCATCCTTGAGTGCTTTTGCTACAGGTGTGAACCAGGTTCTTTACCCAACAGATCTCCTCCTGCAATCAGAGGTTTCTCTAATCTGAATTCCATTTTGCAGATATCTAATACAAATTATCAGCACTTCAGTGTTATTTATTTATCCATTAACATAGGCGCATCGTGGGGTTTATTTTCAGTTTAGTACAATAATTCTCTGTCTCTTAGTCAAAGCTTGCATGTCACAGAACTGGCGTCTGAAGAACAGCTTTTAATATATATGAAAATCAGTGTAGTGAATCACCTAGTCAAAACTTAAGTGATCAAACTGACTGAACACAGAAGAGTGGCTTCGGAACTAAAGTAAGATGAAGGCTGTATCTTAAAAAACCCAAGCCTGTTTTTCACCTCATGTAACATTTCCCACTTTTCTGGAAACATCTCCACTAAGTTTAATTTTTCTAAATTGTATATCGGAAGCTTCATTGGTAATTATATATAAGCATGGTAAAATTAAAAAACCCAACAACTTAGTGCAGTATAGCTTTTGGTAACACTTGTTATTCTTCTTTATTTAAACTATACTCTTAGCCTTCCAATATTTTTTTAGCCAATAGCATTAATTCCTAAGCATGGCATTTGGAACAGACTGAGGTATAATTATTGGAAAATAAAAAAACTCGGAACACTTGAAAAACAGAAATAAAAAATGAGTAGACAATACACCTACGTATTTTTTTTAACCACAGCACAAACATATGGTCATAGCAGCGGGATATATTTTCTTTGTATACTGAGAAGGTTATAAGTATTTTTTGACAGTTATAAAGGGGCAGTCTTGGCCATACACAAGAATCAATAACAACCATGTAAAGCCTACAGCAGTGCACACTAACAGGCTGTAGGAGACATTAACACTAGCTAAAAGAAATAACTGTATTTTCAATGAACTTGTTCCTCCTGGATAATCAATTTTTTACACTTCTTACCAGCTGTTCCCACATAGCTCAGGTAGCGGAATGGAAGCAGCTGTCATACAGAATCCATATATTACATGCATGTTATGAGGTTTTAATCTGTCATAGATGTTTTATGTTTGCTAATTTTGATCAGTCATATCAACTTGAGAGCAAGATGAAAACAAATTCACCACTTCTATTTCGGCAAGATGCAATCTGCACAAATACACTAATCTGGCTTGATTCATTCTGGATGGTAAAAAAAAGAATACTAATTGTGAATCTACTAATGCCCCAGCCTCAAAACCCCTTTATTCCAGAAGTAAGATTTCATCATTAAAATCCTTTTGCCCCACCGCCCACATTCAAGAGATTTGTCACAATCATTGTTTCTGAAATATTGAGTTATAAGGTGCCGTAGTAATTACTATGGAATAAATAGCAATTAAGATTGTTCACACAAATAAGCTCAAACTGTTTGCAGTGAATAATTATGCTAATAGTGTTTTTCTACATAATTTGTGCATCCTTCACAACAATTTACGAGAAAATGTGAAATGTAAATTTGATGCACTACTACAAAAGCTCTTAAAATATGCTTAGTTCTTATTTTTTCCTACTAATTTAAGAAAGCACACGACTAAAACATACTTCTACATTTGTACATTTAAATTCGAAACCAAACTATGTTGAAATTGAAGCAGTCATTTTTCTTTTTCATTGTATTCCCACAAAATCACCCTAAACCCTATGCACAGACATGCTTATTGCTTAACCCTTACAAACATTGTAACACAAATTTTAGCAATTTGAAAGCAGTTGAACTTACTGCTATGTAATAAACTTTGGCCTTTTCCACCAACTTCCAGTTCTTCTCCAAATCAAGATGCTTTTCCTTCTTGTAGCAATTAGCAGCAGCGAGGTTAGCTACAAGAGACCTGAAAGTGATTAAAATCCAGGCATTAGATCCTCTTTACCTAAGACTACTGAAAATTTCTTACAAAGAACAAAATTACTCCAAGATAATCAAGGATCCTAAGGAACATAAAAGGAATTAACAAAGAGCACCATAAAACACATATTGACCATTTGATAATATTTAAATAGTGTTTTTTAGAATCATAGAATAGAATCGTCTAGGTTGGAAAAGACCTTTAAGATCATCCAGTCCAACCATTGACCCTACTCTACCAGGTCTGCCACTAAACCATGTCTCTAAGCACCACATCGACACGACTTTTAAACACTTCTAAACACTTAAATCATATATTCAATACAATTTAAATTTAAATCATATATTAAATAACTTATTTTATATCTAGCTACATAGTTGATGTGAACTATCACTGTTACACTGTTCACGTGCCTTCATCAGCTTCGACTCAGCCTTTGTTGCATTTTGTGATCAACTCCCTCTGTACAGTGTAGCATCTGCAGATTTTAATTAAAACTCTTCTAGTACCTAACACCTAGAGGAAAGTAGCTACTCCAGTTTACCTTCTGAAAACTGTTTTCCCTCACTAGAACCAAAAAGTTCACAGATATGTATGTCTTGCCTTTATAATTTTCCAAATAATAGTTAAATTATTTAAAAAGGGGTTTGTTTGGGTTTTTTCCCCCTTAGGTTTATATTTTCCTTTAGCTAATGCAAAAGAGTCACATTCCTACTTTTAGATGAACTGTTAAAAAAAGACTTTGGCTTAGCTGTGTATTACTGGAAAACTACCAAAAACTCATTTGTACTTCATTCTTTCCTAACAAGTTATAACACAAGCCATGGGACACAACTGCCATTAGCAAGAACAAAAACACTTGTATCATATTTACTTTGTTATATGTAAGATACATTCTATTTTAAATCCTCCTCTTCAGCCATTCAAGTCAGCCTTATGAAACACACAAAACTTGCAGATGTACTCCTAAAAACAGGTCATAAAAAGATGGGTATGCACTAGCTCTCCACTCCGGCTACCATGACCAAATCCTTCTGTGCAATTTTATTATAAGAATGTTTAATAACATCCAATATTTAGAGAAGGGGAGTTGAGGAAACAGACATTTCCATGCTGGCATACAGAGCTTTACATTTAATTTCCAAGATTTAATAGTCATAGGATGCACCTTTATCATTAGCACATCATTGTTTTGTGATATTTAAGTATATTAGCCAGCTTAATAATGTGTAATTACACATACAACATACAGCTATTGAAAACTTTTGCCTTCTCCAACAAGCATACAAATCCTTTTCCGTATAAATGCTACTACAATCCAGAAACAATGGGTCGGAGTGAATTGCTAATCTGCTTCTACCAAGTTATGCTTCTGCCTCCAGACTGGGTACCATGTACCGGCGTTAGGAGGTAAGTAAACTGGGAATTCTTGAAATTTTTTTTCCACCTCAAAACAGCATCATTCCACTATCGCCATTTCTCTTTATCCTATTCAACAAAAACCAAACAAAAGCCCAAAATGATGTCTTATGAAGACAGGAACCAAGTCTCCCTGTAAGCTTCCTGAAACACTCATCACTGACAATCCCTGCAAGTTAAACAGATCAAGTATATAAAAATGAAAAAAAAGTTAGACTAACTTTTTCTGAATATATCAAAATACATAGCACAGTTCTGTGTCATTTCACCCCAGGAATATTCTTGGGGCTTATCTCCAATTCTAAAGCCTAAAGGCAACAAGAACTAATGTGAATTTGGAAAATCAAAAAAAAAAAAAATTATAAATAGACCAAGCCTGTGAAGCAGTACAAGTAACAAGGCAAGAATTTTCATGCTTGATGAATATCATTTCAATGACAAGAAATCCACTGGAGAAGTAAAGTAAATCTAAGAAAGATACGTGCATAACTATGGCAATTTTCTGTAAACCAAACTTAAAAAGCAAATTAAATCTTTCAGTTTTGGCAAACCCTAAATATCCATCAAAGACATAGTTGGAAAAAAATCTTGTCTGTCTACGTATATTGCTAAATGAAAAGCAATTATGTTCCAGAAAACTAAGCAAAGACTCTCTATACACTTCCTTTCACTTACCACATGCCCCTGAAATGGTAAACCTAGCTCTCTGTGGCTACATCCAACTGCAGAGATGCTCTGCACATGATGTGTAATAAAAGATTGTTACACTGAAGACAAAGCATCAAGCTTTTCCAAATTAAAACTGTAAGTCTAACAGCACCAAGTTCAACATGTGGGACACAGAGAAGGTAGATGTTTTTTCAACAAAATATGGTAACTGGAGACAGCCAGAGTGCTTCAAATCAAACAGCTTAATGGAGACTCTGCACGTGGGTACTTCTGAGCAGAATGCACAAATCAAAGTCACAGATTATGACGGAGTGCAGGTACTACTTTAGAGTTCGTCATGTTAGGATTTTCTTGAAAAGCTCAGAGAAAACAAAGCATATTAGTATTGCTAAGCTAGAGAATTCCCAGTGGTAATCACGGATTAGATCTGAACCCTCTCCTGCAAAAAGCTGGACAGACCTTAGCAGAAACAAGAAACATTAACATCAGGGCACCTCGAACATAAATATACACACTCACTTACTGGGAAAACCAGGAGTGCTATTAGCCAGCTCCTCCAAAAGAGACAAGAAAGCTGAATTACCTGAAGAAGTAAGTCAGCATGTACCTCAACTGGGACAAGAGGTTAGTCAACAAATACAGTTATCAACCGGGGCCAGGTTGAAGTGATTCTTAAAGATATGGAAAATGCTGAAAACCAAGAAACAATCAGAGGGTAATTAAGATTGAGAATAAACTTGCTGTCACTAAAAGAGGGGGGGTTGCACAATAAAGCCTTTAGCAGCAGCCATCGGCCATTTTTTAATATCTCCCAAGCAGGGAGATAAGTCTCTCGAACTTGCTGCACACTCTCAAGCATGCTCTAAACCAGCCACAGTGAGATGAAGCCATTGTCTCTAGTATCGGAGCAAACTTTTGATATTGAGAGAGAAAAGTGTTTTATGTTAGCAAACAAAAAATATTGCTTAGTGAGTTAAAGAAGTACTTCCAGACATTTTTATGAATACATTTACCTAAACTTCTAAATTCCATTGAGATGCATGGCAAAAGATGCACATATTTTTCCTGAATTCATGATGTATGTCTATCGACAGTCTTGACTTCACTTTCTCATCATGTCATCTAGGAAACGGTGATTGTTAGAGGATGCGTACACAGACACTACGTGACTGAAGAGAGATAGAATCACAGAGCAGGAACATCTTTATTGCTTGTCTGCTCTTTGAAATACAGAATATGGATCCTGGAGATGAAGAGGGAAGCCTGTAGACATAATTAATGTCAAAACTCCAGATGAAGATGAATGAACTTCCTTCCTCCACTGAGTACGTACATTCATTCCTGAGAGTAAGACATTATGTACGACGTTAAATTGGGAGGGACAGGTTGACAAGCTGGAGGACAGGGCTGTCTGTCATTCAGTGGGTCTTCAATAGCCTGGAGAATCGGGATGGTAGAAAACCTGAAGGCAAATGCAAAGTCCTGCAACTAGGATGGAATAACTCCCATGCAACAATATAGCCTGAATGTTGACAGGATACAACACAGCTTTGCACAACAGGACCTGCAGATGCTGGTGGACCAGGCTTGGAACACAAGTCAGCAGTGCACCCGCACTGAGAAGGTTAATCACATTCTGGTCTCTATGAGCAAGCATGCAGCCAGCAGGACAAAGGAAGTTATATACTCAGAAGAGAGGAAAACCTCTGTTCTGGTCTCCAGACCTCATCTGGAGTTCCACATCCAGCTTTGAGCTTTCCGAGGAAGACACTGACATAATGCAGTGAGTCCAGCAGTGGGTCATCAAGATTATCAGGGGGCTGGAACACTTAACAAATGAAGAAAGGCTTGGCTGAGCCTTAAAAAGAGGTACCTAAGGGGAGACCTCCCTGCCATCTTCAAATACCTACTGAAAGCTTACAGACATGATGGAGGCAGACTATTCTTGGACGCAAGAAGGAACAGACACAAGCTGGAAGAAAGAAATTTCCAACTGGGTATCATCAAAAGAATTTCTCCCATGAAGACCGGTCAAACACTGGAACAGGTTGCCCAGATACGTTGTGCAACCTCCGTCCTTGGAGATATTCAAAACTCAGCTGGACGTGGCCCTGAAAAACCTGTTCTAACTTCGAAGTTGGCCCTGCTTCTGCAGGGGATTGGACCAGATGTCCACTCTAGCCAAAATTGTTTTAGGGTTCTACATGTTATTTGGAAAGTTCTCCCTCCTCTGACCCTCAGTTCAGTTCATGTTGCTGCCTATTACTTTTCCTAATTCTAATCAAAACATTCACCAAATTCTCAGGAAGTTCGGTGCGGATTCTAATTAAGGGACTGCTAACTTACCTTAATAAATTCTACTAACTTCTGATACTGCTTTGAAAGGGAAAGAGCAGTTCCTTGGGATCAATGGCACTGAAAGCCACAGAGGGAAACCAAAAAGGATAATGACAGATATTTTGCTCCTATTCAGAGCCAAAAAGAAAATATTCTTCAGGGTAACTGATACCATTTTCATTATTGTTTCAATATCTAGTATCAGAAAATTCAGATATTGGCAGAAATCAGGGAGGGTTGGTGTGTGCTGGTAACACCTCAAGATTAAGGCAGACCTGACTGGCTGGTTTTGAAACCTTAAAAAAAATCGTCAGGAGGTAATCAGCAAAGTAGTAGTACATAAGCTCAAGTGTTGTGGGTGGAGGGAGAAAGAAGAAAGCAAAGGGCTGTGCTCAAGATAAATGCCTATTGTCTTCATTACCTCTTTCTGAAAATCTTGTTTTTATTAATTTTATTGCAATACCCAAAATAAATCACTCTATAAACAGGTTCTTACTTATGGAATCCTCTGAAACCACACAAAATACCACAAAGGCAATTGTTCATAGTCTACAAATATAAGAAAGGTTGAATAGAGTTCTGGAGAAGTGGGGTTTTTTATATAGCAAAGACCATCTAAAAAAAGTAGCAAATGAAAACATGAAAGACAAAATTCAGATGAAATTGTTACCATACAGACATACAGAATTAGTTATGAGATTAACTTCTCAACAACAGCAAAAAAAAAAAAAAAATTCGTTTTTTTCTTCTTGTATAAAATCAAATTAACCCTTTCAATCAGGCTATATGCTGACATCTATGCTCTTTAAACACATTATCACCTGAAGTATATTCCTCATTTGGCAATCAAGTATATGCCTTACATGCCAATCAGCTTTCAGATAGGCTGCACAAACCTTAACCATCTTTTTTTCTCCCACATATTTTCTCTCTCCAGAGCAACTGGAAGCTATAAAGTTCAGAAAGAAGTCATACATTACACTTTTCAGCCATAATACCACCCAGCCCCAAACTATGAGCCAGGCAGTCCTGTGTTGTCTCAAACTAGTGTTAATACTTCCTTTATTGTTGAAATCACAATTTTTCAAGGCCAAATAGTCCAAACAAATTCGGCTTCACACACTATGCCAACTGCATTTATACCTTAGGAAGATATCAAAGGCCTCTGACCTGTTATCACTAGTGATGCAGGCAGCACAGGTTCCTGTTGGCTCTTCACTCTGCTCATAGTAATGGGCATCCACATGAGCTTCCTCAGCCTTCTTCTTTAAGATCTCTCCAAATTTATCTTTGCCAATGCACCCAAAGAAAGTTGCAGCTTTGTAAGGGCTCTGAATCATCCACTGCAGATTGACAGGAAAAACAAAAAACAAATACAGAGTTAGCATGTTTGGTATATTATTTTTTGCCATTTTTTCTCTCCACTTGCCATATTTAATTCTGTGCCTACACAGCACTGTGACATAGAGAACACTTCTATGCCTGAACTAAAAAACATCTGGTATATCAGGGGTAAGAAGGTCAGCAAAGAACAAAAAATTTACCCTTAATGATCCCACTGAGTGTTTAATACCGAATGTAAAACTTAAATACACACAGTTCACTATCAGATAAAGTGGATTACTGTTTTTATAAGGTATTTCAAAAGAAGTTCCCTTGCTCAAAGGAGATGCCCCTACACTTACATTTAATCAAGCAACCTATGGTATCTTTAAAGAAAATTTGTAGAAAAAAGAAATAAACAAACAAACAAAAAAAAACCAACCCAAAACCCACAAAAACCAGAGAGATAGCACATAAGGAAAACAATACATTTGAGAAACCTAAGAAGAAACATTGTGCAACATTCACAATATGTAAAAAACTAAATGGTACTGAAAATAACCATTTGTGTCTACCATTTAATTATATGCAAAAAAGCAAATGCTCCCCATTTACATTGTTAAATCACGCATGAAAATATCTATCTCCAACTTTCCTAAGAGCAGTTCTGTCACTTGAATTGTAAAGAAAGAGCGTAGCTGCACAGTGTTGCTAAGGTGCCAGGTTATTTCATAAAGCTCCTTTTTTATTCATACAAAATATGTATCATTCAACTGTAAATGTAACTCCATTTTGTACTAAGTTAAAAAATAGCATTTAGCAGCAACGTAAAATCAAGAGCGAACTAAAAAAATAAATGTGAAGAAACAATCATAGGCTCTACTCTGCTGGTGGTGAGTCAACCAACTAAAGTCATTATAATTCACTCTAATCACAGTCAGAAAGCTTATCCACTCAATCTATAGTATGAATTAAAGGCTACATCAATTTACTGCTATACTAAAACCCTACTTATAATTGTTTCCTAATCAAGATTTAAATAAACGATAATGTCTCCATTAGAAAGCAGCATTAGTGGTAGCTGTGGGTTGTGGAAAGGTCAAGTAACTGAGTTGCAAATACATGCTTAGTCACATCTTTATTACTTCCAGCTTTAGAGGATGAGAAAAAAAAAAAAAAAAGAAGAAAAAATCTTTAGTCATGTAGAAGTCTTCATTAATTAGGCAAAGGTGGACAAAAGTTGCAAGGCCTCTTTCCTGCAGCAATTAAAGATATAAAATTCAAGGACAAAAAAAATTGTGTCATCAGATGGTGGCAGCGTTCAATCTCTCATTCATGACATGCACACTACATATGCTCTGCTAATCTATTCCATATCACTCTAAATTAATACAAATTAAGAAAAACCCTAACAAGAGAATTATCTTTGATATCCATGTATTTTACATACATTTGCACATCCATAATACACATTTGCACAGTGTTCATTTAGGATGTCTTAGGAACAGTAACCTCTTCTATTTGGAGGTATGGTTAAGTAGAACAGATCATTTAACAAGACTAAAGATGTTGTGACCTACTGTAAGCAAATACGGAACCAATTTCCACACCGATAAGAACAGAAGTACCTGAAGCCTTGGGTCCCCTGTTGAAAAGCATGGCTTACTCTGACAAATAACAAGAATTAATAGAGACCGCTATGAACAGCACTTATCAAAGCATCAAACCCCAACAATTCTTCAAAAAACTGAGACTTCAAACTGCACCTTAGGCTTACACCATTTTATCAAATGACAAATTTTTTCCATCCTTTATATATAAAGTCTGACAACATTTGGAGCAGCAGTAAGTAATATTTCACATACATCTCTGAAAAAAAGAATTTCTGTTCAAGTATCACAGTTTTGGCTATTGGCAGCAGCTCAGTTAGAATTCAGATGTGATATATGCCATATATAACTATCACAATCCTTACTTTAAATGTAAGTAAAATTATTCTTGAGAATCAGAAGTCACGACCTAGGATTTCTCGAGGTGAACCTCCGTATATTGTGCAGACCACTTCTTCCATAATCTGCTCATGATGATTTGAAACACAGGCATTATATGGTGGGGGAATATTCCCACTGTACAGATATTATTTTCATTTGAACATCTGACCTAAGTTATGCAACACTGAGGAAGATGGAAAAGTAGTTCAGCAGTGTTTCTGAAAAGATCCTCTCATCACAGATCTCCAGTTACAAATACTTCCAGCTTCTTGGAATTATCCCCACAGATTCCCACAATAACAGTGGTGAGGTGTTGCTAGTTGCAGAACTCCTCCAAACTGTTCCTTCTTTCCTCAGCTAAAAGGCTACACGTTAGTAAAGGCAAAAAACAGATATCACATTAAAAACTTGATGAAACTAAACTATAGAAATATCTCTGTGGTATACCACTGAAGTCGCACCTAGTGGAATGAGTCACAGCAGGCATTTTTTGCATACGTGTGAAAAAACAAAAGAGACAAAACAACATCTTCAAGGTAGACTCTGGAGCACTTTATTAAAAATTTGACCCTGGATTGGAGTTTAATTTTGAATAACTTGATATGGAAATAACAGGCTTCTATGGGCTACTTCATGCACCGTTGTTATTAGCACCATTTTGGCTAAAATACTCCAAATGGGAATGAGGGTCAGTCATCACCAGACATTTATCACCAAGAAACAGTCATGCAGCATTATATCCAATAACAAACTGCACACATTAATGGCAGGTATATGGTTATATAAACTGCAAATTCATTTTATAGATTTCTGTGGAATACAAGATTTAATTGAATGAAAAAGACTCTAGACAGAAACGGAAAATGACCCAGCTCAGCAGGCACTAGCATAATGAGTTAATTATCTAGGGTTTGGCCAGGCAGTGAGGCAGCTATTAACTAGCTGTATTGACAGTCCGGTCAGGAGAGGTTGGCACCTGGCCACACCATGAATCCTCACCATCACCCAAGGGAATTTGAGGCTGTTAACGGCCCAAAGACAGAAGTGTCAAAAGTAGGAACTTATCATGAAGGAACAAGGCAGGCTCAGGAGTAGGATACCACAAAGGAAACTCAAAATCTAGAGTGGTTTATGACATCTAATGTGTTTCTCCATCCTGAAGTTTTCTTCTGTCAATGCAGCTTGGACATCAGGTACACTCAAGGACAGGCCCTGACCTTTTCAGTTAGGATAAGCATCTGTGCTAGAGGAAGGGGCATGGGAAACGGAACACCTTTCAGGTGTTCTCTTGAGTTACACAGATTGCATTTTGCTTACATTTTTTTCATATGCACCCTGGTAAACTGAAAGCAAATACTAACTTTTTTTTTAAATGTATTTCTTGCCTTTAGCATAACTCTGTCTTAAAATTAGGCTGATTTCAAAATAACCATCTCCTAATATGAGACTATCCTATCCCTACACAGGCACATTATTCCTTATGATCAAATACTGAAGCCAGCACCCTGGCTGCTCAAGGATACACTAGACAGTGACAGAACGCTTCCCTCCTTATTTTCATGAGGCTAACCTGGGTGCACAGTAGTAGGAGTATCTGTTCAAGTGTCTTCTCATGATCACAGTCAACAGAGCGAACTCTTTAGTGTGCTTGAGCTATCAGAGAAGCATAAGAAACTTTGTGTTCCAGGTAGTCAGTGGCCATTGCAGAGAACAGCATCATCTTTTCTCGCAAGATGCTGAGATGCCAAGAAAACTTGGTAGCAAGTCAAATTTCCGAAGACTCAATTGTGACTTTGTGAGACTGCTTGGAGTTAACTACGTCCCACTCTCACATCCTCAGACTCGAAGATGTGGTACACCTATCTCCCACTTTTGCCTGACTGGAAAATGACTTTCGAAACAATATTTCCTCTGAGTTACAGAAGCACTTCTAACACTAGAAGGAACTTGACTTTGGCTACTCAATGCCATCTTTTGAGAATGATATTCAAGATGAGATGACAGAGCTACCTGGATGGTCCCTTACACCCAAAAAATAAAAAAGTGCCCCTTCATACCATGTGAAAGAAAATCAGTGGCCTTAAAGAATTAAAGAAAGAAAGGGAGAGAACCGAGTTTTTCGATTTGTTTCCCAAGTTTATCCTATTTAGCTTGAGAATGCCATACTTCTGCCACAGGGACAAAGTCCAGTCTCCTATATCACAACACTTGATCTGCATTTAAAGGTTTCCTTTGCTGTTCCTGCAAAGTTCACTGTAGAGGAGGACCTCTACTTGAAAAGCAAAAAGCAGCACAACTAAATAGTTGATCTAATTTATCTCACTACCTCCAGTTGCAAAGATACCTCCCCTGACAAAAAGGGAGTTTGCTACTTCTGGGTCTCAGTGCACAATCCCGCAAGACTTAAAAAGAAACATCATACTGATGAAGCTTAAGACAGCTTTATAGCCCTCTGACTAAACCAAAGATCCTTCAGAAATTATTTCATTTTACTCCAATGCTATGCTTTGCTGTAAGTGCTACTGTTAACTGGACAACATCGATAATCAGAACAAGGAGGCTGACAAAGACACTCGCCATCAGTCCCACATTGTTCTCCAGCTGAAGTCCCTAGCTCCTGAATCCTTTTTTAAAGCTGCAGCCAGTAGTGCATTTCCACATCTGTCAGTCATCTTAAACTAACAATGCCAAAGCATACAAAGCTTTGCTTAGACTGACATACCTTCTGCACATAGGAGTTTTCAGCTGTAGACTTGAATCCTAAATGCTTAGGAACTGACAACACAACAGGAAGCATTATGCCCCTTCACAGTGAAGGATCTTCAAAACTCATTAACACTGAATACAGACATCTGAAGTGCATCTGAAGTGCGTTATTTGAAGCTGGACTCTTCTCTGCAAGATCTGTCAAATCTGATCTTATTTTAAATTGCAGCTCACAGAGGAGAGGACTCCAAAGACCTAAAATTAGCTAAGACTTAACATGCTTGCTAAAATCTAAACTAAACAATGTTAGCAACTACTCATGAAGCACTCTTTTTAGTAAATCAGAACAGAAATGGCTTCTTTTTATACAGCGCTATTTGGAGTATCTCTTATTTTTATATTCTGAATTTTAGACTGAGTCCGTATACTTTTCAGAAGGTTTCACCAGTCTGTTGTACCCCTAGAACATGTCCCAACACCAATTATATACACAGTCCATTAAAAAGCTCTTACGAATATTTTTAGGAATATTTTAATGCTAAAAGAAAATAAATCACACCTCATCTTAGAAAACCAGATAAAAATGAGAAAAAGTGGGATCAAACCCCAATCATTATACATACCTATATATATCTATCTATCTTAAAAAAAACACAAAAAACTGACAATATGCAAAACAATCCTAAAAAAAGACATTAGCGTCACTGTTCCAAGTGAGCTCACTTATTTCTTGTGAATGATGTGATACACCTCAAGCACAACTGGAATGCAATATTCTGTTACCATTACACATACTATATCATTTAAAATCCCTATTGTGGTGGGTTAACCCCAGCCAGCAGCTAAGCCCTCACCCAGTTACTCTCTCAACCCTCCCTCCTGGGGGGATGGGGGAGAGAATTGGAAGTGCAACAGTAAATAAAAAACGCGTGGGCCAAGATGAAATGATGCAAAGGCAATCATTCACCCCCTCCCACCAGCAGACCGATGCCCAGCCAGTCTCCGAGCCATGGCTACCTTGGAAAACCTCCGCCTCCCTCCCTGCCCCCAACAGTTTCATTGCTGACCATATTCCATATGGCCTGGACTATCTCTTTGGTCAGCTGGGGTCAGCTGGCCTGGCTGTGTCCCTTCCCAACTTTTTTCCACCCCGCAGCCTACTTGCTGGGGCAGCAGAGTGAAAAAACAGAGAAGGTCTTGATGCGGTGCAAGCACTGTTCAGAAATAGCTAAAACATCGCTGTGTTAAACAACACTGTTTTGGTGNGCAATATTCTGTTACCATTACACATACTATATCATTTAAAATCCCTATTGTGGTGGGTTAACCCCAGCCAGCAGCTAAGCCCTCACCCAGTTACTCTCTCAACCCTCCCTCCTGGAGGGATGGGGGAGAGAATTGGAAGTGCAACAGTAAATAAAAAACGCGTGGGCCAAGATGAAATGATGCAAAGGCAATCATTCACCACCTCCCACCAGCAGACCGATGCCCAGCCAGTCTCCGAGCCATGGCTACCTTGGAAAAACTCCGCCTCCCTCCCTGCCCCCAACAGTTTCATTGCTGACCATATTCCATATGGCCTGGACTATCTCTTTGGTCAGCTGGGGTCAGCTGGCCTGGCTGTGTCCCTTCCCAACTTTTTTCCACCCCGCAGCCTACTTGCTGGGGCAGCAGAGTGAAAAAACAGAGAAGGTCTTGATGCGGTGCAAGCACTGTTCAGAAATAGCTAAAACATCGCTGTGTTAAACAACACTGTTTTGGTGACAAACCTAAAACACAGCACCATAAGGGCTGCTATGAAGAAAACTAACTCCATCCCAAGCAGATCCAGTATGCCTGCTCCAGAATCACTAGTATGAGAATACAGCATGAAGACACTGGAAAACAGATGAGATACTACAATTTCATTCCAACACCTTTGCAAGTTTTTTTCCATTTTCTTTTTTTCATTGATCAACATTTAAAGATTGCAACAGCTATTATCACATAATGGTCATGTAAGAAAAAAATGGAAAAGGAAAAAATAAGCTTATCTCTATAAAAGCAGGCTGGCAAAAAGGAGCCCCATGTCCTGCACAGTAATTCTTCCACCATTAGCTGAAGCTGCCAAATCTTGCATGAGGAAGTGATATTGTTAAAATGCATGACAACACCCTCAAGCAACTTCCAGTCAAATGATATAAAAGTGATAATATTTTTTAAAGGAAAAGACTAGCTAAAGCCTTGCACTGGGACCAATATCTAAATCTTATCAGGATTTGGTTCAACATGTACTATCCAAATCTCTGCACAAGAATTCTATTAGTTCTAGTGTGGCGCCACAAGTTGCGTTTTGCTATAGCTTTTCAAATTAAAATGTCTATCAAAATGTTAATCATCCAGGAGCAGTACTTCATTCACTTCCACATTTAAAAACACAAAGCTAACAAACTGCCTCTTAACAAAATCTATAATCCCAATAAATATTTACAGTGCTGCTATTCTTTTGTATTCCGTTTCCTATTCTTTCCTTCTTCCTCTTCATCTGCTCGACCACTGTTTTATTTTCAGTCTAGTTTGTAAGCTTCTTGCTGTACAAGGAAATACAAGCATATTTTCTGTAACTAAACATGAAGTAGCCACATTCCAAAGTTTTAATGTGGCCAAAAGCTAGCTCTCTCTTTTATTGCACCCCTTAAGTACTGGTCAGTCTAGACACCTAATTCCAATATTCCTTACTCCATCACCCTCTTATCCTGTATTTATAATGCTACAGTTCTGCCTCAAATACCTGAAGTGCTGCAGTCTCGCTTCTGAAGTTCAATATATGTTATCTGAGGCCAAAGGCAGAACGTCTCCTGCAAGACATTACAAGGCGCATAACTGAGAGGGCAGCTGGCCCTGTGTCCCTTCCCCATTTGAAGCACAGAACCTGAGACATCAACCACCTCCTCGTTGTTTGATCTGCTGCGTCACTCCCTTTCCCTTTCCACAACGTGACTGCGGTCCCTTCTCAAAGTAACAGTAAAACATGATACACCTACAAAACAGGGCTGGTCATGCCAGTTCTCCATCACTCAGACGACAGATACGTGAAGGGTATCACAACGGTAAGAATTCCAGGTTTACCTGGGACTCTTCTACAGCTGTTTCAGTGTATACAACTGTTTATTAAGCAATTGGCTAACATTACAAAGCTATGTACAAGGTAAGGTTTGAGAGTATCTTTATCAGTAAAAGAACCCAAAGATACCGACTTCCTTGTTGAACGCTGCGTGCAAAACACGGCAAAGTGGCAAATAAACACAAAAAAGGCTTGTTACTCTGTGGCGAGAAGCCGTGGTGTTAAGCTGTTAATGGAAGCATATTAACAAGATGAAAATGGAACATCGTACTTGGGTACAGTAAGACAGACTCATTGGGCAACTGTACACTCCTGTTAACCGTACCTCAGCCTACTCTATCTGTAAAGAATTAGCACTCACTTCATAGAGATATAGGGAAGACTGATAAGCATTTTAAAAATGCCTTATAATTCTCCAGTGTAAAACACTGGATATGTATTTATGTACTAACCCGTAAGTGAAGTTGATATTGTTGCAAAGTGACATTTTAGGATATTTTGCATATGATTTTGCATATCTATAACCTTAAAACAAATCTTCCTTCTCAAAATGCATGCATGTGTCACTCTCACTCCCCTGCTAGATGATGTGCAGTCTCAATGAATACACCCACACTCAGAATGACAGCAAAAAATCCACAAGTGAAGAGACTTCTTTCATTGTCTGGCAGCACAGAATTCATAAAGCACAAACTCTAAACAGCTGCCTATCAGCTTCTATCAGCAACAGTATCAAAAACAGATGCCAAAGGTCAAGTCAAAGTTTATTGACAATGATGAACTTTGACAGCCTCTATTAAATTACTTCTTCCTTTAAGGTGTATGTGATCAAAGCAGCAGAGAGATTTTCACTCAGTCACATAACAAGCTATTTGTTGAGATTGAAACATCTGGTCAATATCTTCTAACACTGCAATTTCATGCACAGTTAGCAATAGGGTACATTTCTTCTCCTCTTCTTACAGGGTCCATAAGGGTGGCACATATGGCCGATCATTTCATTCAAAAAGGTTTCAATTCCAGGCATTACATACAATCGTCTCTATGCTTTATAGTCTACCTACCATTGTTTTCCATCATCACTGCTGTCTGCTCTACTCTTTTCTATAAAAGCCCACAAATATGACAGAGCACTTAAAGCTTAACAGCTTTTGACTACTGGAGTTAGAAAGCAGTTAAGGCAAGGGAGTTTTTAAAGTGGCAGGTCTTCATCTAACTGTTCTCAAGAATTCCCAATGCATTAAATTATTTACCAAAGCTCTAGTAACAGAGATTATAATTTTTGTTGTAATAGCAAACCCTTCATCTATGAGGCATTCCCAAACAAGTGGAAATCATGCTTTTTTACTAATTTATAAATTATTACACATTTTACAAACATAACATAAAACATACATCATATTTCAAGTGAATGTGTGATAATTGTAAGAATCTGATTAATCATAATCCTATTTCTCAACCTCAAATAGTAAGAAGACACAAAATGTTATCTATCCCAAATGCTGAGAAATGCTTGCTTTTAAAATTATGCATCTATGTTGCCACAGCAACAAGTAGTGGATAATGTGAAATGTACTTCACCTTTCCATTTCTAAATCCCAATCTTTTTGGTCAAAAGAGAAAGGAGGGCTAGTTGCAAACATGCCTACAGAAAGTACATTTCCAAGAATTTTCCATTACTATTAAATAGCCGCCATTTTTATTCAGTTAACGGTTGATTTCTACATCTCTTTCCCACGCTGGATGACTCCTAATAGTATCTGAACCTAACTGTTAACAGAGAAGGTCTTGTG
>VYXH01008475.1:118689-144795 GCA_013397275.1 Burhinus bistriatus | reverse complement strand
GACATTAGGAAAAAATTTTTCACTGAAAGAGTTATCAAGCATTGGAACAGGCTGCCCAGGGAGGTGGTTGAGTCACCATCCCTGGAAGTGTTTAAAAGTCATGTAGATGTGATGCTTAGAGACATGGTTTAGTGGCAGACCTGGTAGAGTAGGGTCAATGGTTGGACTGGATGATCTTGAAGATCTTTTCCAACCTAAACGATTCTATGATTTTAAATAAGAACCAGCAATATATGCTGGATATATATGCTGCAGGTGCTCAAGGGGAGGGTTTGTTGCTGCCAGGAAGGATGCTAGTACAGGCAACTTGCATGGAGGATGGAGAAGCGAGGACCAGAAAGAAGGATTGATGCCAGAAACAAGTTATTTCCATTGATGTTTATGGGGAAGATGGGAAGGAAAGGCTCTTTTTCACGAAATAGTAGAAGAGCTGACATTTTGTTCCCACAGGACTTGAGCAACCCAAGATTGCACACCTTGGGTTGTAACTGCTCAGTAGTGCTTCATGTCAGGCCCTTCTCCTTGGGAAGGTGGGGGCAGCTTTGATCTGATAAGCTTTTACACCAGGAGGCAGATTTCCCCATAACAGTCAAGTATTTTGGTAACTTTTAGGAACTTACCAGCCAGTTACATTGAAATGCTTTTGAAAAGTCTCCAGCACCTGGATCCTGTGGGAAGGTTGTGCAAGTTGGATATCTGCCTCTTTGAAACTGTCCTGTCAGAGTTTTTTGGAAAGGGATATTGGAACATTTGGAAGTCCCAAATCAAACCTTTACTCTTGTCAGTTTTGGTTTAGATCTTCTTCAAAGTCTGTGTAGTTCTTTATAATTTTCCCTCCAAAAATACTTAAGTGCTTTTAAAAAAGACTAATGAAAGCCAACAGCCCAGAATTTTCACAACTTCATAGAAACAGTTTCAGCACTTGTATTTTGCTGTGTGCTAGCAATGTGTTATGCACAGCCTGTACCTGTCTGTGTTCACAAACTTGTGCTCGTAGGCAGCTGTGTAGTAACAAAGCTGTGTGAACAGTCAAAGAATAGCAAGAATTTCAAGACAGAAACAAAAATATAAGCTGGGCAACGAAGGCATACAGAAGTTTGATAAAAGGCAGGAAAATCAATACTGTTATTTAGAAATAATAACACCACCCCCACCCCAAACCTAAAAATATCATGCAGGAATCTTGAAAGGGTAAATGTTTTCAAAATAGAATCCTAGCATGTACTACTTTATTTGCTTTGCCAATCAAATTTTGTAATGTCTTTTTTCAAATAATTCTGTTCATGTGCTGGCTAGTATAGAAGACTCAGTACAGTATGTAGTTCACACAAATTTGCCAGTGTGAACACACTGCAAATGAGTTTCTCATCAGTATTGATCTTTCCATTGTGTATAGCACAGAAGTAAATTACATGATGGGATTGATGAAGTAATTTGCCACACTCAAATCAAAGTGTAATACAGGTGTGTTTCCCCTCTTCATTTTGCACAGAGTAATTTTATGGAGGTTTCACTCTGTTTAAACCTGCTATATAATGCTTAATCATTTTTGATTGCTGATATTCAAGGTCATTTTTATGCTAGGTGTAGTTGTTATTGTCTTAGCAGCTAAGACAAGAATAAATACATGGTTGAAACGGTAATGCTGATTTACAGCCTGATAAAATTGCCTAGTTTATATACTTGTCATGCTTATTCTAGTTTATTTTTTCATATCCCTGGGAGACTTTTTAAGAGGGTTATAGCCATTTAAAAATAGTTTTAAGGAGTAGTAAAAAACATGTCTATTGTTGAAAACAGCTTCTAATGTGCAATTGAGGTAAACAAATATTCTCCAGCCATACAGTTTGTAGAGACTCTCATTTTGCAGTCTGGCTTTCCTAGAGGCCAATTAACAGCTAGTCAAATAGGCCAAGCTGTTTAGCTCTCTGCTAGACCAGCTTGAATAACTGCAAAGCAGGCTGCCATGCAGAGATTCATCATCTTGGCATAGGGCTGTTACAGCTCTGTATTACTGAAGAGGAAGAATGTGTCAAACTTACTCCCAACTCATCTAAATTTAACTGTGTTGAAATATTTGCACATGGATAGGGACAGAACTACTCAAAATATATACGTAAGGTGGTCACTCACAGATGATGGTGTTTGCTACTGATTTTGTTTTCTGGAATGTAAAATAACGTTTTAAGTGGATATATTTAGTAAATAATCATAAATTGTTTTTCAATATTGTGATTAGATTGATTAAACACAGGTGGAGTTTGTAATGATTGTAATGGACATTGTGGAAGAGACTAATACTTTCTCAAGGAAAATGTGTGCCTTACTTGCTTAGGTTTTTTTGTTTTGTTTTTGGAGGGGGATATAAATCTCTAAAATAATTTCACTTTGAACTGAAGAAATGGATCATATTCCAGAGAGGATTTTTCTTGCTGTACAGGAATAATTAAAAAATTTATTCAGTGGGTTGTAAATTATTAATCACAGAAGTTAGTGCTGGAAATGCCTATTAGATGATCTGGTGTATTTCCCTGCTAGTGGGGGATTTAGTCCTCTGGCAGTGTCCGTATCAGATATTGCACTTTAAATTCATCACAGAACATTTTTAATTTCTTTTTCTTTCTTTTATTCCTGCCCCCCTCCCCATAAGAGTTCATTTGAGCATAAGCGTACAATGGAAAAACTATGGACATGGACATGGTGCAGTTCACGTCCATTATAATTAATAAATGTCCAAAGATCTCATAAAGAACGTTCTCCTCTATACTTCTCCATAAGGCAAACTTTAAAAGATTTTTAAAGCACTGTTAGATTTGCTTTACTGGCAAAAGGCACTGTAGATCTTTGTAGAGTATCTCTTGCTACATATGGTAGCTCTTACTTCTGAAGGGTTGTAAAAGCAGAGCCTTCTCAGGCAAGTAGTGAATTACAGAGGCATGGAGGGATTTGCTGTGGGTTGGAACATTGATAGTGAGGCAATTAGGAACTCAAATTGAATATAAAAGATTGATACACATAATGGGAGCACTGCATGCATTACTGCCTTGTCTTTCACATTGAATTAACATTGGTAACAACTAAATTTGGTGAAGCTCAGAATCTGTCAACAAATGTTGAGCAATGATGTCTTTAATATTCCCAGGCATGTGGCTGAAAACCTTTTGAAGGCTGAGGGGTGGAAGGCGGCTTCCTGTTTGTAAGTCAATTCTTTGCAAATTTTGTTTCCTGCAGTGCTCTCTTGGAAAAATTTGAGTTCCTTTTTTAGCATATATTTTAGCATGGCTAATTTCCCCTGTGTTCTGTAATAGCGATAAGTGACTCCATCTCTTCTTTATGACAAATAACTAAACCAAAGCAAAAATATTCTCCAATGCAAAAAGGCCCTGGGGTTAAATGTTCCCATAATTAGGGGGATGTTGGTTGGTTGGGTTTTGCCTTCTTTCCTCCCCCCCTCCCCCCCTTCTTTTTTTGGTATGTATGCTTTGTAACAAGCAATACAGAGAAACATTTGAAAAGGTGCAGCATTGCTGGATGCATGACCCATAGCAAAATGCAGTTCAGATTTGCCACCTGCATTTGTCTTGAGTTTAAGAGATCTTAACTTTTGGGAATTGCCATGGAGTATTTAAATTAAACATTTAGTGCAAGAATACAGTATATTTTCCCTTAATTACATTTTATTTCACTGCTAAAAGTGTTTGCATTTTCTGTGCCCTGGGAACAGAGGCAAGTTCTTTGACTGTCCACCTTGTGGACAGTTTTCAAATATGGACATTCTAGTAAGTCATTGATATGCTCAAGTGGATGCTTACATCACCATGCAGGTGTTTCGACAGTGCCTGCTTTGCAGAGCTGAATCTGAGTTTCCAGGTGCTAGGTTAGTGGTTCTGTTTAGACTTTGGGGTTTTGGATGATCTGGGGTAGGGTGGTATTTTGGTTTTGTTTTTTAAAATTGGGCTTTCTAAGAGAATGTTCCTTCCTGGTGCAGTCTAGCTTTTCGTTAAAGGTGGGTGGACAACTCTTGGTTAGGTGAGCAGTTAAAATGCATAGAATGTCTTAAAGCAGTTCCTATAATCCCAGTGCAATGCATGCATGCAAGCCTGCAAAATGCAAATTTCTGTGCCATCAGGAGAAAGAAGTGTACAGTGTAAGTACAAGCGCACGCAAGATGCATGCCATCCATTTTTAACAAATCACAACAAATACACGTATGTTCTTGCATTTTAGGAGCTTCCCAGATTCTTCCTTGATAACAGTGACCTCCCATAGATAGAAAACTATGTTGAAAGGAAGGAAACCCACTTTGTTTTCTTTTGAATCTGAAATAATCTCACAAATACATAGTGTTGGAGAATAAGCTTTTTGTGTGAGAACAACAGGTCTGAGGTGTAAGAAAAAGTGCACAGCTTGATGGGATCTTTTGTCAAAATCCAGCTTTCCTATTCTGTTTGTGGCAAAAGCTAACTTGCTACCAAAATATTAAGTGTAAACCACGTAAGAAATTTTTACTTTTAATGTGTAGCTATCAATAATCAAGAATTTGTGTGTTCATTTGTTTAATCAAATTGTTGTGAAGACCATAATTGATAAAGATGTATTTCCTGCTTGACTCATTTTAGGTAATGCTGCCATTTTGATAAAAATCATGTGATAGTATTTAGGAAATTAAAAATCCCACCTTTATTTTAACTTGAATTTTAGTGACTAACATCTGTATGTGACCACCCTATGTTTATACAGTAGGTAAATAATACCGAAGGGGCCATCCATCAGTTTCATGATTTCATGAGAACACAAACCCTTTCCTCTCCCACCACCCCAAGAGGATACAAATTAGTGAACCAAGAAATGATGCTATCATGGCAGGCAGGCAGTCTCCTCATTTTGTATGCTGAGGGCATACATCTCACTCGACTCCCACCCTCTCTCCCCTCCCCCTCCTGCATACTGTTAGTGCTCTTGATAACATGATGAGAATGATGACTGGCCCTTGTGCTGCAAACTTCTCTCCCTTCCCCATGCACTGACAATCTTGATCTTGCTTTCAGGTGCATGCCAAATTCCGTTATCCTTTCTACTATGAAATGTGCTGGTATGTTCTGGAGAGATACGTGTCCTGTGTGACCCAGCGCTGCCACCTCAGCAAAGAGTACCAGAAAGAATCAATGTTAATTGGTGAGTGAATCCTTTGAGTGCATATTCAGAACTGATTCTAGCATCTTAGGCTAGTTACTGCTTTGGTTTCTGCAAAGCAGATTGTAAATTAAATTGGAGAACTGTAGAAATTCCAGTGAACTGTTTCTTTACTTTGGGGTGGGGAAGGTTGACTCTTAAGCATTTCCATGAAGTGCCAACCTACTTTGAATTATATTTATTGAGCATTCCCTTAGCAAGTGGATCCTAGAAAAATAGTTTTTGGATGCATTTTTTCCTTGGTTTCAGTAATGTTTGTATTGAGATGATCTGCCAAACAGTTGAGGATTTACTGCCATGTTTGGCACAGTACCTTAGTAGCCAGAAATGTGTGCATTGCAAATGTGCTCTGGTGGGATGGATATTTAGACCTTTTATAGAGCGTCTCCTCTACAGAACGCGTTATAGTCATTAAACCTGGCTTCTTTCTCTTCTCTTTTCTTTAATCTCTACTTCAGTTCTCTCTGTTTGGTGACTGACTTGCGAGTTCTGCGGAATGACAAAACCAAGAAAACACCCACACAGATCTACATGATCTATAACCTAAGTGCAGGGTGGTCAAAGAAACCTTTACAACAATAGCTGAAAATGGACTGTAGCAGACACGGATAGATGTGCCTGAAGCAGGAAGGCATTGCCTTGGCACTGATGTGAGCTTTACATCAATGTGTGACAACTCCAGTTGTTGCCTTGCTAAACCGCCCTCTTTTTCCTCCCTTTGATGGAACAAGACGGTGGACCACGTTGCCTGCCTGCTTTTATGTGCAGAATGGCTGAAAGTAGCACAAGCACCAGCTAAATCTTAACTCATACGTGTTAAGTGTGGAGGAGGACTAAAGTATTTCTGTGCCTCCTGTAGAAGTTCTTAGTAGAAGGGATTGAAGAAGTTACAGGCAGACGTCACTCTCCAGTGAGTTTTACTGACCAAGAATAACTTGAGAGAGCTAATAGTCCATATAGATAGGCCAGGGAAATTTCTTGGGGTCACTGGGAGTGTGGGTGCCTGACATTTTGTGTCTCTTTGCTCTGTGAGACCCTGCTCAGAAAGATTAGTTAAGCAGGAACTCTGTGGAGGAATTTTTCTCGTTATATAAGATCATCCGAGAGGAAAGGATGAATTAGCCCCTTGGATCTGCTCTTTAAAAAGCAGTGACAAAACTCTGATAACTGCATTCCTTGGAAAATAAGGAACAACCTCCTGTTGTCTAAACCACTGACATGGAAAGAGACTCGTCCTGCAGGCAGGGTGGGGGTGCCAGATCGCTGAGGTGTAATTTCAGAACAAATTAGATGTGGAGATTGGTTCAGGATAATTGAGATGGGACCTTTTCCAGCTAAATCACCAGTGTGAATTCCGGCCCAGCTCAGTAGTTACTGATAATGGTTTGGCAATTCCCATGAAATGTGCCTCAGTCCACTTACTAGCTGAGAGATACTCAAATCATACAAATGTTCACTGGGGACCATAGATGTCCAGTGTCTAGAGGGAAAAGGGTTGTTTTGCGTGACCAAAGAGTACCACCTGCAAAGGCATCAGGAAAAGGAACCTGGCTACTTGGAAAATGGTTCAAAGGCAACATTGTCTGGGCCTTGTTGTCTCCTGTGGTGGCTTCAGTTGTTAGCCTACTGGAAAGTGAATATTAAACTGTTTTGCTGTTGTTTGGGCATGGTCTTATGGTCGTTTCAAGCTACTGTGAGAAACGTGCTGCTCTCACAAGACTAGTCTGTTTCGTGAACTCTAGAGATTGTGCAGCTGCCCTGTGAGCTGAATCAGTTCAGTGATCAGACTGAAAATTAACCCTACCGAAAAATGAATATATTTGTTATCTGTAGGATTGACGAACTGATCTGACGTGCAGCCCTACTGCACGGCTGTGAGTGCCGAGTCACAGTAGGTACTGCGAGTGTCTGGCTGGGCAGACCTTGAGCTGTTGTTACTGTCTTGAATGGATCAGTACTTTCAGCTTACCACAGTGGTATCTACTGTCGGTGTGTAGTTCATCCACCTGCCTGCTATCTCTTGACTTCAGAGTATTAGCATGCTGATAAAATCTCTTGAGATTGCCATCCAGGACCTTTCTCTCCAGGAGAGACAGATGTATACTTTTTTTTGTCAGAAACTTGCTTTTATTTTTTGGCAAAATCTTAACTTTAAAATAATTATCTAACTGGGGATTGTGGTTCAGAAGCCCAGATCTAATATATCTACTGGATCTTTCACTTTGCCTTCTGTCAAATTCAAAGGAGTAAGGTACGCTATTTACCTTTACAAAGTTGCACTGCTTTGTTTTGCATGAGTAATACTGTTTCACATACTTGTTTGTCTTTTTTAACTGGTCTCAGTGTCCAGCCTCTTGACTCAAATCTCCACAAACTGTAATATTTGAATTACACTTATTTCTTCTGTGGTCTCTGTATCTTAATATCATTCACCTGCTGTGGTATAGGAGATCCAAATGAGGTCAGTGTTCCAAAACGCCATCGCTTTGTTTTTAAGCTTTTCTTCAGAACTGCTAAGGTCCTTAAATTGTCTCTTCCTTAGAGACTTCTCTATCTGCAAGCAATTTCTTGATTTCCCATGAGAGAGTATCCCTTGATGAAGAATTTCCCATTATTCTCCTTAAAGAGTAATGAAACGAAGTACTTAACTTCTCTGCAGACTCCTCAATAGATTTAATTGTCTTCTGTCCTTCTTGATTTAAGAAAAAATTCTTTGCATCCTTGTATGCATTTTCAGAAATTTCTCTTGAATAATCTTAATGTTTCTCCTATTTTTTTTCTAATAGTTTCCTTGGCGTAATTTGTTCTAAGTGTCTACTTTCTACCTTGCCTTTTGGGTGCTAGAACTTGCTATTTTTCACCCTTGAGTTGTGCTGCTCTGTTTTCTTATGTATGCTCTGATACAGTGGTCTTCCTGGATCTCAGAAGCTAAGAAGCAACAGATGATTATCAGTTAAGGAGGACATCCACCAGAGAGAGTGCAGGATATTGCCCATGGTCTCTGGGATTCACGAGGTGGTAGTTTTCGTAGAATTGGTAGAGATTCTGTTCTCCTCTGTGGACAAAAAGGAGATTACTGGGGTGATGGAGAACATCTTGGGAGAACACAGAAAACTGAGTTCATCGTCACTTGTGTTTTAAGGGTATCTTTAGACTTTTCGTACTATGTTTTCATCACATAGTATTTATTTGCTTTGACGTGAATGTTGCTAAATTCAGAGTGACTCTTTCAAGGCATTGCCTACCCATGGAAATGTATTGCTGTGATTGTGTTGTGATACCTCTGTCCTGATAGTTGTATGCTAGTATGTATGGTATATATGCTAACATATATGGTATATATGCTAGTATAGCAACTTGTTTTGTTCTTTGTATTTCTGTCTTCTAAATGTCTCGACTCACAAAACTTCAGGCAGGAAAAAAATAACAAAACAACCCAGTGTAGGCAAGGTTAAAACCTTAGTGTTCCCACTCCCTAAATAAAAACATCTGCCCTTCTAAATGAGTTGGAAGATGATGACCATGGCTTCCTTTCCTATCCTTCAGGCCCAGAATGAGTTTTCAGGCAGTTGCCTCCTGGTTATCGTGTGAGACTCTTCTTTTTCAGATCTCTCCCGCAAAAGGGCAAACACTCAGGGAATTATGACATGACAGCAATCACAGGCTGCTGTAAAAGCACACAATCTCTCTTTCTCTCCTTTTTTTCTTTTCCTTGTCCCTCTCAACTGTGACATTTGTCTTGCCAGCTGAAATCAGAAAGGGATCCTATTTGGGTTTCCTACTAGATTTGAACATGCACTGTTTTAGGATGGATATGTCTTCATTATTTTTACTCTTATCATGAATGAGTCTGTACTGGATGTTTTCAACCACAATTGACCTTCAGTGAGATATGGATCTTCAGAGTGAGCTGACAGAGAGTAATTGGAAGAAGATACTGGGCTATCAGAAATGCACTTTCTCTGTAGCCTGCAGCTTTTAAGATTCCCATTGCTAAAATTTTAACAGGATGGCTCTAACTGTATATTAAGCCTTACGGATGAAGAAAATATGCCCTCTGGCATGGTAAAGGAGCCATGTCTTTTTTTCCCTCCTTCTTCTCAGGGGATAGAATAGTTTTACTTATGATAGACAGGTACAGGACTATATTGAGTGATTTCTGTGTCGGGTGCTTCATACAGTGATACATTTCCAGTATGTTCAGGTGGTTTTTTTTTCTGCTAATGAAAATGTCATTGCAGTCTTTAGCAGACCAATAGGAACTACTGCTCCCCAGTCACGATGTCAGGGTTTGGAGCTGGGAATGGCAAGGTTGGTAATACACACTGGACTGTTCTAAAGAGTTTAGAAAGATTTCATAATTATACCTCACCCCCTTCCCCTTATTCTAAGTCCTCTAATACAGCAAGTTGCTTTTCAGCAAGGAAAGAAACTGTGTATAATTATCCTTCTTGTAAAAGTGGATAACTGTGGGGAAAGTTAAGTGATTTTCCTAGAACTGCAGGGCGGTGAACTGCTGTAGAAAAAAAGGTGTTTCTAGCTCTCTGTCCTGTGGTCAAGCCTGTGCCGCTCCTCCTCTTCACTGAGTTATATCACTAACTGGTTTGTATAAGCTGATTTTATTTTCTTTGAGATGGAGAGGGGTGAAGGTCTAAATCGTATGGGACCCCAGACTGGATAACCACTCTGAAACTGGAGTTCTAACCTGGTATTGGCTCGTGCCTTGACTCAGAAGAAGAAACCATAATTACGCGTAGCAGGAGCTCTTTTACATGGAGAGACTTTATAAACCAAAAACCTCCAAGTCAGTGGAGCCTGGCAATAGACTGCTTAAAATATACTTCTCGACAAAGTAAATGCATATTATGTTTATGTAGGGCCTCAGCTCACAGCATAGTAACTCTCCGTCAGATAGTGTTTTCATTAAAATGAATAAATAAAAATCATGGCATGTTGCGTTACAATAAAACGCTTGAAAACACAAAATTGAACCTTCCTCACCTTGAAGTTATCCTTCCATTATTGATTCCCTTGGATGCTTTTTTTTTTTCCTTCAAATTAGCAGCAGTAGCAGACAGTAGTTGTCTTTTGAAAGCAGTCACTCTGAATCTGATGGTGCAACAGTACTGTAATCCCCTAGTGCTCCAGAATAGACTGCTACGCTTCAGGTTAATAGCAAGCCCTGTCCCCAAAGGTGAAGTCAGGCCAGGCATCGTGTTACTGCTAGGCTTGCAGAAAACAGGGCACTTGTTTGGCGATGGTTCGTTTTGAGGTTAGATTTAGATTATTTTTTGTTTGTCCATACCAAGGTGTAGCTGGCACAGCAGGGCCTGTTTTGTACAGACAGACGGTGGCAGGGAGCAGTGGCAGCTGGCAGAACGGAATTGTTGGCCCCCCGTGTGCTTGGTTCTGATGGGAATAGGCCCCCAGTATGCTGTGGCATTCCACTCCTCGCTTGCCTTTTGTTTCCCTAGATCAGAGCAAAAGACAAAAAGTGGAGATCTCTCTTGAAGGCTGTTTTCTCCCAGAGCATTACTTGGAGTAAATTATTCACACCTCCATAACGTGATCTCCTTCTCTTTCTTTAGGCCTTGTCTACACTTGCGATTTGCCCCAGTTACAGCCATTAGTTCCTGTTCAGCAGAGCCACAGCCTAGGAAGACAGAAACATAATTTTCTTTGTGCAGATTTATACCAATTTCTGTTAATGACGCTGTATTGGTAGCATAGTGATGTGTATCTGCTTTCACCTTCTGTTTTATCACTGGCATCTTCTGCCATCTAGACTGGGCTTCTGTGCTTCAGTCAATTGTAAAATAGCTCACCAAGGCAGTGTGGCTTAGAGAAAGGGCTCCAGCCCTAGATCCAAGAGCCTGGATTCTGATTCCTGGTTTTGCCCTAGATTTGATGTGTGACAATGGGCAAATCATGCTTTCTCCCAAGCATCTGTTTCCTCAGCTGTAAAATGGGAGAATGACATAAGCTGATTATATAGCCCTTGGAGGTGGCTAAGCATGCAAACTACTGGGGACAAAGGGAAAAACAGTGTTAAATAAAAGTTGGATAACCTAGTGGTTTTTAAATGTTCTGGTTAAGATATTTTCTAATCCTGTTTATTTTTCTAAGAGAAGCATGGGGGTGTATTAGCACAGACCAGAGAGGAGGAGCTGCTTTGGAGTGTTGCATGCCACCACCCCAGCACACAAAATAAACTGTGCTGTACTTCACGATGAAGATTTTTTGGAGGGATGCAGGGAGGAAGTTAGCCTGCAGTGTGGATGGAGCTGGATTTGGCTGTGACCAGCCTTGCTGGTACCTGATATTTTTTGTGACTGCCAGCTTTTCACAGGCATTTCAGCTTAAATGTGCCTTTCAGGAGTAATTTTATGGCCGTTGTGGTTCTGAAGAAAAACGCAAACGTGACTGGACAGAGATGATTGTTTTTCGCAGACACTGTAGCAACAGCACTCTTGCCCTGAGAAGTATAAAGTGTCCAACTCATACCTCTCAGGCACTAACACACAGGGATGCACCTGGCCTTACAGAGTTGTTATTTGAAACTGCAAAGCTAAGCAGCTAGGCAAGCTGCCCTCAGACAATTATTTTGCCACTGCCTATTGCACCTCTGTTACTCAGCTGACAAGTAAAGTGTATATTTTGCAAGAAGATAGTATAGACTATGCAAGAGACAAGGAGCTTCGCTGATAAGAATGAATTTGCCAGCTTGGAACTGGGCTTCAGCATTTGTTTTGAATCTCGCTGTCAAACAGCCGGATGCTGTGCTTTTTTTTTAATGTCTGTTTAATCCTTCCTTAAGCATGATTCACATTGTCCGAATCCAAAGCTACTGCATTGCAAAGCATGAAAGCTGTGAAAGGAACTTTTCATGAATTGTTCACTTGCTTTTTCTGTATGACTTCTGTTTCCTTTGCAGAGTGTTTTTTGTTTGCAGCTTGATCTCATACCCATTTCAGCCAGCATTAAAATGCACATTGACTTAACTGGGTGTTGCCAGTGTTAACTGTACTTTCCACAGAAATTCCTGCTGTTGCTAGCCTGCATTCAATGTTGTTCACTTAGTAAAGGAAATTGTGTCTAATAAATAAGAAAGGACATGTGCTTTAGGGAACCTTGGCCACTAGTTTCCTACATTGCTTTCACTGCTTGATTGCACAGAGTTGAGTAACAGCTGGGATTTTTAGGGGGAAACCTAGTATAAAACTAAGATTAATAGTACTTTAGACTCAGAAACTTGCCTTTAAATTTTCCTGAGAAGTACACAGGATGTATCAGGGCCTGCATTAAGAAAAACAGTATCATGTAACTCTGTGACAGCCCCTTCATTTCTCAGTGTATTTAGGCTTCTTGTCTGTAAAATAAGCATAATTGTAATCCTCTGTTTCAGAAGAGCAGTGAGTATTCATGCAGTAACAAGTGGTGGTTCTTGTTTTACCGACAGTTGCTCGCAAAGAGGGGAAAGTATTGAGAAGTTGATTTTTGTGCTGTGCAGAATTCCTGGAAGAATTATGATGTACAGCATTTTAAAGTGCTTTCTCCCATCATTTTCCCCTCCTCTTTCAGTGCTAGCTCTCCTCTTAAAGCTGTAAGGCTACTGAATTTGGTCACTCTTGGATTTGTGGGAAAATTAATTGTGTGTGACTTAAGAGCTCTGCCTACTCTTAATTGAAGGCATAGAGGACTGAAGCTTTGAAGAAAATGTAATCTTTCCCAGTCATTTGAACTGAGTAGGTGTTAATGAAAACCAGCATTAAAACAAACAAAAAACCCCCCCAGATTAAAAATCAGCTGAATAAAGCCCATTCCTGTCACATACTTACTAGGCATTATCCAGTGCCCTTTTAAATAGACAGCACCTAGCCCCGGTGGTAGAGAGTGTTTAAGCTATGAATTACATTGGGTAAAATTTCAGCATTCTTCTTCTAACTTTCAGATGCAAAAAGAAAACGCAGCACAGACAGCTATTCATCAGATTCGTGGTTAGACATGGATGAAGAATCTTGTGATGCCCATATCCGGGAAGAGAAGGATGACAGCTTGGATAAGAACTCCAAATCCTTGGTGGATGGCTCCTCCTCACCCAACAGCACACACTCAGAAGGGAAGGAGGGTGCAGGAAGAAAACAAAAAGCCTCAGTAATGAGATACCTAAAAAGAACTTTGTCTAATGAGTCAGATGACAGCGTAAAATCAACGACCCCCACGGACTATCCCAAAACACCAACAGGGTCTCCAGCTACAGAAGTTTCAACCAAATGGACTCACCTCACAGAATTTGAACTGAAGGGTTTAAAAGCCCTGGTGGAAAAACTTGAATCTCTCCCAGAGAACAAGAAGTGTGTTCCAGAAGGCATCGAAGATCCGCAGGCTCTCCTAGAGGACATGAAGGTGGGTGTGATAGCTTGCTGATCCACACAAACTGTATTCTGTGGGCACAGAAGAGAGCAGGAGATCAGAAAGCAAAGTTCTGCAGCAGAGGGATGGCAGCTTGTGTGTAGTGACCAGCTCATATCAGCCTGCTATGCTACAGAGAGGGAAATCACGCCTCTAACAAAAGCCATGTCTGCTCTGGGGAGATGGCTGTTTGCAGTCTGATTGAACTGATGCAGTCCTTTCTGACTGTCGCAGCAGTGGCCAAAAGTTTAGATCCTCTTGTAGTTCAGCACTTGTTATGTCCCATATATAAATATTATACCTCAAAAAGTCTGTTTATAGTCTTAATCTGCCCTTTTTGGTCTAGTGTCTTTCTGGAGTATATCTGATTAACTGACACATACAAAATGTAAATACTTGATTGTCATTCAGAAGATATATTGTCTAATGTTTCCAGTTCCTTTTTTTTTTCTTTCACCTTTTTCATTTTCTTTTCCTCCATTGCCCTCTATAGGCTGATAATTATTCTCCACTGGTACGATATACTGTTTTTGGAGGTGGTATGAGGAGTGAATGCTCACTAGTCACAGAACTTCTTTTTAGATTTTTAACATACTGGAAGTGGTACCTCATCTGACTTAGCGATAAATTCCTCCTGAAGACCAGCATGACCTTGCTACTTCTAGTCCCAGCCCTGCCTCTGATCCGTGGCATCCCTTTGGACTACTTGGTTAGCTTTTCTGTGTCTTTTTTTCACATTGTATAAAGTAGGCATATTAATTATTTTCTTCTTTAACAAAGCTGAGAGCAGCATACTCTTGTAATTTTGCTGGGACTTGTCAAATAAGGCTAAAATTGTTAGCCTGTCCTCCACAGATCCAGTACCATGGCAATTTGGCCTGATCTGGAACCATGAATGTTGATTCGTGGTCTTGTGTTTGGACAGCTAGTTTTGCACTGTTTCTGTGTGCAGTATGGTTCTTCAGCCTACATATGCTCTATACACAAGAGCTGTGTAAGTCACAGTCTGAGGGGAGAAATACGTGTTTATATGGTTAAAGGGGAGCCTGTACTTTTTTTAGTGCAAGTAGTGTAACAGCTGCTTAGAAAAGGCTTCAAAGCCAGTTAAAGAAGGCTGAACATATGCAGTGTGCAGTGGAACCATATTCCAAAATCTTGGAGCCTAGAAGTGTGATACACGGCACTCATTTTGGTAAACCACAAGAGCTTAGAAAATCTCTTCTTGCAACAGCAGCCACTTTGTTTATGAAAGCAGACGTACATGCCCAAAGTTGTTGCTGCAGATTCACTGGCTTGCTTTGTGATCTGTCATCATCTAATCGGAAATCAAAATGAAGCTTCAAGACCAGGAGTTGAATTTGTGGTGAATGAGAAAGAATGGTAGCCTTACTTTTCCAAGCTTGATGCACAGACCAAGTTTCACTTAAAAATAAACTGCCCCTTCTTGAAATCCCAGAAAGGAGTACAACACATAATAAATGGTGCAGATGTTCAGAATACAGTCATGCATGCTCTTTTGATGACACACTCCAATGCACTGTGAGACATCTTACTAGAACACAGCAAGATACCATATGTGAATCTGTTTTAAAGCACCGTGTTAGAAGTATATGCTTTCTTATTCCTCTCCAGAGCAGTGGATTCAATAGGTATAGAGATGGAGAACTGCAAACGGACATCTAAGAAAAAGGCCCAAGTCGTGCCCTTTTTGGTGATACTTTGCTTTAACGGATATTAAGTGGGCATCTACCAGTTTACTTTGCGTATCTTGCAGAGTTGCAGTTGTGACGTTCCGTCTCCTTTGATAACTACCTGCTTCTAAACTTTCTCTCCTTGCCAGCACACACTGTAACCATCACGATGTAGCCCAACATCTGGATATTTATGGTTCCCTGCTGGTTAAAGAGCCTATGACCACATCTAAACATCATGCATGCTGCATAATTGTTTTCTCTGGAATCACCTCTGTATGCTTGGTGAGCCTGTGACTGATTAGTCAGAGCAAGACCGTTTAAAAGGATCTTAACTCAAACATTTTCTTGAACAGTGTCTAAAGAACTGTTAAAGAACTTTCTTACTCATCTTTTTTACAATATTGGCCTGTATATAAGGCAGCCCTCAATTTTCAGAGAATGGGAGTCAATACAGCATTACCAAATAATTAAACCCCGTATAGTCTGCTTCCTCCACTAGTCTCCTGCAGTTGCATCGTCCACTTGCTAGGTGCTCTGAAGGAATCGGGGCAGTTAAGTGGAGTTGTACTCAGATCAATGGTTGCCTTCCCTTTGCTCATCAGCAGATTGTCTGAGGCAGCCACTGACAAGGTGTGTCCCATTCCCATCTACTGTTGGGACCCTGGATGCAACAACCCATTGCTCCTTTCTTTTGCTGTGTTCATTGACATGGTAGAGAACAGTGCAGTGGAGCCAAAGCATCCTATCTCCTTATAACCCATGCGATACCAAAGCATGAAGTTTGGTTTATTCACTTTGTTGGCTTTAAAAAAAAATAAATCAGAAACAAGTGTATCAGTGTATGTTTAGGACTTCTGCCTTCAAAACATAGAGCATCCTGCTTGAAAGGTTGCCAAGTGACTGATTTTGACCCCCATCTAGCATAATGGTCTTTGCAGGATTCCTGTATTGCGTGGTGTGCAGAATGTGGCGATTCAGTATTTTGTTCTGCCCTTGCTCCTCAGAGTGTGTTAGGTACGTCATACTGTTCAGACCCTGAGCTCAACACGGTGATAGGAATGTTCCTTTGGGGTTCCCAGTGATACTCATCACTACTGTAGTCATGTGCTTCACAAGTGGTAATTGATGAGCTGTTGTTATCTCTGGTTCACAGGTAGGGAACTAAGGTGAAGAGAGATTAAGATAAAAGTGACCATAATTTTGGATACTAGTTTTACATACTGCGGATGTGATTTTCAGAAAAGTTAGCATTATTTAAGAATGATAGGTGCAAAAGATAATTCAAATGGTATTGAAACTGTAATTGCTTAACATTTCTGGCAGAGCAGAAGTTCTGATCTTTAGTGTCCAGATCCAAAGCCAGTTGTGAGGAAGAGTGGGAACATAGAATTCGTGGCTGTGGAAACTTGATTTAAAAAATTTGCCATGTGTCACATAGAGATATAATGGCAGAAGAAGAACTACAGTCCGTTTTTCCAGAATGGTATTTATGTTCTTGTCCACTAAATCATATTCCCTCTTACTTCGCTACTAGTTTTCCTACTTCCACAGAAAATAATGCGGGGATTTTGCTGATAGCATTAGCAGTACAGTGAGCAGAAGCCTGGCACCTTCACCTCACCCTGATGAATATCCAGAGCACCAGTCATCTGTGTGACTGAATGGAGGCAGAAATCCTGCAGAAGCAGCTGTGCAGATCGTACGTGCTGTGACTGTATTCAGCTATATTCACAAGGTTTATTTCATGAGCAACCTGACTTTTGGACATGTGATGTATTAATAATACAGCCTATTAAAAGTACCCTTTTAGTGCACCCATTTGAGAGTTATTTTTAACAACTGCATAGCAAGAACATGCTCTGATAGAAAGTCTGAAAGCTCTTGCTCTGCTTGGAAAGTCTTAAACAAGTTTCTTCCTGAAGAAAATAAATCCATATTTATTGTAGAAGTGTCATTTCTTAGTGAAATACACTCAGGAGCTTTTCTGTATGACATTCATGTCTGTCTGTACTTCAGTAAAATAACTGATGTTTTCGGAAAACAGGATATAGGTAGCTAAAACTGAAGAAAGGAAACCATTTTATTTAGTGATGTGAAGTCTCACAGAACAAATTGGGCTAACTTGCAGAGAATCCATGCTTTCCCATCTGAGAAGAATACAGTAAAGGATGGGCAACTGGATTGCTGCTCTTAGTGGTAAATGCAACTACAGCTATATACAACTATTTAATGTCAAGTAGGTAAGACACTTTGAAGTAAAGTAATTTATTTTCCTTATGAGAAGGGAGACTGAAAACTAAACTAAGTCTGTGTAAATTCCTTACACGTCATCTAAGCTCCTAACTAACTGCGACTATCTAGTGGGGACACAGCAATCCAGAAGTGCCAAGCTAATGCCTCTGCAGATTGAGAACCCATTTATCACCGTGATCGATGGAGTGCAGCAGCACAAGGGAGGCTTATTTGCAGAGCACAACACAGGCCTCAGTGGGAGAGTGGGTCAGTTCTTCCCTCAGTTCAAATAAGGAATTCTTGTTGGCTGCAGCTCTGCTGTATAGGCACTGCATCACATGAGACCTGTGTTCACCACCAAAGGAGCTTCTTGGAGGCCTCCAAACAGTGATTACTGACTGCAGCGTTCACTCTGTAGCAGATGGCCTCTGAACAATCAGCCGAGGAGATGCAATACTCTCTGTATCCAGATGTCTGTGGCTGGGCTCTGTGTGAGCTGTACGCACAGCAAATGTGAGGGGAAATTGTTGTACAGATAAACATACCCTCCCTGAGAGTGCTCAGCAGACCCAAGTTGCAGAAGGACAGAAGGCTTGGCAATTTAGTTGTTGGCAGGGTGAGCACCCAGAAGACACTGCAGCAGTTGCCCCCACATCCTTGGTGTTAGTTTTACTGTTGGAGGCACACGCCGCCTGCAGTCATACCTTGTTTTCCATGTATGCATGCCCTGGAATGAAATACGAAGCAGTGCAACAGCTCCTGCTCCCAATTTAAAAGTTAAGTAGCAGCTGAACTGTTAGAAAAGTACCTACACTGATGAGGAAGAAAAGGAGGGAAAAATCACTGAGAAGTAATTTTACTTAGATGGTGGCCTTGGGGCTTGGAAGAGTTTCATCATCTGGCTTCTCCACTTCATATTTAGCTACCAAATAGTATGTCGGTCTACTAAAGATGCAATTGGGGTGGACTTACGCATGAAGAAAAGAATAGAGAGGTAACAATCTTAATCCTTGGTGTAGTTTGCACCCCACATCACAGGACAGGTAAAACTGAGCAGACCTTTGATTGTGACAGTCTGCATCCCACATTAAACACTCTGCCAGTGATACTTGCTGGTATGCAGCCTGTGATTTCAGCACGCAACATTTCTGTTGTGTTACCAGCAGGATGGTCGTTCCTTTGCTGATGTTGGGGAAGAGGATTGTGAGATCTGCCTCCTAATAATGCCACAGACTTTTCCCACTTCAAAGCAAAAATGCCACCCTTCTTGAGAAGGGACTGTGGAAGACCATTGGGGCAGAAGAAACTCAGTTTGAAGAACAGAGTTTGTCAAATTTCTGCAACTCGTTGGCAGCAGGAGAGATTCTTGTGCAAGACAGATGATATCTACTGAAATATGTTCTTACTTTTTCTTGCCAAGAAATCTTACCCCCTTCTCATTCTGATGACAGGAAAAAAACTCCCTCTACTGAATGCATGTCAGGGGAGTCATTCCTTGCTGTGCTTTTGAAATTAATGGCTAAGCTGAATTCTTACATACTTAATCAGTTTCTTTCCTTCATACCTGCTGTTGTCACCGCAGCCTTCAAGTGTAATGAATCAGGCAGCCTTGTGCTGGATGAGCATCACATTGTTTGTCTAACTGGAGCCCCATGGCTTTTCTTTATTTTCTTTTTTTTTTTTTAAAGCAGGTACACATTGTCTGCCTCCTCCAGCCTGTTGCGTGCTGATACTTGACACTACAGTCGGTGCAAATGTAGCTTGGTTATGGTTCTGCTGCTCAGACATCCATTGTTTTCAGCTGGCTGAGATGATAAACTACCATAGTTTTACATTTCTTCTTGGGTAATATTTTCACGTGATACATATGATAACAAGAAACCTTGTTATCCTGCCAAGTTCTTGGAATATACTCTGCTTTCTATTGAACTCGGAGTCTCTGACAGTCGTTAGTGGAAATGTTAAGGTTTTCTGCCTTACAAGCTTTCAAATCTAAGTATAGCAAAATAAAGAGGGATTAGTTTGTGCTTTGTTTATATGGCTCTCGAGCTGCCGCCTTGTTCTGGAGAATTTTGGCTTTGCTATGAGAATACAAAAGACCTCTCCATTTTTAGGTTTGAAAACTAACTTTCAGAATATAGTCACAGTTCCGTTAATGCAGTGATCACTCTCTCAAAATAAAAAGGACATGAGAAAAGAGGTGCTCACTGAACCTCAGCTCAGCCGAGAGTTAATTTGCCAAAGACTACTCCGTATGTAAAAGTTGTTAGCTGTTTCACTCAAGGGTATTCAGCTGAAGGTATGCTACAGGCTCCGCATCAGAGTCAGGCTGGAGCAAGCTGGGTTTTACTCCTAACCAGCCAGGCTGTGCCTGTGCAAGCTTCTGAGCACAGCCACAGTGCCGGGCTGACAAAACTGGGCTTGTACTGGTATTGCTTATTTCGGCCATTGGCGCTGCTTTCAAACTAACCAGTACTACCAGTACTGGTACGATTGTATCTGAAGAAGCAGCACCGTGCTGGTGCTATAGTGTCTATTAGTAAAGCATCTCTCATTTAAGCACAGACTGGGGAATTGAGCTGAATCCAACAGGTTGCCTGAGCTCCAGGGAGAGAAAGCCAGCCCCAGGGACAGTCATCCAAACCCTAGTTTAGATGCTAGTCTGCCTGCTTGGGCTCTTGGGGCCTGAAACATGCCATCGTGCTCCCAGCTTTAGTTGGATGATTACAGATTAATTCCAAGTGCACGTCCTATTTAAACAATTACTGTATTTGAAGCTCTTTTTGTAGCATGTGTGAAATTTCTAATTATTGAAGCTCTGTACTGGGGACTGAGAGAGCCTGGTGCCTATTGTTGTCTAATTAAGGTTTTTTCAAGAAGTCGGTGTACTTGGGAGCAACACTGTTGAACTTCATTGTCCGGGGTTATCTCCTAAATTCTATTATGAGGTAGTTTTCAACCTGCAGTTCTTATTTGTTTTATTGGAGCGGTTTTTCCCCCTTAACCTGATAGTGCTTATTTGGGCTTCAGTTTTCAGCAGCACAGCAGAATCCTCCTGCCAACCCGTGTTTTGTTTTCAGTTGTTGTCTTTTTCAGCTACCTGAACTCCAAATTAAGATCTTTGTAGCTAGGTTAGTAAGTTCATAGAGAGTCATGGGAAGCAAGCGTGGACTATGCCCAACTGCATAACTGAGTATGCTTAGAAAGAGTTCTTCCCCACCTCTGTGTTGAGTTACATGGTCATAGGAGTGATTCACAGCGGTGGAAGCTGTGTAAGCCAGTGCAGCCCACTCATGAAATTTCTAGGACAGTGCATCAAAGCAAAAGGATTTGGTGGGGGTGGAAGGGAGACCAATCTTTTTCCGTAATACTGTAGTATCCAGTCAGATCCTTCCCTAGTGAACACTCCGGAACCTGAATACCTTGCCCGATTACATAAAGTGAACTAGATTACAACAGCTCTGGCCTGCCCATCAGCGTGGAAGGAACGCAGGCCAGTGGAAATGACAGTGCTCTTGAATTGCCACGCGCATGAACATGAGAAGTTACGTGTGCTTTTTGACTTACCTGAAAGTTCAGGCATCAGAGGATTGCTCTAAACTACACGCTTGATGCCCTGTGACTGCAGGAATAATGGTGGCAGAGCCTAGATGCTTCTAGGGTCTTTTGTAGACTGGATTAGGAGAGAAGGTGTTGGTTATGGTGACTGGTGGGGTCCTTTGGGATTTAGTGAGCTGGAGTTTAAAGGGAGAGGTGATACTGGTGTTAGACTCATAACAGTGGAAAAACACCAGTCACATTGGACACACCAATTTTAAAGAAGTGTGTAACGTTTGAGGTGATTTATGGCTGATTTTGCTGTCTGTTTTGCAAGAAAATTCACATCTTGGATCTTAATGACAGGTGCGAGAGTTTCAGTGTGAGTTGGAAGTTTGGAAGCAAAAGTAACTTGCAGAGATGTAACAAGTCAGCAGAGATCTTGTCATTTGATCTTTCATCAGACCGGAGTACTGTCTTCTGTAAGTCTCCGCACTCTTCAGTTGGAGAAGTATTTGTCTGGTTAATAAAGGCCTTTTCATTTGCAACAGAACATACTGAAGGAACATGCTGATGATGACCAAAATCTTGCCATTTCGGGTGTCCCTGTGGTCAGCTGGCCCAAGAAGACCGCAAAGGTAATGAGACACAATTACTTACTTATCGTTGTTGTGCTAGGTCTTGGTGTTTATTTATCTATAATCTGACAAAGTGCTATATATGATACTTTGGCAGCTGCTAGCATTTTTAACATGAAATGTTATTTTTAATGGTTTTATGATTAGGTGTTGAAGCAGAACATAAAAGCGCCTCAGCAGGGAGAAATCGTTAGAGTTTCCATTTAAAAAGAGTTTGTTTGGGCCTTACTTATCAGTATAAAACTTCGATATGTTTTGGTCGTTTACTAGTCATGGTTAAATCTAAAAATGTTGATGCAACATTTTGTGTAAAATTAAATGATGTGTAAACCATACAAATTGGCCACTTAGTAAGCACTCTCATCTGCTCGAGAGGATGCTTTTTCTCTTATACTATGAGACCTGAATTCTCTGTACAGGTGTACCACCGTAACTTTGGAGGGCTGTTTTCTGTCCATGTATCTTCATTTTTCTTCCTCTATATGGGAATAATTTTCTTCACTTTGCAAGAGAGCCATGAGGCTTGCTTCATTAATGCTTATAAAGAATTTGAAATAATTAACTAAAGAATAATGTCAAAAGGCTGGATGTTATTTATAACAGTGGTATGTTTACCACATTCCAGTTATTCAGCATGCTGTAAAAGCAGCTTTGCTTATGTAGAAGATGTCTCATCGCTTCTATTTTTACTTTCATTTTTCACTGAATTAGTTTTATAATACATAATTTCTTTAGAAATGCTGAAAGGGTGGGTCAGCTTAAATTAGACTTCTATCTGAAAATCTGTTGTTGTTGTTGCCATTGTAAATAACTTTCAAATAATTAACTGAGTGAATTATTTTCCCTGTTCTCACTTTTTGTGCTGGTGCACTTGTCATACCTTTGCACATAATCACTTGTAGCCATAAGAATTTGCTGTTTTCAAACGGGAAGTAGGAGACTATAAACATCAGACTGCCAAAGGAGAGGGGGGCAGAATGAGCATATCGTGTTCCTTCTTGGTTTCTTTTTGGGTTTTAGCTGAGCACATTTCAGATAAGTTATATCTTGTTAAATACATATTTCCCTTTTAGATTGTAATCAATCCATGGGAATATGCTTTGTGTTTAAAATATTTGTTTGTTTAAAAACAACAGTGGAAAACCTTGAGAGGAATAGGTGTCGGATTCTCTGCTCCACTGCTTTATTAGCTGCTGTTCATTCATCAGTCAAGTATACTCTAGGCTTTGAATAAAGCAAAATCTCTGTTACCAGAGGAGAACTGGTGTGTGAAACATATAAAACAAAACTAAGAAACAACTGACTCTTGTGCTGTATGTTTTTGATCTTGTGGTAGAAGTGAGGGTCTTAACGTTTTGAGACTTCTGTAAGCTTTGGCGTTTGCTAACGTTCTTCTTTGCTTTATTTTGGAATCCTTGACGAATGGTTCATTTCTTCTATTTCGGTGTATTGGCAACATAACTGTAACTGTAAAGGATGTGTATTTCTTGTGACTTAAATCTTATCCCTCTTTGCAAAACCTATTTTGCTGGCTGCAAGGGTTTTTTTTAACTTTCTGGTATTTATCTTCCTTTAGCCTTTTCTAAAAGCAAAATACTTTTGGAAGGCATCATTCCCAGTGCTAAGGTACAATAACAAACAAACACATTGGCTAATAACAAATAGGAGGGAAACTTTAAGTCAGGCTTTAGACTGGTTTGGCAATAAAAATTTATAACAGAAGAAATCCTTTCACCATTCTCTTCATATTTACTTTGCTTAATCTGTGATCAATTTGTATTATGTCTTATGTTTTAGTTTAAAAGGTACACATGCAGATATGGCTGAATGTTTCCCAAAAGGAGTTTGTTGTTGCGCTTCTAATTGGCAAATGGCCATGTCATCTTTCACATTACATCTGTTTCCCTTGTCTGGGAACACAGGCCAAGTGAACAGGCTAGGATCCCCACTGCATGTGGGTCGAGGCAATCCCATGCACAAATATAGGCTGGGCGGAGAGTGGATCGAGAGCAGCCCTGAGGAGGGGGACTTGGGGATGTTGGTAGATGAGAAGCTCAACGTGAGCCGGCAATGTGTACTTGCAGCCCAGAAAGCCAACTGCATCCTGGGCTGCATCAAAAGCAGCGTGGCCAGCAGGGTGAGGGAGGGGATTCTGCCCCTCTACTCCGCTCTCGTGAGACCCCACCTGGACTACTGTATCCAGCTCTGGAGCCTCCAGCAAAAGAAGGACATGGACCTGTTGGAGCGGGTCCAGAGGAGGCCACGAAGATGATCAGAGGGCTGGAGCACCTCAGCTATGAGGACAGGCTGAGAGAGTTGGGGTTGTTCAGCCTGGAGAAGAGAAGGCTCCAGGGAAACCTTATAGCAGCCTTCCAGTATCTGAAAGGGGCCTACAAGAAATCTGCAGAGGGACTTTTTACAAGGGCATGTAGTGATAGGACAAGGGGTGATGGCTTCAAACTGGAAGAGGGGAGATTTAGATTAGATCTCAGGAAGAAATTCTTTACTGTGAGGGTGGTGAGTCACTGGAACAGGTTGCCCAGGGAAGCTGTGGAGGCCCTATCCCTGGAAGCGTTCAAGGCCAGGTTCGATGAGGCTTTGAGCAACCTGGTCTAGTAGGAGGTGTCCTTGCCCATCACAAGGGGGATTAAGGTCCCTTTCAACATAAACCATGCTATGATTCTATGATCTTACAGTCGAGCCTTTAAATCCCAAATTAAAATTTGTTGGAATGACAATATAGGGGAGATTTGTATAAAGGCAGTGTTACTAGTTAAGTTTGGTTATTTCCCTTTGTTCCCTGTAAGTCCTGGTAATGAAATAGAAGATTTTACGGAGAAGAAAACCCTTAGGGAGAGGGAAACTCCCTTTAAAATTGGATTGTAGCTGGTGGAGCAAGTCTACATCGCTAGAAGCTTCTGTGAATGTTGAGCACAAGGTAGGGGAGTAAAACCTACCAGTAATTCTGCTTTCTGTAGTATTGCTCTTGTAGTATATAGGAGAAATGCCAAATACTTGACAGTGCCTTTCCTGAGATAGGGGTGTTTAAGGGAGTGGAATATACGATATAGCATGGTACCAGCTATTGTGGGACTGATCAGAAGACATTGTAGCTGGTATATCAGCTTCCAGGGAGAGGAGAATTGTCTGATTCAGAGTCTGTAAAGAAAAGGAAGGGAACTGAAATCCAGAAAGAGGAGGCAGTAAGTGGAAAACGTGGCTCTTGCTTTTCTCCCAAAAGAAGGCTTCAGAAGAGATTTAGAAAGACAAGAGCAGCAGATGGAGAAGGAAGAATAAAGCCAGCATTAAATGCTACAACATTTCAAAGAAAATGGAAATGACTGTAAAGAAAGGAGGGGAAGAAACTAGAAACAGCGAGAAAGCAGGATGAGGAGAGAAGCAAGTAGTGAAAAAGGATGGAGTGGGGAAAACATAGAGCAGAGAGAGAGAACTCTTACTAAAGTAAGAGATCCTGGAGTGGGGACAGAGAATGACTTAAACTATGTGAATATCCCAAGTTGTGGAAGGAGAGGCTTAGTAATGTTGACTTGCTTTTGAAAGAACATGCCTTTAATAATCTGAATGATTTTCGAAGCAGCAAATAATTTTTCCCTTGAAAATTGTCACAGTTTCTTTTATCTGTTGTTAGTGTGTCGTGCCAACAGTGTGCATAGTTCTGTAGTGCAAAACGGTTGCTTGAAGACTGTGAAATTCTGACGTTTAGGGAAGAAACATGTTCACTCACCTTAAATCACAGTTCACAGTGGACAAGATGTAATGGGCAAGACGTTTAATGAAGAACATGGAAGACCCATCCATATGTTGTGGCCCCATTGTGCTACATTGCTCCTGTCTGCCTTTTTTAAAGGCATTTGAAGCTGTCAGTTTTACTGCAGCTCGCTCTCAAAAAATTCCTCACTGCGAAAAGAAACAGAAGCAATGATCAAAAATGTTTTTGTGAGGCAACAAAATAAATGGGTGACATCTGATGATCTTGTGGTTCGTGTACAAAATGGGAGGCAAGGGTCTGTGTTCTGTTCCTAGCTCTGCTGCAGCCTCCTTGTGTTGCATGAGGTGAATGGCACATTCCTGCTCCCTGAGCTTTTCTGTATTACATGGAGATGGTGCTTCCCATGCTGGGAGGTTGTGAGGTGAAATTATAAAGATCCATGACATCTTCAGCAGAAAGTTTCATAGTAAAATGTATGAACCGTTATTATTTTATGTTAAAAGGGAACTGGCGTGTGATTCATAGGCACCTCTTCCAGATCATATTTACTCATTTTTATGCAGCTTTTTTGAGTCTTTTGCACTTTTTATAATTTATTGATAATTACTTAGCACAGTAATTATACCCCAGTAGGCGCTTTTTTTTTTTTTTTTTTTTTTTTTATTTTTTT
>VYXH01008475.1:108379-118639 GCA_013397275.1 Burhinus bistriatus | reverse complement strand
TTTTTTTTTTTTTTGCAAATGCTCTTTCAGAAGATGCAAGAACCTGCCTCTCTCTTTTAGCTATGTTTGACTTTGTCAGGGAGCCTAGGATATGTACAATGAACCTGGTTTAGGCCTCTTTGAGGAATCGGGAATGTGGGACCAAGTGGATATTTGAAACCTCCTTGGTCCTGATGGCTGACTGACAGTTTACGTACCTTCAGAGTAAGCAGCACATTTTTCCCAGCTGGCTGCTGAGCATGGATGCAGCTGTGGATATGTAAACCCTGTCCCCGTTCCGTTGTCAGGGGTTTGTGCAACAGTGCGTTGTCCTCGCTTGGTGCAGTGCTGGGTGTTACCTGGGGGTTTTTTTGCAATGGTAGTCTGCTGTCTGAAAGGCAGAACTCCATAGGGCACACTGCCTCGAGATTTTGGGTTCTTAAATGAATGAAGGGGAGTGAGAAATAATCCTAAGAAACTAACTCCTTCCCCATCCCTAGGAAATGAACTTTTGGGTGGTGTGAAAAGAGAGCAGGGCCTAAACTTGATTTTCCACTGTGATGACACATTGCTAATCACTGGTGCAGAAAGCTGACTGCCTTCAAGCCAAATCTTGAAGCCCACTCTCCAGGTTTGCTCAGCCCTACGACACCAGAGTTCCCATTTTATCTGCACAGGGATTAGGGGTAGCATTTTATTTCAGGAACTGGGGAGTATGGCCCAAGCAGAAACCATGCATTTTTCAAACCATTTCCTATTTCTGGAAGACAGCAGTCAACTGTAGTAGCATGTAATTACACTCTGTGGCAGTGCCTTCTGTTTTTATTGTGATAAAGATCTTTAGTTGTCTATGAAGAGCAGCTATAAAGAATTAAAATATGTTTGGACTCTCTTGTTCTGTGAAGAGTTAGAAACGCAGACTGTGAGCCAGATTCTCATCTCTCTTACCTGGCACAAACCTAAAGCCACTGCATCTATAATGATAGCTAGTGTCCAAATATATATAGGGCTGGCTGTGAGGAGGAGATGAAGCTGTAATTTTTAGTAGCTGGTTAACAATGCTGCAATATGTGGCTGTTTTTCTGATGCCTGTTCATATGCTTTTTCCATGTAATTTTTATCTGTTGATTTTAAGAGAAGGTATTTGAGAAGTATAATAAGGAAATGGTAATATTTCAAGGAGTACTATTAATTAGTAAAGACCACAAGCTGAAGTTTTAACTGGATTATGTTTTTGTTTTTTTTTTTTTTTAAAAAAAAAACCCTTCCCTGCAATCGGCAATGCAAATAATGTTCATAGCTATGTATCAGTGCATGAGAATCAGGAAGAAAAAGTGATCATAAAAAAAAAAAAAAAGACATCTCTCAAGCTGGTTTTTTTGCTGTTATTTTTTGGGTTGGAGGGTGGTGATGGGTGGGCACAGGGTTGAAAGGGACCTTCTGGGGTTTTGACTCTACTTTCCTGTTACCGTGGGCAGCATCTGATTCCAATCATTAGCGAGTTCTGTCTTACAGCAGTTTTATTTTTTATCCCATTATTTTTACTAGAAATCTTTTTGCAAAATTCTACAGATAAATCTATGTATCTGAAAAAGGAGGATTAACTCATAGGAACTAATCTGTGAGAGGCAGAGCAAAAGGCTGATTTGTGTGACTGAGGAAAGGTTGAGCTAGTCATACCCCATCAGACCAGACAGTCCTTGTAGCGGAGTGTCCTGTTTCTGATGGTGGCCAGTCACAGCTATTAAAAGAGTCATAAGAACAAAGCAGACATACAGCGAGCTTTGCTTATCTTTCCAGTTAACCTAAAAGATTGTATCTTCACCTTTTGTGTTTACTGTCCCCTGGAAGAATTTTTTTTTTCCTCTGTGAATTTACCTAATAATTTGTGGAACCTGTTGATCTTTTTGATCTCCGTAGCATCCTGTGGCAGTATCCCCTGCTGTTTAATAAAGCTCTGTGTAGATAAGTACTTCCTTATGTTGTTTCAGATCTGTCCCCTTAATATCATAAATACACTTCATGCCCTCTGTATCGTGCATTTTGAGAAATTTGAATCAGGTCTCTGCTCACTTTCTCTGTGCTGTCAAAGTTTTTTGGTTTTGTTTTTTTTTATGTCCCTGTTACTGCTTCTCAGTCTTTTTCCTCCCCTACTCCCAAGCTGAAAAACACTAGTAAATTCAGTCTTTTCTGGTACACAAACCATACCATATGCTTGATCATTTTTCTCACTCTATTCTAGTTCCACTATAGGTAGTTTTGAGATGAGGGTGGAGATGGGACTCCACAACTACATAAAGTATTGAAGATGTGCTGTTTAAGAGTGGAGACTAGAAGAACATGTCTTGTTCAGCATGGCACAACAAAGTTGAAGGGGGAGATGATTGTTGTGTAAGTACTTCAGGGAGCATAAACACCATGGGAGGAGAAGAGTTATTTAAGCTAATGGACAATGTTGGCATGAGAACAAGTGAGGATAAACATGCCATAAATAGATTTAGGCTGGAAATAAGATTTCTGATCATTGTTCATAGTCTGAAGTAACAGCACACAAGAAAAACAGTAGACAACTGTGCTGAAAAGGGTGTTAGATTCTTAGAAATAACTTGTATTTTAAATAATAAAAGGCAGCCGTATTAGTCACCCTCTCTAGATCTGGAGCCCATAGAGGTCCTTGGACACATTCATGTGTCTGCTGCCATTTTCCAGCAAGGAACCTTTTTCCCTTTTCATGGTATTTCACATTAAAAATGCTGTGAAGGGAAGAAGATCTACCAGTTTTTAATAACAGAGCTTCTTTATGCACGGCTCCAATTTTATGAACGTATATGAAACATTGTGCATTGAATCAAACTTAAGAAACAGTAAGTAAACAGACTCAGAATTAGTAGACACAATAAATTTTAATGTATGCAGAAATTATAGGGGGGGAAAAAGCATAAATTCAAGAGTTTTGATCAACTTGAAACCAATGTGATTTTTCAGAAGTGTTGAGTGTTGTTTTACATCAGGTTTTCTTTAAATTCAGGGGAAGAGGTGCTAGGTGGACAAAGAACATTCCTGAAAACCTTTGAATAAATACTTCCAGTTTTTACTTGCTTACCTACTAAGAATTCCTACCATAGCTATCGCTAGGCCAGCTCCACCCATAGCAGCAAGAGCACCAAGATACTCCTTGCAGCAATTAGTGTTTTAACCAGAGTGGTGTCTGAAACAGATCTGAGCATGTATAAATGGCACAACATCAAAACAGCATCAGTTTCAGGAGCCTGCCCGGGGGCTACCACCAGGAAAGCAACATTCCTCGTAGTAGCAGTGGGAAAACTTGCCAAATTCCCTGAGACAGACCAGTCCTTGGAGATCCATTCAGGGTACTTCCTGTGGCGATATGAATGTATTAGAAAGCAAACACTAACAATTAAAAACAAGGACTTAAGAATTAAAGTAAAAATTGAGTCCTTCTAGTGCAGGAAAAAATGGGGGGGGGGTGGGGTAGAAAGACAGCAAAAGAATTCAGTGTAAATTGTTGTAAGATGTATTTTTATGGTTGAGAGTCAAGTAAGTTTTACATCAGTCATTCCAAGTGGCGCAGGAACAAAAAGGGGATTTAAACTGTCACATTTTGTCCTTGCCAGGCACCAGCTTAAAGGTGTTTGAAGTGATCTCACGCAGCACTGCCTGAACTCTGCTTGGTGTCAACAACAATTTTAAATGCCAATAGTCTGCAAGAAGATTTGCATATACAAATATGTATTGTGAATCCTTTTTGTTGATAAAAAGTCCTGATTATAAAGTTCATAATCTACTACAAATCAGACATTTCTTGGTAGTTATCAGATGCTAATAATTGATTTATCTTCCACAAAATAACTTAAGTACAAAGAAAATGAGGATTAAAATAAATTTAAATTTGTTTTTCTCTTGCCTGATTTAAATTGTGATTGGAATCAGTTATTTAAATAATTTTGAATAATTTCTGTTCTTTTACACTGTAGGATAGTAGATGCCATGTGGTAGGAGAGAGCTGAAATTTATTCATAAAGATCCCAGTTCTGGCTCCTGACTATTAAGAAACAAAACCACATAGTTGAGGTTTGGGGGATTTTTTTTAGGGGACTTCCCACAGTAGCTGTACGCATAGGAAACTAAGCCCTTTCCCTGCTAACTACACTTGGGAGCAGAAAAAACCTGATGCACCAGAACCGAAGACTTCTTTGAGTACTGTGCAAAGGAGTAAGAGCTGCTGAAGCTACTGGGAGTTTCTGTCAAGTGTCTGCTTTCCTGGGGCAGCACTGATGAGGAAGGCAGCTCCTTGCCTGACTTGTTTATTTTTCTGAGCGCAGCTTCAGTCTCTTACAAACGTTAGTCCTCAAGACAAATTCATTTCTGTGGTAACTCCGTGCAGGCCAGAGGAGTTTCAGGGTTTGGTGTATGTGTATCGTGCATAACATGTCCAGAGAGCTTCACTGCGTATTGCCTCGGTATTTTTCTAAAAGCTTTGCCTGGTGACTTGACAGATTATTTCTCACCTCAAGAGGCTGTACTTGAAATATTGTGTCCCTTCAGGGAGTAATTATAAATAGCAAGGACTTGAATGAGCACCTTCTTAATCTTCCATCTTTGGCTTACTATTTTCCCTTCTTATCAACTCTCAGCCACTCACTTTGAAATCTGACCAATGCCTTTATGTGATTAATACATCAAACAGGTACATTAGAGCCATTTTGACTCTGAGTAGCAATTTGAACGGATTGGAAAAAACGAACAGACATCTCTCTTTTCAAACTCTTGTTCTCCAAGTATCATATGAGAAGATTTATGTATTTTTCCCTATTGTCATTCTTCTACCATATGCATGAATATTCAGTAACATGAATTTTTCCCAACTACGTCTTAACTGCCATTTTTCAAGATAGCAGCTTTCTCTTTATTTCATGACAGTAAAAGTGCTGATGAAAACTACTTTAGTCTTAAGACCTTTTTCTTAGATAGCGTATATGAAATGAGTTGACAGGTCTCAAATTTTATCACCAGGAGCTTGACTACGTTCATTGCTGAGTTGGCCAACAAAAGCAAACAAAAACCTAAGGTCTGAACCTGGTTTAAGTATTCCAGCATCCTTGTGCTCTCTCCCACCCTGACATTAAAACCGTTCAAGCTTTGAGTTACGTATCTGAGATTTAATAGTTTTGTTTCTGGATCGAAGCACATTGGCAGAGCAATGTGGAAGGCGTTTGTCATTCCACAATACATGCTGTGCAATTATGGACATTAATCCTGCGTGCACTTTTCAGAACAAAATTGAATTGTATGTTCTGTCCCTGAGAAGATGGCTTCCTTTTAGTTCCATAGCACACTGAAATTAAAGTCTGCTGAGAATATAAATGAGGTCTTGTTTCAACTTCATGACTTTCCTGCAGGCACTAGTAGACCAGATAGAAGAGGTACAGAAGTGCTCTCCTTTTTGAAAATTAGCAAATACAACAAAAGATGTGGATAAATTCTGATAAAAGCGAAGCCAGCTTTGAGACTTAGTCTCGCGTGATTTGGTTGTTTATGTCCTGGATGTTTCCCTACAAATACAAGTCAGATTTGTAGGTGACAGCAGAGCACCTGAGCTTTCATGAGGCAAACTGTACATTTACTTTGCTTACCGTTTGTTTGCCTCTGAATGTTTGGGTTTGGTCTGTAGATTTTAAAGCTGCTGTCCACATGTTGGACACAACTGACTTTTGTAGAGCATTCTGTGCTGTGTGTCAGTGCGCTGAGCCACTTACAGGAAAGCAGGTTACATATTCTGGTTAATCCACTCTTTCAGCTAGCAGCCACATCTATTTGCATGTTCCTCCACAGCGTGGCAGTCAATTCTTACCTTCTTAGGAGCTTATTTCAATTGTTTTTGCATTTACTGACAGAATATGGCTCTCAGAGACACAAACTGTGCTGTGGAAACACTGTGGCACAAGGATCTGTGGAAGAAGGAAGTGTGGCAGGATTTCCCTCATTTCCCAGTGGATAGTCCCAATCATGCCATGGCCCTTCCTGTAGAGAGTAAATTCATAGATCCAGATCTCATGAACTGTTGAGTTTGTTGGTACCTCTCTGTTTCCACAAATCTGATGCTGTGAAGATAGAAGACCTCAATTATTTATCAGTAGGTTCCCAAGATGCAGTGCTCATGTCTTGCATGGTAGATGAACTTGATGTTTCACTACTCTGCAGTCTTATTTCTTTTATTTTTAAGATGACAGGGTGTTGGGGTTGGAGGGGTGGTGGTGTTTTTAAGGCTTATGAGAGAGATGGAGTGAGTGAGTTACTATCAGGACATTGTGTCTGGGCTCTTGCTGTTTTGGTTGCTGCTCCTCTACTGCACTGTGATAGTCCGCGGTTATCGTCCTTCAAGAGACAGTTGTACAACCTTTGCTGGTTAGGGAAAGTATGTGCAGTAGGCTTTACATGGAGGGAGTGATCAATATATTCATCTTGAGTTACTTTATTTGATCTAAGGTTGATCAATCAGACTGTTTACTAAAGAGATTGTGATGGATACTCGGGGCATCTGATGACTGCTCTTATGTCATAGTTCAGATAAAATAGTAGGAAGTAGTAAGATCATGATACTAGATGGATATTTAGGTTGTCAGAATGTCACTGCTAGTGTTGAGAGTATGACTGAAATATTGGCTAGAACTCTTGCGAAGTGTCATGAAATTTGCCCAGGCCCAACAGTTAAGATCTTATTTCATGTGAATGGACACTTAGACCAAAACAATGAACCTTAGAAAGCTATTGAGTAACTCTTATTGTGATACAGGTCAAGAATCGTGATCCATAAACATCTCAGTGGGTTTCCTTTTCAAAAACATATGTGCTGGCCTGCAGAAAGCACCAGCAGCTCAAATCACAAGATCTTTTTTCAAGGACTTGTATATAAACCAGTTTGAGGTTGTTTTTCCAATTGTTCCCATGTAAATATTTTTACTATTATCAGCTAAATATCATATTCTATAAAGATGCATAAAAAGTTTTAAGGGAAGGTTAAATCAAAGGTGCATTTGTGTCATGTTAAAACTTTATTTCACCACATATTAAGAATCACAGAGTCATAAACTCCAGTGTCTAATATGAAAACACAGATCCTGTTTAGCACTGGTAGCAGCGGCTGAAATCTCTTGGTACGAGAGATGCTTGGGAGCAAGTGAGTATAGTGCAGGGGTTGTAGTCTTCCTCGCCCCATCTTGGTTTTACTACTTAAGGATATTTGCATGAGAATAAAATCTGGTTCTTTGGCACTCATCTGTTCCTGCTGTTTATTCTTCGCTTGAGGTTATTGTCTCAGTTTGTGACAACATAATTGGTTTCTGTGGAGAAGATTATGATATTGATGAGACTTATGTATGACTTCAGGTGAGGTGAAATCAAAGCAACAATTCAGAATAGAAAGTACTGTCTGTTTTCATGCAGTTTTCACTAAGGCTCATTCAGCAGTTCAATTAAGGATGTTATTTATTACTGAATTATGTCACACAAAGCTGAAGTATGAACACAGTTATACCAATACAGGCGTGACTAGGGTCAGTGCTGCTTACTTTGTTTTCTAAGCTGATGTAAACTGCACCAGGCTAGTCAGATACACACTGTTCACACAAGGGTTGCTCACTATTAGTCGTAATTTAGCGTTCTCTAGTGTAGACAAGCTGAAAGAATTGAGCTGGAAAACACTCTCTTAATAGTTCTTTCTGTGTATTAAATATTTCTTTGAATGGTTAGCTGCTCTTGTACAAGATGAGATTTTTGGAGAGCAATTATAATCTTACATATATATAAACTTGTAAGTTTATTTTATTGTGTTGTTTTCCCCCCACTGATTCCCAATTTGCTATTCTATATCATATGCTATCCAATTCTTTCAAACGCCTGCTCGGCAAAGTTTACCTAGCATTTGGAAATCATTCTGAGATCTTCTTGGCATGTGTGTCTTCACTCCTAATGTAGGCCTCGTAATTAGAGCTCATTTGTCAATTGTGTTGCTGTTGTAAGTGGCAGACTGGAACACACTCTCCTGTGGCAGGGCTGGCTGAGGGCTGAGGTTTGATGTGGGTTACGCGTGGTGACCTGCTGCAGCCCAGATAGGCTAATGCAAGGATCAGGAGTGCTAGTATGCGTTGCAGATGAGAGGAGTAGCATGATCTATGTCATGATTTAATTTGCTGTGAATGACATTTCGCCATGGTGTGACTGGTGGATTGTCCTTGGGGCATGTCACAAGTTATTTTTTTTCTCCTCTCTGGATTATGGAGCCAAAAGGCTGGAGGGGGTGAACATGCATGAGCCAGGCTATGTGGAGCCTCGCATGGAATCAGTGCAGGCTAGTGGAGACGTGGTCTGCCTACGGGCAAGTGTGGGACCAGGCCTCTTCCTTCTGGATGTCATCTGTTCTCCTGCCTCTGCTGGAGGCCAACTGTATAATTGAACCACAAACTGCTGTAATCATGTCAGTTATCCTTGCTTCATGGTTTAAAGCTCTCCTGTGTAGGCCTATAGCGAGACATCCATCTCCCCCTTCCTCTCTCCTCCAGAAAACATTGGATTCTGGTATTACCTTGTGATTCTGAAAGCCTTAGGCACATGCCTTTCGTGCCTCAGCTTTCATCTGCTCCTGCTCCCTCGGTTGTGTACAAACACAATGGGGGAAGAGCGAAACCTGAGGAGACAGGCTGAACATACCTGATCGCATTCTGGAGAGCCCCATCATGTGTTGCAAGTAAATGCTTCACTCCTGGCATCGCGGATGAGCAGGATTGGGAGAATACCATCACATACCCATAATTTGAGCCTGAGTTGGCAAGAGGAGAGAAGTACAAACAAAAAATGGGTATTTAAGGTATTCAAAATAAGGAAGGGGCATAATTACATGATTCACTTGGCTTTATCAGTAGTTGCTGTTCAAAGTTTGACTGTATTTTGTTACTTAAACTTGAGCGACCAGGCTTTGTGTAGATCATGGTGTCACAAGGGCTGTGAGCGGGTGTAAGGCAGCATCGCTGCTTGCTCCTGTGCCAGCTCCTGCCTGTTGCTGCCTCTTCTCCTGGGCTGCCCAAAGTGTTTGTGCAGCCATGTGGTAATTCAGACCAGGGAATGGAGCTGAAACTAGTTTGGCAAAAATCCTGATGCAAGGACCATTAGATGTGCTTCTTTATGGCTTCTTGGTTGCTCAGCACATGCAAATATTTAATCTCATGTTTAATTCTGCGTTGTGGGCGTAGGAGCCAGAGGCAAGATCCTAACAACTTGAAGGGAATCGGGATTTCCCCTGAAAGCAGGCCCATAAACCAATGGGAAGTTTAATTCCCACCGCTCAAATTCAGGCCTGTGTGTCTCGACCCTCAGCTGCAAGGTCTCGAGGGTGAAGGCAGCGTCTGTGTTCAGGCGCTGGCCCTACTGGGACTTCTGGATCCAGAGCAGGTCCCCGATTAACCGGTGTGTAACACCTCATACTGCAGGGAGGGTATTTTTATTGTAAACCCCCAGCAGCAGGTTGGGACGCTCAGAGCAGGGCTGGAAATGGTTCCGTAGAAGCAAGCAAAAAGGGGGGGTGCCTGCACGGGGGGAAGCAGCGTGAACCCAGATGCGAGCAGCTCTGCAAGCTGGGTCGCCTGGTATCCCCTTCTTATCCCATCCCAGCGCCGGTTCTGCCGCAGCAGGGGCATCGCTTGAAATCCCGAAGTTTGCTCGGTGCCTTCCTCCTCCCGAGGGATGGAGGTTCCCTCCTCCCGGCCCGTCCCTGGCAGCGGGAGGCGAGCTGGCAGGTAGCGAGGTAGAGGGGTGTGTGTCTGTCTGTCTGTGCGCGTCTCCTTTGTCTCCGGCAGCCCGTGCAGCGCCGTGCCCCCTGCGGGCGGCCGCGCATCCCGGCGCCGCGCATCCCCTCCCCTCCCAGCCCCGCTCGGCACACCNCCCAGCCCCGCTCGGCACCCCCAGGCAGGCCGAGCATCGGCCCGCCCCCGCCGGCCCCCTCGGCAGCTCGCGGGGCTAATTACCAGCAGGGGGCTAATTGCCAGCAGGGCATTAAAGCCCTCCTCCCCCCGTCGGTCCCGGCCGCGTTCGGCTGCGGCGGGCCGGCCGGCTCTGCCCTGGCCGAGCGGCCGCGCTGTCCCCGCTGTCCCCGCATGCCGGCTTTGTGCAAGCGGGCCGCGATTGGCCGTGCCGGCAGGGCCAGCCCCTTCCTGGCTGCCTGGCATGAATATGCACGGCCCCCCTTCCTCCTCCTCCTCCTCCTCCTCC
>VYXH01008475.1:67330-107943 GCA_013397275.1 Burhinus bistriatus | reverse complement strand
TCGGTGCCTCCCTCCTCCCGAGGGTTGGGGGTTCCCCCCTCCCGGCCCGTCCCTGGCAGCGGGAGGCGAGCTGGCAGGTAGCGAGGTAGAGGGGTGTGTGTCTGTCTGTCTGTCTGTGCGCGTCTCCTTTGTCTCCGGCAGCCCGTGCAGCGCCGTGCACCCTGCGGGCGGCCGCGCATCCCGGCGCCGCGCATCCCCTCCCCTCCCAGCCCCGCTCGGCACACCCAGGCAGGCCGAGCATCGGCCCGCCCCCGCCGGCCCCCTCGGCAGCTCGCGGGGCTAATTACCAGCAGGGGGCTAATTGCCAGCAGGGCATTAAAGCCCTCCTCCCCCCGTCGGTCCCGGCCGCGTTCGGCTGCGGCGGGGCGGCCGGCTCTGCCCTGGCCGAGCGGCCGCGCTGTCCCCGCTNCCTGAGGCTGCGCCCGGCGGCGGCGCCGCGGCTGCGGGCGTGTCCGCGGAGGGGAGCGCGGGAGCCCCCCGCTGGGGGCCGGCCCGGGGCGCACGGCCTCGCCCGCCGTGGGCGAACGGGGGCACCGGGAGTTCGGAACCTCCGAGGGCTCCGCGCCGCTTCGGAGGCGAATGTGCTTGGAGCGTGTGATTGTTCCTCTCGGGGGGTTTCCCTGTCGTTTCCAGAATTAATTATTATTATTATTAATATTTTCTAATAAGATTCCTCAAATAGCTGAGAGGGCTGCAGGACTTCAGGAGAGAGTCTGATGCTGAGCCTGGCTACCTTGTCTTAGTTTGATTTATAGCCAAAATCTCCTTTCTGTTCCCAGGGACGAGGGATGTAGAATAAAGAGAAGGATGTGTGCTGAAATGAAAAGAGAACTTTTATTAATAGTTCCAGGGTTTATTCTTTGAAAGTAGTGGTGGTGGTGGTTGTTGGTTGTGTGTTTTTTTTCCTGTGGAAGAAGGATAATAAACTTTTTAAGTTGATGAAGTAATCCGTGAAAAATAATGCAGAACACGTGTTCTAGATTGTGTATTTTACTCTCTAAGAATTGGCTAAGCAATTAAAAATGTACCAGGAATAGAATGAAACACGTATATGCAATTTAAACATGAACTGGATAGTTTTGTTCATAACTCAAGGTGTTTTGCTCTTTAAAATAGCCTAATAATTTGTTTTGATAGACAAGTTTGTACATAGGCCGGGTGTTGAGTCTGTCTTCCCAAACCCATCTCGTTTCTGATAGTTTTACCATGTTTTGCTTCAGGAAAGCAGGGCGGAAAAAGAGCTTGGACTGGCAGTGGTGGTGCGTTGGGTGCTCCCTGGGGGTGGCAGTTCTGGTGTGGAAACCTTAAGAGAGATGTTAATGTGCTACACTGGCCTGCTGTAGTGTCAGTCCAAGAACCTAAGCCAGGTCTTGCATGAGTAACTTTATTAAGCCTTTACTTAATTCTGCAGATTGCGTGAATGTGCAGGCCTGCGCTGCTGCTCGATTCACTGCTCAACTCCCAGATCTGGTAGTTAAAATGTCCCAGCCCCCTTCCTTTTCTTAAACTTTGTCCCATGCCAGGCCTTTTTCATTTGCTTCTCTGTCTTGGTGTGATTACTGTAGGCTTTTCTAAAAGAGCTAATCATTAGGAGAGCAGATTGGTCTCAGCTGCTTTGTACCAGCTGTGAAATCGCTACTGGAGATGCTAGTCCTTGCTGGATGAATTTGGAAAGTTGGTCCTGGGATTCTTCAGCTCTTCTAAAACCTGAGGTTTGATAGTGGTTTTATATCTTAATAGTTTAAAACAAAAATTAATGCAAGAAAGTGGAGGTTCTCCCTGTGGGATTTCTTAAAAGGCTTGGTCTGAACCTAAATTAGAATACCATGACCTACGTAGCAAGACCTGTGGAGCGTTTTCCTCTTTGTTCAGAACTGTTCCAGTGGTAAAACCCCTCACATGGATCCAACTGTATTTTCATACAAGCCTGCTTTAATGTGTGTAGCTGTTATATTTTTCTACACAGGATGTGTCAAATCGGTATCATGTAGCTTTTCTACTGCAATAGTCCCTGGTATGTAACAGGTGAAAGGCTTCAGCTCTCCAGGTGTAGTTGGACAGCACAACTTCAGTACTTGGGTAGGAGCTGCAGTTTTTGTCACTCAAACTTTCCTCTGACTTTCATTCTTCTTTCCCTAGTCTGTGTCTAAACTAAGAAGGCAAAAAAGCTGTCAGGTTTCCCAGCACAAGAGCAGATAGGATTTACTGTGCTTGCAGTAGTTGCAGTCAGTGGTGGGGGCTTTTGGAAGCGTGTGGGTGCCAGGGCATGTGTCCTGCCTGGTGCTGGCCATGGGGAGCCTTGCTGGGTTGCTGGGGGTAGGAAGAAATTAGAATTCTGACTGTGACGCTGAACCTCAGTGTGTGTAAACAGACAGAGAAAAATGCTACTGGTTGGGAGTAGGGGGATTTGTCCTGAAGAAGCAATAAGATGAAAAGCTGCATTTGCACAAGGTACCTCAAGTCTATATAACTTAACTGGTGTCTTTCTTTTTAAGAGCTCCTACTTTGGATGCAGCTTATCTACAAAAGCATATTTTTGCCAATATATCTTATTCCACCCTCCAGGCCTAACTTGTACCTCCTTACCACCAGAGGAAAATAAACGGGGGCACTTGCATGGGCACTGACATGCCTGTTTATCACACCCTAAACAACATAGCTATGCTGGCAGAAAAGCTGCTGGAGCATCACTAATGCCCAGATGAACCTGCGAGGTGTAAACTTTTCTATTTACTTGTGGGAAATTGATCTGTTTATTCAGTAGTGGTCACCTGGCAGTGGTCATTGGGAACTACATTGCTTGTTGCAGGAGAGGATGAGAAAGTTTGTAGGTATGAATTGGAGGAGATGATGGCCATGAACATCTGGAGAGGTCTAATCCTATTTGGGGATGGCTGGGCTTGAAGAAGTTTCACCACCTTCCCTTTCCCTCTGATGCTCCTTGCTTAATGGGGGACCTTGGGCTTGTCTTGCAGGACGCCTCCACCCCAGCAGGAGCCTATGTAAACCATCGCTGCTAGAGGAAGACAACTCTCCTGATGTTTGCACATGGAGACTTGTGGGCAGATACGCTTTAGTCAGACATGTTAGATTTGTGGTGTTGGCTTGCACTCTTCAGTTAATACAGCTTTTAAGGATGTTATTGGCATCTGTGATTTTTGCTGTCTTAAACTAACTTCCCCTTCATCCCCACTGAATTCCTGCAGTCACATTGTCCTGTCCTTTCTCTTCCTCTGTTCTTCCTTTGACAAGGGTTTCTGTTAACTGTTGAGATGTAAGGGTTTAATTCTGAAGAATTGTAGACTTGGTTGTGATTATCTAGTGCAAGATGGTGTGTGTGTAACAGGCTGTCAGCCTGCCAGGCAATTTAATGGCAGTCCCCATGTTTTAGGGTTAATGTAGAGTTAATGACAGGGTCTGTTTCAGAGATCTCTGCTAAAATGACTTTGGATCTCAGTCCAGGGCATTGGTATGTGTGTTGCTGGTCTGTGCCACTGCTGATAATTGTAAATTTGACTGGTTTCTTAGCAGGAAGGCCAAAACTGCATGCCTAGAGTTGGAGGCTAGGAGAGGGACACTTCACTGGAGCTGTTCAGGACAGTGCTGGCCCTGAGCAGGGAACCTTGTCTTCCATAACTTCCACTCTGTGTCTTATGTTACAGGAAGAGGCAAAGAGATAATTGATCAGAAGCCTTTGCTGTAGCACCCCACGGCTTTCTCCAGTGCCCACTATCAGCCCATTACCCAGCATGTTTACGGTGGTATTTTAGCTGACAACAGTTATGAGTTGTGAGTTAATGTGTTTTGATTTTTTTCCTCTCGTGTTTATTTATCAGATGTTATAAAGAAATGACTGGTAATTAAATTTGTCTGTTCTAATTCTTTTAAAACAATTGTATTGGGATGCAGTGCCATATAAAGGTCTAAGCGCAGGACTGCCATCCTGGAAATCCTGGGTCCTCATCTTTCTTCTGGTGCTGATACTGTTGCATGGACTTCATCAAACTACTGCAAATCAGAATAAGCGGAATCTGTCCATGGGTTACAGAAGGAAATCGCCCCTCTTTTGCAAATGGAAGGGATATATTTACATGGCACAGCAACTTGAAGCAATGAACAGTACACATGTGAGATATCTTGGAGAGATTTAAGCAGCGGATACATAAGCTGTTCAGATTGTAATTGGTTAGGAAGTGAAGTGCTTCAGGGTCTCACTGAGTTTGCCACGTGATAAGCCCTTCAAAAGGGCACTGCGTACATCCCTGGATTTTTCCCGGAGATGTTGAGTTTGAAATAATGGTATGGTGCTGATGGCAGCAGTTTAAGCAGGTCACTGAAGCCAAGTGGTGGAATAAGGCCCATGCCCAGGTAAAGGCTACTTACAGAACAGCTTGTGTCTAAGCTGCAGGCTTTGTCAGCCCTGCTTCTAGGACCAAGACCTCCTTCCTTCTGGACTTGGTTGCAGGGTCAGCTGGTCTTCCTCTCCAGAGCAGAGGAGTGTGTATGTGAAGTTGCCTGGTGTCAACTCCAAGGGAGCCTGGTTGATGTTGGGATAGCAGTTGGGGAACATCAGCACCTACTTAATGATGCATTTAACAGCTGATAGCTCTTGAGCTGTTGTCTCCGAAGCTTGGTGCTCTTGGTATTTTTGTTCACCTGAGGTCTTTTGAGTTATTCTTTGCAACTGTGAAGATTAGAAATCTGTTGCTGTAAACATCAAAGTTGTGTTTCTGTTGTAGTAAGAGTTGTGCTCAGGGCAGAGGCCCTTGGTGCCTCTGCTGTTTCTGACCTAGGTGATGGTGGGTGCCTTTTCAGGGACTGCCGAGCAGGGAAATGACATATGGTGAAAGTGTGTTAAAGTACCTCTAAGTAGGCAGTGAAAATTTCCCAGCGGCCAAATGTTTGTCCATAGCCAAGATAAACTAATGTTCTGCATAGTGACTCTTCCAGGTAGCATTTCCTAGGGGCTTGTTTAGAGTTGGAAGTGTCATACCTGGGCTTGTTCCCAGATCTACGCAGCCCTGCTGAGAGACTTGAATTGCTGATGACCACCCCACCCAGTCCACTAATTGCTGTCCACCTGGAGTGCTGTTGAATTCCATGGGTTTATAGGAGCTGAACACTGCTGACAGTTTGGCAACTTGTCCCCTTTCCTGTCTGAGGAGTGGGCGTGTTTAACCACTGTGGTGTGGGAGGGTGATCCCAAATTCATGATTTGTAAATGGCTTTGTAGTTCATAGTGTATTACACTTGATGGCCTAAGTTTACTCTCAGTACCCAGGTGCTGTAGAGGACATGCTGTGTCTGCTTCAGGGGCAGGAGTAGGTTACCTTTGTGTCTTGCATAGCAGTAATCTGGGGGGAGGGACAAAACAAACAAAAAAACCCCCAAAAAACCGTCTGACCAACTAGCAGGGTGTCCCATAAATATGCCTTTTTTTAGGGGGCTGTGCAAGTCTACCAGCTTTCTAGGTTTCAGTGTAATAGAGGTAGGTATTTAGTATATTAATCGTGATACGTTTCAGCAGCTGCTTGCACAGCCTTCGTTAGGAGCTTGGGAGAGTGGTTGTCATCAGTTCAGCATCTTCCTACACTTCTTTTGAAGACTTTTGCTGGAGCCAGAGAAGTATAGGCACAGTTTCTGTGGGGGTGCTGGAGAACATAGAGGATTGCTTGTGATGGTATTTCAGGCAGGCTCTGTCTCAACTCCCTGGTTTTTGTTGTAAGATTTAAGAAAAAAAACCTCTTCAAGTTTGGTATAACCTTTCTTTTCTTGACAGTTCTCAGAGGTGGCTACTGGGGACTGCAGAGTCAGCAAGCACAGGCTGTGCTTGAGGGTCTCAGCTCATCTCCTTGGGAAAGGAAGTGATAGGATCTACTACACAGGTGGGAGATTATGTTGGTCCAGAACCTAGTTTAGGGCTTAGTGTGTCACCCAGTCCTGAGCTTGAGGCCGTGGAGCTGCCATTTGCTGGGCACTGTGGTAAACTCGGGTTAAGGAATCCTACCATCCCCTATGACTTGCTCATTATTTGCAAGACAGCTCCACAGAGTTGTGCTAGGAGGGTGGCAAATTGCAGTACAGAGATGGGAACAGGAGCGGGGAAGGAAATCTTTACCTAGTTTCGCTACCAGGGCTGGTACATTGTAAAATAGCAGTCTGAGCTGGAAATCCTGCAGCATCTCTTCACTAACGTCAACCTGGAATTTATCTGGCTGTCTGCCATGTGCTAAATAAACCCCAAGTCATGTTGGAGGCTCCTTCTACCCCCTTGAATCCCAGCCCCTTTCTGGGATAGCAACCCACAGGCCAGATTTTCTTCTGTGGAGGTTTTCAAGCAACTGCTTCGGAGCCCCTTGAAACTAGATACTAGCGGGAATTCCTGCAAGGGCTCTCTAGCCTTGCTGGCTGTGAGATCCTGGAGTGAAAACATGGCTTGGATTGAGGATTGGTTGGTTGGTGAATTAGTACAAACCCAGCTAGTACATCTGCTTGGATTTCCTCACGAGCAGTCAAGAGGTCTGGGTAGGTAAGTAATGCTACATACAGTGAGATCAGAGGTCTACACCTCTGCCGTCTGCTGTGTGATGGTGATTTGTAAGGAAATCTGAGTTGTGTGATGTGATCTGGCTTCAGACTTGTTCTTGCACCTTCACCTTCCTGCCTTTTTTCTTTTTTTCAGTATTCTTAAATTCTGTGTTCAAGCAATGCCTTTTTACCGCTTGCATCTTTGCAGTGTCCTGGTGCTTAAGATGCTGTCCTCAGAATTAGGACTTGGCTCGTATTACTGTGGTGGAATCAGAAGTTGTCTTTCAGCTGGAAAAGTACCGAGTTTGATTTTTCCTTGAAAGAGATTGCATTTTAAAAAGACCATTCTGATGGTGTTGTAACTGGTTTTTGCCTTATTGAAAAACTTACTCTTGTCAAACCTAGTGGGAAGGGGTCAGATGCTCACTCAGGATCTTCCATGTGCTGTTGGCAGAGGGGAACTGCCCAGGTTGTTGCATGTATTTTGGTTTAACTTGTTCCCACTGTTGTCTAGCCTTTGGTTCATGTATCTCGCTTCCCTTGCTAGTGGAAAGAGACTCTAATAGAGAGAACGGAGGAGTGATTCATGCTGAGGAAGGAAATTATCTCTTATCTAGGTTGCCTCTAAGCCAGTCCTGCCAGAGCTGACTTTATCCTTGAGAGGCTGAAAAGTTGGTCTAAAAGGTAAATATTTATTCTTTAGAGTGTCTGAAATCCAGGCGTTTGGTGCTGTTGCTGATGGGAAGGAAGCTATGCTTGTCTGTGTTCAGACAGCACAGTGCGAGTCAGCCTTTACACAAAACTTTACAAAAACTGTTCTGGAGGAGCATAATTAAAAACTTGCTGAAATCTGTGTAACCTCATCAACTAAGCAATGTTTTCTCTCACCTCAGTTATGATAGTAGGTCTGTGGGAGAGAAAGCTAAGAGGTCTAGCTCCTCTGCTCTCCCAGCACTGAGGTTACTGGGATGGAGACTGTTAAAATATCAGCACTCTTCTGCATCTTAAGAAAGTCACTGGGGCTTTGCTAAGTCAGCTGAGAGGAAGTTCAAATACTTGGCAATGTGGCTTTTTTCCAGGGTTGTATAGTAGGACACTTGCGGAAGCTTTTGAAGTACCAAGTAGAATGTTTCCATACCCTTTCTTTTAAAAAATTCAGTGGAAATTCTGCATGGCTTTCTGTAGCCAACCTGCCCCTGCCCTGGTGATTGCCCAGAATTCAGCAGGAACAGAAAGTGAAACTGGCTGGTTTGTTGGTCATGTGCCGCGATGTGCAGAAAGTGGGGAGAACTGTATAAATGCTAAATCAGATGAGCTTTGCAATCCTATTACTCTTATCTTTATGGAGAAAACTGTCAGTGATAAGAATGAACCAAGCCAATTCTTGCATAATCGGCCCCATACAATTATATGGTATTTAGCGATGTTTGTCTTGAGCTGTAAGTTCTTGTGTTTAACAGGAGTTTCTGATGAGAACTTGGAATTTAGATGTCCAGAGTGAAATATGTTGCAGTTAACCTAATAGTTTAAAATCTTTTCATGCTCCTTTAGCTTCTGTCTTAAAGGTCATTGAAATCTAGACCTGAGATGCCCTTTTTAGCCTTCGCGCAGCATCAGTTAGTGTTCTATTTTTGAGCACTTGCTAGTATTGGATACAAGGGAAGCTACTTTGGAAGAGTTTGGTGGTATTTGTGGTTTATTTTTTATTTTATCACTTGCCAGTAGTTCATACTCCCCTGGTTTTTTAGGGAGATTGCTGTGGCTCGAGCCATTGCTGCTGACTGTTTCTCTGCTGTACTTAAGCTTGTAATTACTTTTACTACCTGCTTGGATTATTCTGTTTCCAGCAGAGGAAAGTAGACCTTCTGGCTTAACCTGAGCACAATCCTATGAGCTACCTAGCCCAGAGCTCAGCAATGGCGCAGATCATCTCTTGACCTAAACCAAGCATGTCACTTGGGACTCAGTGCTGTATTGAGTTGTACATAAATGGATTCTGCCTGCCCTCCTGTTGAAGTGGGCTTGCTATAGGTTTGGGATCTCTCATTTATGCCTTGGTTTCTTTGTCTTCTTACAATGCACGTTTTCTTGAAAAGGTAATGGACCTCCTTTAGCTACAAGAGTGATCGTAATGCATCTGCCGAGTATTACCTATCTGTGTATAGTGCTGATAGATATATCAGTTTTACATCTAAGATGTATACAACTCCTGTGCAAGGAAGTTTTGTAGTTTAGATGGTAAGTGGGATGTGTGATTAACCTTGTGTGTCTCGTTCTTTCAGAACAGGGCAGTTGGACGGCCCAAAGGGAAACTGGGCACTGCTTCTGCAGTAAAGCTCGCAGCTAATCGGACAACTGCTGGAGCACGTCGGAGGAGGACGCGATGCCGCAAGTGCGAGGCGTGTCTGCGGACAGAGTGCGGCGAGTGTCACTTCTGCAAAGACATGAAGAAATTTGGGGGACCTGGCAGGATGAAACAGTCCTGCATTATGAGGCAGTGTATCGCAGTAAGTGTACCTGTTGCTGTAGCTCATTTGGAGATTCTTTCCTATATCTGGCTCCTGATGACAAGGTGTGCAACTGAGAACTCTGCTCTGAATAGTCTCTAAAGTGCATCAGACAAAACAGTGTAATCCCTGCTCTCTCAGTTCAGATCTCTTCTTCCACCACCCCTGCCCCAAATCTTAAACTGGAATGCTCCTAAAACTTAGTAGCACAGCTTTCATTCTCAGTAATATAGAAGGTAGATGTGGAAATTATCAGTACACCAGAAATCGGGACTCTAATCACACTGAAATTCTGGAATTTGGGGAAGAAGGGGAAGAGTGGGAAGTTCTGATTCAAAGGGAAAAGAGGCCTGTTTGGTTTGGATCTCTACATTTCCTGAGAAAAGCTGACTTGCAACTGTTTTCACCCTCTTAACTACTTAACCAAATTAAGATATAGAGAAATCTTCGACTGGTATCCTCCAAGGTTCTGGTGTTGGTCACCCCATCCCCAGGCTACTTGAGACCTTAATTTCTCTTTGTTTGCTATTACCTAGGCATATAGGAGGGATCCGATCCAGATGAGCCAAAGGGCCATCAAGCCAGGGTCTTCTCTTCCTCAGGGACTGGAAATGACTATTGGGGATGAGCATCAGAACAGGGCAAGCAGGCAGTTGGGCCATTTCCTGGGCTCCTGTGAAGCTTAGAAGCTTCTTGAATCATAAGTGAAGCTTTGTATTTAACAGATATTGACAGATTAATTTTCTATTAAGTTGTCCAAGCACCTTTTGAAGCTGTTGCTTCCATACTGACTGTGATGGGGCTTCTTCTAAGGTCTCGTGTCCACAGTGCCCCCATTCAAGGGTAAAAATTAGCTTTAGCTTTTCTCTTAATTCTTTGGAAAGTCTTGTTTATGCTGTTGTTAAGGGTTTGGTTTTCTGTTGTTGTTTTTAAGGAAAGGAATGTTGTTTATTCATAACTGAAATATCACCCCATCTATACTGATTTCTTTCTAACTTGTTACAGTTCCTTTCATTTAGTTGTTCTTTTTATTTCTTTAATTCTGATGAGGAAACTGAAGTAGAGGCATTAAATGACTTGGTCTGACACTGATAAAAAAACCTGATAAGCGCTTAAGGTTTCCTGTAGTTGCTCCCAGTAATTCACTCCATGTCCTGTTCTAACCCATGCACTGCTCTTGACATAGAGGACTGGATTCAGCTCTGCTGGATCTTTCAGTAAAGTACACAGAATATATACCTTTCTGCAGAGCGCTTTCGCAGCTCAAGTGTCTTCTCTTTGAACACTTGATTTCCTGGAGTGTGGCATGAATTGAACAGCATGGATGAAGAATTTATTATTCTCCAGGGGGAAGAAATAGTGAAATCATGCTGCCTTTTTAGTGGAGGGATTAAATTAGGGCTGCAGTGTGCTTTCTTGTCCTGACTGATGAAGGAAACTTTCATACTAAGCTGTTTCACTCTTGATACACAGATGAGCCTTTTGGAGGTGAACTGAGTTCTCTCTGGCTGAATGTAGTTATCATCTCATCCCATTTCTTCTAATAAAGAAATATTTTTCTTCTTAGTATCTGCAGTTTTATTTCCAGGAGCTGTGGTTAGAGTACAGGGCTTGGTAACCAGGGTACTCTGATTCCTTGTCCCGCCCTTGCATGCACCAAAGAAGACATCTCTGCCCCTTTGTAGGTTCCCATTGGTGTAAATAGCAGGGGGAGTGTTACAGACTTTCTTAGACCAGCAAAAGTACAGAAAATTAACAAGTTGAACTGTTGTAGCTTTTAATGGTGCTTTACACTTCTATAAGCAATCCTATTGTCTTCACTCTTGTTCATTATGTTCTCTAACAATTGCAGTAGTAATGTATTATGGTACCTATCCAGTAGCTTCCAGCCAAAAAAAACCAACAACCCCAAAACACCAAAGCAAGGCTCTGTGGAAATAGTGATCCCTACAGTTCTGGGATTATGCTTTCCTCTGGTTAATAACATTGACAATATTAACTAGACGCAGACTTTCATTAAACTCAGAAGCCTTTAGAGAGCCTGTACTGCCATTCAGAGAACAGGAAACTCCTCTGCATCACTAGTTCAATCAAGAAAGGAAAGAGGAGTGCCTGGGACACTTTATGCTGTATTAAATAAGTCTGAAGGGAGTGTGGGGGCTCTGTCCTGGGAGGACAAGTTGTGAGAGCATGACTGTGGGACAGGGCTAGTTGGGGCACAGAGGAGATTCCCTAGACACCCTTCCTCCTAGCCAGAAAAATTGTACTGCTCCTGGGATGTTTGTTCTTGTGTGTGGATATAAATATTTATCGTGTGGGAGATAGGACAAAACAAGTGGACAGAGCTCTTATGGCTCTGGACAACTTAGCTTTTCTCTGGTTTACCTGCTGGTGGAATGGGATCCTGGGGATTCCTATTTTGTGCTGGGAGGAAGGGTGGGAATTAAATAGCATTAGCAAAATGCTTTTAAAATGGAGCATGGGTAAGTACTGGTATGAGAAAGCAGGAAAGTATTGCTGTAGCTAACGTATCAGAAGTTGGTGTGTGGGGCAGCATACTGTAATGACTTACTATAGCTAGCTTTTTCCTTATCTGAAACTTGCTGAAGGATGCAGTGTTGCTGCATAGGTTTGGTTCGATGTGCAAGTATCCACTTAAGGATTTTATTCACTCCATCTACAAGAGATCCTTGCTGTGAAGAGCCACATCTCTGCCTCTGGCTACTTAATACTTAAGGATTTGCAGCTTAATCGATTGCATTTCACATTACAGCCAGCTTCTTATGAGGATCTTTCTTTTCTTTCTTGTAATGGGGCTTATACTTTGTTGCCACAAACCAGAAGTTTGTTCCTCATTAGCGCAAAGGTGGCTTTTTAATTAGACTAGCAGTCAGTGCCTTGACGTGGGTGACAGATACATAACATGCTGCAGTTCCCTTTCTGCCTCAGCAAAAGACAGAGAAAATCAGTGTGCTTCTCACTTGTGACACTTGCAGGAGAGGAATTCTCCTTTTAAGTGTCTGTGTGGTGCTTTTTGCAATGCTCAGGTTGGGAGCAGGGCCCTAGATAATAGACTGTCAGTCAGAAAAAGGTCTGTTACTGGTTCTGTTGTGGGCTTGCTGTGAGACCTGTATTGGGTCCCATAACATCTGTCTGCCCTGCTTGTAAAATAGGGGAGCTGCCAAATTGCTAGTCAGATTGTGAAGCTTAATGGATGTGAATAGCGATGTTCTAGGTTGCTTCTTTTCCCTCCCATTGTACACTAGTGAAATGACTTGCATGCCAATGTCTGTGTCAGCTCACAGATTCGAGGGACCCACCAAAAAAGCATTTTCATCTGTCCCTGGGATGCCCCATGAATCTATGTTGCTACAGGGAGGGCACTGTCATTGCATGAAATGTCCTGTGATGCTTGGTCTGGGTACCCAGCCCCAGTTGTTACCAGTTTTTCTTGCCTTTGTTGCTCTGCTGGGCTGGTGTCTTCAATAGTTTGCACAATTAATCCCTATTTATCTCCTCTTTGAAATGAGGATATACTGTAAATGCACATTGAGTTCTTCTGTTTCCATATGTCTTCTGTGTCCTGATCAAGAGTACTTTCTGATATGTGTAAACAGCCGGTGTTGCCTCATACTGCTGTGTGTCTGGTGTGCGGAGAAGCTGGGAAGGAGGACACTGTGGAAGAGGAGGAGAGCAAGTTTAATCTCATGCTAATGGAATGCTCCATTTGTAATGAAATAATACACCCAGGATGCCTTAAGGTGAGTACAAGGATGTGATACATGTTGGAAACAAAAACTAGATTAGTTATCACCTTAATACAAAAGTAGTCCACAGAAAATGGAAAGCTTTCACATGTTCGTCTTTGGAAACTTAAGTTGGTGTGAGGAGCATGGTGGTAGCCATGGCACACGCAGTCCTGACTGGCAGGCGGGGATCCTCTGGTGGAAGCAGAGACTCTTGCTTTGGACAGCCTCCAAAATGTGTGTGCATGCAAATGTCTTGTGGGTTTTTGTTTTTGTTTTTCTTTCTTTCTTTTTTGCTTCTTGTTTAAGGAAGTGAGGAGTTTCAGTTGGGATGGAAAGCTCAAGAGGACAGAGAAATCTGCCTGTACCTTTGGATGAGTTAGCCACAATCCCTGTATCGATAGCTCCTTCCTGTGTCCCAGAAAGTACAAACAAGTAGTTTGCTGTTCATGTTTGTCCAGGCACAGATGTGCCCAAGCAGCTGGCTTTAAAGATGTTATGAACAAACGTTGCAGTAGGAAGACTGCAGCTCTAGAGAACAAACTGAGCGAGTTTCAGGCTGCAGGAGTGCTCACCCTTGGCTGACTTGAGTTCTGTGAGCAGCTATATTCTTTGCTGGTAACAAAAGTGTCGTTTTGGGCATATCTTTGTGTATGAGCATTTAGAAGCCTCCTTTCTCCAGAGCTGGTTTGTTTCAGCTGATCAGCCATTTCCTGTTGCTGATTTGTTTATGGTTAAAGTGATTTGCCAAAGCAAATATATTCTGACACACCATGCCCCAGAAAGCAGCTTTTGGCCCTTCTGGGATCTCTGGGAGGAGAGGTACGTTCCTTGTGCAAGCCTGGGGTGATGCTCTCCTGGTCTTTTATTTTTCTTGTGCTGTATGTAGTATTGCACCAAACTATGTGTGCGTCTTTATTAGAGCAGAAAGTAGGTAGCTGGCAAACTAGGACTGTCTCCTTGCTCTGTGAAATTGGTGCTCACAGCTCCTGCCACAGATGGGCTCTGAAAGGGAGCTTTGCTTGCTTGCCTCTGCTCAAAACAGGGCTTTGGGGGCTGGTAAAGCAATGGTAAAGCTGCTCATTTTCAGAGGTACCTCAATTTTGGCTTGTAGCTGCTGCTTTGCTATTCCAGTTCTTCCTGAAAGCACCCTGTGCTCTCTCATGTCTCGCTTTGTAGTGTCAGTGACGCTTCATGGCTGAGTCCAGAGGACATGATTGTTGTCTAGTGGCAGTTCAAGTATGGTTTCCTCTCCCCATACCACATTTGGGACTAGTTGCACAGGATGTGGGTCAGATCTGTGAAATCAAGCAAGTGATGTTTGTTCTTTTATGCATGTGTGGTGTACTGAGTGCTGTTCTGGTAACTAGGAACAATGTTGGTTTGGGTGTTTCTGAAAATTAAGCAGTGGGACATTATAGTGTGCCTTGTGTGTCTTGTATTTTAATTTCTCAGTGCTTTTGTTGGGATGGAATGGTGGGGTAAGTGGTACTGTTTATTTACTGAGACAAAAGGGTACCGGTAGGATTTCAGAATAGTCTTGGAAGGTGAGATGAGACTAGACACCAGGGAACAGCAAAAGGAAAATGGAGCCTCTTGCTCGGTTCCATCCTTGCTCTTTATTCCCGGGTTCCATGATTTTCTGCGAGACAAAAATCCGTTGTCATGTTTGGATGTTGCTTGAGCCCTTGACACGGGCTTAAGGCCAGAGGATGGAGCCCATAAATAGTCCTTGTGGGAAGCGCCTTTGAATGCAGATGCAGCCCCCGGGCAGCTTTTTTGGCTGTCCACCAAGTGAAGGGTCCCTTCCTGTCCTACTTGGTAGATAGGCAGTAGTACATGAGAACTGTCGATCATCTCCGATCTGGCAAATGTATTTTTGGGGGAGACTGGAATAAACTGGATCAGTGAAGGGAGGAGTGTCCTTTCCTGGCTTATTCCCCTGTAAAGTGAATTCCCTCCAAGACACATCTCCAAAGCTTGTGGAGTCGTTTGGCACGTGGCTGATGTGTGCTCCAGCGCAGGTTGTTCCTGGTTTGAAGTCCATCCTGATTTGACTGTACATGTTTGTGGTGGGTTTTCTCCATGAAAAGACTGTCAGAGGATGACCTCTTTGAGGAGGTGATTGGTAGCTCGGGTGCATCTGTGCTCTGACACACTCGCAGCCTTGAGGGGCTTTTGTGGTGCCTCTTACTGGGGGAGTCCTGAGTACCAGAGCATGTTAGGTCCTTGCGTTGGAGCCACACTAAGGACAGGCAGGATGTTCCATGTACTGAGAAGTATCATGGTGGAGTATCTGACGTGCTGCTTTCCTTGAAAACACAATAGCAATGCAAATGCTTGTTTTGCTGAAGTTTCTTATGAAAACTGTCTTGGTGAGCATTTCACAAGTGCAGCATTATTTCAAGAGGGAGCTAGTGAGATTTTCAGAGGAATATTGCCTTTCGTTGTTACAGAGCTTTGAGTTGAACCAACATTGACTTTTTCTTGCTACATGCCAAATAGCTGGTAATGCTGGTTAGCGTGTGTGAGTGCAGTATCTGATGCTATTTCCTTAAGAAGATGGGGGTTGTTTTCCCCAGTAGGAGCCTGTTCTTTTTCATCTTAGGTGGATAACCATGAAAAAGGTGAATATTTAGGTGCCTTGTCAGAAAAGCAAAAATACAAAGCCCTTTTCCAGCACAGCTGCGCTGCTGCCCGTGGCTTCAGCACGGGTTTGTTTCACTTCCTGTGTTGTTTCAGTCTTGGTGCTGCCAGAATTCATGGCTCTCACTCAGTGATGTCAGATCAGCATCCTGGGGTCTCCATATTCCTTAACAAGAAGACTTCACAGTAGCGTAGTCTCATGTTTAGACTTTCTGAATTGCTGACCTCGTGCTGCAGGTACGTTTCTGAAGATGCCTCATGCTGTGGCTCAGACACCCACCTGCTGTTTGTAGCAAACACTCAGAACTGGCTCCCACCCAGCCTGAAAGGCTTGGGACAGATTCAGTGGCAGGTTTGTGTGTGTCTAATTAGTTTGCTTACAGTTCCTCACATCTGTTCGTTTCCTTAAACTTCACAGAAGGGACAGAGCTGTAACGCTTTCCCTTCAGTAGCATTTGTTCTATATTCAGTGCGGGAAATAACTTGTACCCAACTTGGGCTTGAGCCAGGAATTGTTCCCTCGAGGCAGAGATGTATACAACTACTCCTGGAGTATCTTACACCTACCATGGGAAAGAAGGTTCAAAGGCACACAGTTGTGATAAAACCAGTATTTAAATTCTGCCCACTTGATTTACTCATTTATTAACTCCAGAAGACTTGCTGAGAGAGACTGACGTGTCATCACTCTTGCCGGATGGGGAAACTAGAATGGCTGCTGTCTGGCTTGAGGAAGCAGTTCCCTTAAACCCAGGGCCTGATCCTGCACAGCTAGTGCGTTTTCTCTGCGCTGGGAGAAGAGGAGGAAATGTTTCAGAAACGGGAAAAATCTGCAAATCTTTGTCCCTGCCTGTTTCAGCAGAAGTCTCCTGCTACTGTGCTGCTCATGCCAATGCCTAGCTATTTGACTTGATAGTAGCATGTCTTTGTTGTCTGTAACAGTAATAAATTAATCTGCCTCCCCCCCCCGGGCTTATTTCTGAATATATAACTAAACCCTTAAATGTGGATGTGCCATCAGCGAGCATATGTGTTTGTGCGGAGGGTATTTTTACCTTAGCTCTACTTCTCATCCTCAGTTTCGTTCACAGAAATGCCTTTTCAGAAACAACCTGTCTCCTGTCTGGAAAGTAATGCAGGCTCCTGTATGGAAATCCAGGAACCAGCAGCTTTTCAACTGCGTAGGGCAGGACTATGCTTTTATTGTAGTGTAACAACACCGAGTGTGCATCTTCTCTTTGAAAAAGCAAAATGGCACAGTCTCTCAGAGGTAGTGAAGTAGTAAGCATTTCTCTTCCTGACACTAGCTGGGTAACGGTGGGTGAGAGAAACCTTAAAAATGCCTCCGTGTGTCCAGTCTTCTGAATAAAAGTGCCTGTTCTCTAGCTAACTTGGCAGCCATCGTTTTTATTGGCACGTGGGCTTGAGGGCTTGGAGTCATGGGGCTCCTAGTTCTGATCCATAAAGAAAAATATTTTAAGGAACGCTTGATTACAGTGCAGGGTGCTTTGCTTCTAAAAATGCCAAGCAGGATTACTGTATGTGAGGATGTGCGTATGGGAAAGATCTCTTCCTATTAAAAGATCAGACTGTGCCTCTCTCTGGATGGCAATGGGACAGGACTGAGCTTTTCAAGTATGTGGTGTGGAGTGACGTTTGGAGATGGTGCAATTACAGTCCTGGGTTTTGGGTTGAGTTTTTGGGGGGGTGTTTTGGGTTTTTTGCGAGAGCAGAATGTGCCCTGTGTTAATTGGGATTGTCATTGACCTTCATAAAAAGCCCAGACCTGAACCCTTTGTCACATACCAATTTGGCCAGCATGCTTTCCTCCCCTGTTGACATCATCAGAAGGGTAGTTGTGCGGGACCGAGGGCTTGCTCAGCACTGGCAGGATGGTGCAGCACCTGCTGTGATCTGGGTTTCTTTTCTGCAGGCATTGGGAGGGCAGCAGTTGATCAGAGAAAATTGAGCTCTACAAAATGCCTGTAGATGATCTACCTGTAGACTCCTGCAGCTTTTTGGAGCACAATTGTGTATTGAGTTGTGCCTCTCTTTTACCAGGTGAAGGAATCGGATGGTGTGGTTAACGATGAGCTGCCGAACTGCTGGGAGTGTCCAAAGTGCAACCATGCAGGGAAAACTGGAAAAGTGAGTTTAATTGGAATAAGTGGTGCTGGAATGAGATACAAAATCTCAAGCATTCCCTCTGGCTTGTAGATAAAATTTTGCCCAATACCAGCTTTTGATTTTGTGCTTAATTCAGTTGAGCTGAAGGAAATAAGCTGATGGCTTTCTAATCTTTAATAATTCTTGTATTCTTGTTCCATATGCCAACACTTAACCCAAAACCTGGGGAATATTTCAGTTAGTTCTGTGCACTGCTGCATGTTAATTTCTAAGGTGAAAATACTTTTTAAAAAAAATAAAATCCAGAAGCAATTATGGAAAACCTGAAGTGTCTGTCAGTTAGTGAAACGTTACTTCTTTGCAAACTAAGACAGACACTGCAAGTGTGTACTTACAAAAACAACTTTATGAAGGTTGAAACTACTTTACTGTAACTCCTTGCTAATCATTTTGGCTGTTACAAAGTGATCAACCCACCATTGTTGGAGGCAACTTAGATAAAGAGCTGACAAAGGCATAAGATATAAAGTTTGTTTGTGTTTTGTGTCTCTTTGGCGTACAAGCAAAAGCGCGGACCAGGATTCAAATACGCATCAAATCTCCCAGGCTCATTGCTGAAGGAACAGAAAATGAACAGAGACAATAAGGAAGTAACAGATGCTGCAAAACGGAAAGGGGATTGTGAAGAAACTCCCAGGCGGAAATCGGAGGAACATTCCAAAAAGACTCAAGTTGACTCAATACTGAGGAGAAAGTCAGACGAAGTGCATCTGTGGAGGAAAAGGAAATTTGAGAAACCCCAGGAACCCACTATGAGAAAGCGGGTATGACAAAACACTCTTTTTCATGTACTTACACAGATGCGTGTGGGCTGGTTGGGGCTCATGTCTCTTGCCTTCTGGCTTATAGCTCATCTTGAAATCCCAGATTGTTACAAAAGAAACTGTGATGTTTTACGTTCCTTTCTGAAAACTGCTAGTCTTAACGGGACAGTGGTTTGAACAGCAACACTCAGGTTGACATTCAGAGGCCGAAAACACTGGGTTGTGGCTGTTGTTTTATTCAAAATACTGGAAAACCCACTTTAACTGAAAAGTCCTGACAAGATGCTTCAAGTAGGAACAAGGTGAAAATCAATTTTTAATGGAAACCTTTTCGTCTTTCTCCACTTGGTGGCGCATGGCAGCTTGTTTTGTGGCTGGTTCAAGGATGTACAATGATCTTAACCCATCAGAGGACCTTTAAAAATTACACCTTCTGTAGCCTGCAGAGAGGAGGACTGGCTCACAACAGCGTTGTAGACAGCTTTTCCCTGAATTTAAGTCCAAAGCTCTTCGGCCAGGCAGGGACACTCTGAATTGTCTTGTGGATTGTGAAATATGTTGCTTGGGATATACAGAAATGCTGGTTTGCAGAGGTAGAAATGAGAACCTAGATCTAACGTCTCTCATGAGAAAGTGGCTGATCGCTTTAAAATCAGAATCAGTGGCTCGTTTTGTATTGCACATGTAGTTCATGAGGAGTGTTAGTCAGCCTGCCTTGTGAGGCTTGAGAGGGGGAATGCCACGGTAGAGTAAGTGTAGGGATTGGGGTTGCTTTGGTGGAATGAGAGAGCAAAATTCGCAATACCAGTTTATGCATATCTACTTTCCTGCCATGCTTTCCTCTTCCCATCCCTTTGGACTCCGTGTTTATAGATGGCTTGAATTGCTCCATGAAAGCTCCCCGGTGTGCGAGGAAGGCACTGTGGATCACCAAACCTTCATCAGACATCACAACAAATGTCAAGTTTTGGGGTTTTTACTTATCTTTCTTCCAACAGCTAAAACTTGGAAAAGAAGACAAACTCTTCAGGAAGAAGGTACTTTGCCTTTTTAATAGATGTGTTCTCAATCCCATTTAATCCCCCCTCCTCATGTGAGCTGAACGGTGAGCCAGTTTCTCTATCAGTCATGTCCTTGTGTCACTGCAGGCGTTTTTATTATCACATTTACATCTTGAAATTACAGAATATCTCTCTCATGGAAACCTTTACACTCCAGGATAGTTTAGCTGCACTGTCTTGTTTTACATTTTCTGTTCTGGTGTCCTTTATTAAAATACAGCAGCAAGCTGTGTTTTGATGAACCAAGGAGTAAAATTCTGTTTCGATATCGATGTTTCGGTCTTGCTGTGTGGTTGAATCTTGCCCCGCCACACAGCCCCTCGGCTGTACCACAGCACATCCCTGGAGCTGGCACCCTGGGGAGCCAGGGACGACCTGGCACGCAAGTCCTGATTACCTCTCATAATCTGTCATAACAGAAGTCAGATACCTTTAAACTAAGCACTCGTCAGTACCCTGTGTGAAGGATGCTGCAAGCTGACAGTAGTCTGATGTTCTAATTTTTTTATTCTAACCTGTCATTAACTTACTGTGACCTCTCCCTTTATAATATGTTAATATAAAGACAGGGTGATCAGCGTTCTTGGCTGTGCACCACAGTCTGAAGCATTGGAGCACATCCACTGACTTGATCCGATTAGTTTATTGCGAAAGTGTAGATATTCTGATAGAACAAGTGTGTTCACAGCAGTTCGCCTTTTCTTGCCAGTCGAGCTCTCTTCTTGTTAGAGATATTTCATTTTAACAGTTGGTGGCTTCTTTCTTGCTTGTAGTGATCAGATTAGACTTGACTTCTTCCCTGATCTTAGTTTGTACATCTCTTACACTTCTATCTGGTGTGCATCAAAGAGAGATTTGATTAATGCGAGCAAGTGAAGTGCAGTTTGCTGTTACAACCAGTGACCGGGGCAGGGAAGAAGGTGCCAGCTAACCCTTGTCAGCCTGCGTTGCATTGGAGATCGTGTCAGTGTGAGGTCTCGCCAGGCTAGCAGTGTGTCAAACCTGTCACATTCCCTGTTCTGCACGGACCGGAGGTGGGGGAAGCTTGTGAAGAGAAGCAGAGTTGTGGAGGATGTGAAGGAGCAGCTAAACAGTAATTAAACAAAGCTGTGAGTATCCAGCAATAAGGGCCACAACAACACAGCCACAATGCGAGTCGGTGATTGCAATTCAAGAGGTTTCAGAAACTGACCTTTTGGCCATTGGGCACGAGTGCATGTCAACCAGTGTTCAAAGTGGGTGCCCAGTGAATGTGTCCCAAGCCTGGTTTCTTCTGGCCTGCTGGGGAAAAAGCTGTCTATAGTCTGCTGCTAATCTTCTGTATATAAATTGTCCACGGTGTAATGAGTAAGGCCCTTAAATCTGCAGGATTATTCATGGCGAATAAATGCATTTGTCACTCTCTTGGAGTCTGGAGAGCCAGTAGCTGGACTCCTCATCCATGTGATGGCACTTGAACTTGATACCTTTGGCCGGTGAATGTACCCTTGTGCTCAGATGGGTGGGGCCCAGCGCTGGCAGGGAGCCCGACCCCCCCAGGCAGGGCTGCCTGTGCAGAGCATCAGCATGTGAAGTGTTGCTGAGTATGTTCTTGCTCAAATAGTCCTTGTCTCTTCCTTTTCAGCGGCGATCGTGGAAGGCTCCAGATGACCGAACTGCCATGATCAAACCCCTGCGGCGCCTCAAGCAGGAACCAGAGGATGACCTGCCAGAAGCACCTCCTAGGTCCAAGGATAGTGATCAGTCACGGTCCAGCTCGCCCACTGCAGGCCCCAGCACGGAGGGCGCCGAGCCCAGGGACAAGAAGAAGTTCAAGATGAGGCGGAAAAGGCGGCTTCCCAATAAGGAACTGAGCAAGGAGCTCAGCAAGGAGCTCAACCAGGAGATCCAAAAAACCGAGAACAGCCTTGCCAATGAGAATCACCAACCCATCAAATCTGAACCTGAGAGTGAGAATGAGGAACCTAAGCGTGCTTTGAACAACGCTGAGAGACTCCATAGGTTCAGCAAAGGGTTAAACGGGACTCCCCGGGAGCTGAGGCACCAGCTCATCCCCAGCCTGCGAAGCACACCTCGGGGAATAACCCGGCCACCGCCTTCGCTCTCTCCTCCCAAATGCATTCAGATGGAGCGGCATGTTATCCGGCCACCTCCCATCAGCCCCCCTCCGGACTCGCTCCCCCTGGATGATGGGGCAGCCCACGTGATGCAGAGGGAAGTCTGGATGGCTGTCTTTAGCTACCTCAGTCATAGAGACTTGTGCATCTGTATGAGAGTTTGCAAGACCTGGAACAGATGGTAAGGAGGGCGGGAAACCGAGCTAGGTCTAACGTGTAGTGGGATGGACTCAAAAGGGAGGCGGGTGATGGAGGCACTAGAAAGAGGTGTGCAGGTCATCACTGACACTCTGTTGAGCCCAAGGAGAAGGGGTGGCCAGCAGTGTCTAGAGAAGTAGCGTGTCTTTTGGTCCTTTCTCAGAAACAGCAGTTCCCAGCATTTCTGATGGGAATTCTGTGTGTGTGTCGGCATCGGCGTCAGCCTGCCGGGGCTGTAACACCCCAAAGCAGCCTGTTCTGTAGTTAGACACCACAATGTTCTCGCCTGCTGGAACAGCCAGTCTAGGTCATGCTAAGTCTTGGTGTCATTCTGCCCCCAGGACTTGCTGACCGCTAATGCAGTTGTTTGTTCAGTTTGGCTATTAAATATCTACTGAGATACAGTGAAGATCTCCCAGTACTATTGGTATTCTCCTCAGAAGGTTCATGCTGATTGTTTCCCTGTAGAGGGTACGTGGAGAGTGATCCCATTTGCTGTGTTCTATGCTGGCAGAGCTGATGGAGGAATCCTTTGTTAATTCCATTTACTCACAGTGTGTCCATTGGTTGCCCGGGGTACCAGAGTGTGAACATTGACACAGTTGGTGACTGCATGGCAGCAGGAAGCATTAGTGGACAGATTTGTGTGTTTCACTGAACTTGCAGTGAAGTCACTTGTTGGCTGTCATCTCGGATTCAACTGTAACAGGCACACAGATGGGAAAGTTGTAACCGAGACTCTTTTCTAGTACAGTCTAGTCACAAACGGGGTAAATGACAGGAAGTTTGAGAGGTTGATAATTCGGTGCAAGATGATGTGTGTAGAGTGTCTCCTCCATGGGCTTCTTGGTGTCACAGAAAGCTGGTAAATGCCTTTTCTGCTTCAGTGCAGTATTTTCTAATGGAAAAATGAGAAAATGCAGAATCTTGCACGCTCGTTAGGACTTCTTGCTTGTTGCCCTTCAAGAACCATAAAGAGCGCAAAAACGCGTAAGCCACATAGATAGAAATAACACAAACACACAGAACAGGAGAGGGGGAATCTGTTTTACAGAATTCACTGGTTTTAAGTAAGGAAAGCACAGGGGAAACGAGGACAGTAATACTTAAAACCAGCCTTTATATTCAAAAGGTAAGCAAGGCTTCAGGCTAAAAAATGGATTTTAGTAAGTACTGTGATGACTTAAAATGAGATCTGAAGTTGTTGACACTCGTAATTCTGTGGAAATAATTCTGTGCTTTATTGCATGATATATTTGATGGAGAAACTTCAAACCTACATAACGCTGTGTAGTGTTGTGCTTATCTTAGCATCGCTCAGCCTTATTTTTGTTATTTTCAGTTAAATGCTGTACTTTTCCCTACTGTTTAATGACACCTTTTAAAGTCTTGCAGAAATCAAAGCAAGTGCCAAATTAAGTGCTGTTGGCTTTTTTCTTTTTGGGTAGGTGCTGTGACAAAAGATTATGGACCAAAATAGATTTAAACCATTGTAAATCCATCACTCCACTTATGCTTAGTGGCATTATTAGGAGACAGCCTGTAACTCTTGATCTTAGCTGGACAAATATATCTAAAAAGCAGCTGAGTTGGCTTATCAACAGACTGCCAGGTAAGTGATGTTTTTTGACCACTTCACTGAATTTAAAAGCAAACCAGTTTGTATCTAAATTGCAGTCTCTGAGGAATGTCTGCAGGGATCTGGGTATCCTAGGAGAGAAGTAGATACGTAGGAATGAAGCATCAGCGAGTTAAAACAGGCCCAAAATTAGTTACATTGTGACTACTTGACACCCTAGATAATTTGAGGCAGGTTTTAGTCAACCCCTACGGTTGCCGTGGAAAGTTCCTGCACTGACGTGATGAGCAGCAAGGGTGTGGGGGGGTCTGATCTCACCCACAGTAATGAAGTTCCAGATGGTGGGAGAGATGCAGAGCTGGGCAGGAGAAGGCTTATGGGGTCCCTGCTTGCCCTGGGGTGCTGGAGTGGTTCGTCGGCGCGGCACTGGGCTTCACCTGACCTGTGCAGGGTAGCAGAGATCACCGCATATGTCTCTCTGGGTAGGCCACATGCTCCAACTTCTTCTGTATCTGCAGGTCTTCGAGACCTGCTGTTATCAGGGTGCTCGTGGATAGCAGTGTCGGCACTTTGTAGTTCCAGTTGTCCTTTACTCCGAACTCTGGACGTGCAGTGGGCAGAAGGCCTGAAAGACGCACAAATGAGAGACCTCTTGTCGCCACCAACAGATAACCGGCCAGGTAACAGGCGGGAGGAGCACGTGGGAGACCTGTCCCAGCTGTTCTGTGGCATGTTCTGCTGCTAGTCCCCCTTGGAGGAAACGGGCAGAAACCCCCGCAGCTAGCGCCGGCGGGGTTCTGGGCTTTGCTGACGCGCGAGGTGTTCAAAGTAGTGACTTGCAACACCTCCTCGCTGGAAGCCACTGGGTAACGAGTGATGTTCTCTGGCTGCTGAACAGTCATCTGAGCCACTGTGCTGGTTTTCTGTCTGACTTTCTTCTCTTCAGGCTGCAACGGGTGTACTTTAGAGAGTATGGAAACACTTTCTTCCAGTTCAGGGAAGGAGCAGTTCTGTGGGTCATGCCACATTCGCCCGGATATCAGCTCAGGTGAAATTTTGAGCAAATCAGATCTGCTTTCTGGCATGCACTGCACAGCCTACTGCTTATTCCTGACTTGTAATTCCGCTGGGCCCCTGCAGTTACGTTCATCCCTTTTGTTTTGAAATCGGGAGGTGGCTTTGTCCACGTGCCTGTTCCAAAAATAGACAAGTGTTCCTGCTGATGTCCCCTCCAAAGCTCCAGACAGGCGAAAGCGTCTGAAGTTGACGTAGGGCAGCAGTGTTGTGTGTCACAGTGCATTTCATATAGATCTGCAGATGTTTGCAATTCGGGGTGAGGCTTTTAGGAGTGACCTGCCGCCTCCGCTTTCCAGGTCAGATCGACAACCGCAGTAAACTACGGAACATTGTTGAGCTGCGTTTGGCTGGCCTGGATATTACAGATGCTTCTTTGCGGCTGATCATAAGGCACATGCCTCTGCTCTCCAAACTCAATCTTAGTTACTGTAATCATGTGACAGATCAGTCTATTAACCTGCTGACCGCGGTTGGAACCACCACACGGGATTCATTAACTGAAATTAATTTATCAGGTAAGCAACACAAGCACAGGGGAGGGGGGAGGACGGGAGTTGCCCATCAGCATTAGACTCGTGAGAAACACTCATCAGTGGAAGTGGTTTTACCCAGCTCTTTCCTGCCTCCGATGTAACTACCCCCCGGGGCTCTATTTAAGCCACCAGATGTGCTGCCAGTGTAAGTAACCCCGCAGCTGCCCAGCCTTCCCCCGGGCCTGCCACCGGCTGACAGGACTGCCACCACCCGCTTAGCAGCCATGTGTTGTACCTCGCTCATCCTGCACAGGGGATTTTCCAAGGCCCCTGCTCTGCGCATCTGGCCTGCTTTGCTTTATCTCATCAGTTACACAACAGAGTCATGGGGATCAGAGAACGGCCATGGGGCTGGATGGGCGATTTCGCTGTCAGCACAGGGCAGGAGAGCAAGAAGGACCTACCGCAGTTGGGATAAACCGTCCTCGTGCTGGAGAACAAACCAAGATGTGTTGTTAAACTTCTCCTTCTGGTTTTTTTTTCCCCGTCAGACTGCAATAAGGTTACTGACCAGTGCCTGTCTTACTTCAAACGTTGTGGAAACATCTGCCAGATCGACCTGAGGTACTGCAAGCAAGTGACAAAAGAAGGTTGCGAGCAGTTCATAGCGGAAATGTCCGTAAGTGTTCAGTTTGGGCAAGTGGAAGAAAAACTTCTGCAAAAACTGAGTTAGTTAAAGGACACATGTAAATATTGGGCCGGGGGGGGGGAAGGGACTAAGAACACGTAGGGATTTTATTTTCAATTGGGAACTTGGAACATTGGAAAATACCGCGGTTGGATTTTACAACTCTTGTCGAGGAAAGAACATGAAACTACCCATGTTAAGAATTTCAACTTGTGCCACTAATTCAGTCTACCTGGGATGTCCTGCACTGGCTCTTATGCAAATTCATAAGGCGACTGTTATTGATGATAATTGTTCACACCCGGAAGACGACTGATCTCCAAGAAATACTGTTATTTAAAGTACCACAGCATGTGCTTGGTAGTGTAAATTTGATTTCTGCTTTTCATTTCTTAAAACGACAAAAAAAAAAAAAGTTGGTGTCATTAAAGTGGACCACGCACTGCATTTCTGCCTTCTTAACACGTTTTGTTTTGTTACATCTTACATTATGCAGAACTATTTTTGTACAAAAATTGTTTAAAAATTATTTATGCAATGTTTGAATGCATTACCAGTGTTTTGGTTTTGATTGCCAATTTTTATCTTTACTTATGGTAGGCGAGAACTTAACCTATACTTCGTAGACAGTATCTATCTACAAACGTGCCCAGGCCAGGAAAAGTAGGTTAATACTTTCAACTTAAAGCATGTTTTAATGGAAGTTTATATCCTGCTTTGTATACTTCAGAAGTGACATAAGCATGTTGTGGAAATAAGGTGTAAATTATAGTTGAAGTAAAACACTTTGCCAAGTTTTATCTGTATAGAAATCACCTTTTTCTCAAAATTTTAAAAAAAATCCAATTTCAGCTTTTGCACATAGGAGGGTTTCACTCTGTAGCATGAGCTCTTGTACTCAATATAAAATTAATTTATACAGTGAGTCCAGCCGTAGAATAAATGGTCAAACGTAGTCTCTCTTTCTTTGAAGTGTGAGTTGAGTTCTCATTTAAGGTTTATAACATGGTTATTTCCTGATTGTAAAATTCTGCATTCATAAGTGCCATTGTTGTACGGTGTTGTTTTCGTAGACCTTCCTGATGCAGTTTTACCTTTGTTGAATTTGTATAAACAATTGTACAAAACCAGGCGCTGGCTCTGCGGGTTTCTGTTCAACAGGGGGTGGGTTTGGGGGGGAGGCTGGGTGTGGAGTGACTGCAGTGGGCCCCTGGGGTTATGGCTGGGTTCCCAGTGCGGAGCAGGTGATGGTTTCTAGCCTTGGTGCAAGGCAGGAGTCACAGCAGAAGCCCCTCTTCCTGTCATCCTACTAGTAGTACTTTCATGGCATTTGAGCTGTTCCTTGGCCTGTGCCTGTTAAGTTTGGCATATTCCAATATGTTTTTACCGAGGAGGGAATCTGCCCAGATTAGTCTAGAGGAACGGTGACATCGCAAGAAGAGTGTTACAGCCTGAGCTGAGTAACCAACAGCACTCCCACAGCTGGTTAAGAAAAGAGACGGAGGCTGAGAAAGCCCATCACAAATCTTTATTAAGCTTGTGTGGCTAATGATCAGCACAGAAATAACATATAGGGTATGTTTTTCTTCATTAGCTTACCCACTGAACAGACGCTCTGGGAATTAAGTACCATTAAAAAGTTACTTCTAAAAAATAAAGCTGTTGAGAGGTTTGCTCCCTTCTGAAAAATAACCAGCAATGTCTCTGTGTATTTCATTTTGAGGAGGAGCTACTTTCTCTTTTTCAAGCCAGCTTAATTTTTCACGTAAAAGACAAGAGCAGGTGCGACAGTGTAGCAGAGGTAAGAGTTCTCGAGTACTGCAGCAGAGGCAAAGCATGTCCCTGTTACTTTGCTAGCATGTGGGAAATCCAAAGGGGAAACTGCAGTGCCATTGCTCAGCCCTGCTGAAAGGCTAACCATCCCGGGCGGACCACGTCCTCCTCACCTCTTAATTTACAGTGAACTTAATCAGACGTTGTCAAGGCTGTGCCTGGCTACAGGCAGCCTGTCCCCAGAACAAGAGCTGTTCTTGCCGCTATCTTCCCCAGGTTGGCGGTCACAGATACCCTGCAAGGACTGTTAAAATACTTGCTCCAAGAGGACCCTTACCCCTGCTGCTGGCACAGAGCCCAGCTAGAAACTGGGCCGAGGGCTGGCAGCAACACAGGTCACTCGGTAGCCAATGGGAAGCGTGGTTAGTAGTGACTCGGCCTTGGTTAAAACAGCTGTGAACATGAGGTTTTAAACAAATACAGTGTTTCCTTCCCTTTAACCTTAATGAAAACCCTCCCTCTTTCAGGTCAGTAACACCCTACATTCCACATGTTAGCAGCAAGTAGTTTCATCACCCTGATTAGTATTCACAGTAACATCAGGTTGTCGGCACATGGCGTACAATCATCACACATAAGATTAATAGTTACAACAGGCATGAGTGGATTAAGGACCACAATAATATGGTTTCCTATACCCCTTTTTAAAAAAATATTTTATTCCTAAACTAAAAAACCCTTAGTAATCGGTATTTGGACACCACATGGCAGAGCCCGCTTAAAACGACAAGCCCTGCGAACTAACTGAGCCCTGCAAAGTGACACCGCTTTCTGTACATTGACAAAGAATGGCCAAGATGGTACATGTGTAATGACAGACACTCTGAACGAAGCAATCAGCAGAAAACAGATTAAGGGCTTCTGTGCAGGTACAGTTAATGGCAGTGCTTCCTACAGTCATATTTTATACTGTTAACACTGTTGGAGGCACAGTGTTGGAACAGTTACATTCTATAGTTACAGAAAAGCTGAATATTCAACTGATATATTCGTTGCTTCTAATGCACTAGACGACATAACACTCTAATATGGTCAAGCAGAGGTGTTTTCTGACCACTTGCTGAGTATTGAATGCACTAATTAGAAGTGATATTCTTCAGAAGAGAGCAAGAACTGCTGTAAACAGTTTGACTCGAACAGTTTGTGGGTTTATAAGGTAAGTCAGGCAGCGCTATTACTGTACACACAGGCATCGTGTTGTACTGCCCGACCATGGGATTCAAGATGCTGTAGAAAAATGTTTCACAAACTTGTAGATCCTGATGTTCAAAACGCTGTGTTTATTGGGAACTAAAAGGCTGACATAGGCCCCGAGGCTGGGGACTCCTGCCCACAGCAGTCCTAGAAGAATGACTGTAAAATCCGTTTTTGGTCTTGGTTTAAGATTTGAACACGTGCACGGCCCGTACAACGTACTGTCGGCAGATGGGGCACTCGCTCATCCTTTTGCCGCACTTGGTGCAAGTGACCATGTGGCCGCACTCCAGCAGGACGCAGTCGATCACCGCGTCCATGCAGATCCGACACAGGTTATCGTCATTGTCGTTGAGCTGCATCTTCTCACCCTCTGAAACGTAACAGAGAGGGAAGTCAGGCATTCAGGTCCTGGAAAACCAATTAAGTTCTAGCCCAGGCAACCCCTAAAATACAGCGAGCTAATTTAGCATAAAGGAGTGCTGCTCCTTGTTCACAATAGTTTTTCTAACCCACAGCTAAGAATTAATACATATTCCTTCAAAAAAAACCCCAAGAAACAAGAACCAGAAAATCCCTAAGTGAATATCCAATATGTGGCTTCATTCTCTAAACTCAGAAACCATTTTCAATTCAGAACATAATGACTGTGAAATAACATGCTGGATTAAAATTCAGAGCATATTGGTTTTCCATCTCTGAGCTTACTTCGTCTGGCAGAACACTTTCCTCGGAAGATTAAACACAATAATAAGCAGACGCCTTAAGTAGGCCGTAGAGGTAGCAGAACTGAACAAAACCTGTTGAGTTTCATTGCAAATATATTGACAACATCCCCTATCAATAATCAAATGTTCTGTCAGACCATGTTGAAAAAAAAAAATAAAAATAATGAGTTTAAGGCTTGATTTCACACAGGTTTTCAATTCTAGTTTATGACCAAACTGAGGGTTTCACTTAAGCCACATTTTGACATTTGCTAACAGTTCCACACCTTCACAAGCCTTCTCCACTCCAATTAGCTGATGATTTCACACCTGGCTATCACAGTCCCTGCAGCGTATGTACTGGCACAACCTGGCCCAGGACTATTAAGTTTTCCAGTCACCACAGTCCCCTGTTCTTTACAGCCTGACTGCTAGATGCAGGAATGACAAGCCAGGTGGGCATTTTTCAAGCCGGTACTGACATCAAAAAGTTGCTCCTCAGCTTACACTTTGTGCACAGGCCATCAGTCTGTGGACGTACTACAATCACACAAGTGAAAGACTCCAATTATTGAGTTAACAGGGGGCAGAAGAACACTAGTCACTGAGCTGCAGCCACAGAACCACCTTATCATGAAAACATGGACCGAGACCAAACCACTTGAACTTGGAACTCTGCCACCATAGCTTTTAATTCTGTACCACAGTAAAAGACCTGAATTGCTTTGGTCTGTTGACAGCTGAGAAGCTCCCTCCCTAATGCCTGGTGAAACCTAATAAAGGACATGGAGGTGCCAAGTTTCATCTTCTCTGAGGGACTGGTTCTCAGTTGTGCAATTTTACGTTCACTGTGAAAGCTGAGCTCTCTGAGCTTTGGAAAAAAGTCACAAAAAACCAGCACAACCCTGGAAAGCTTCCTTTACGCACTAGAACCACGTTCAACTACTCTAGATACAGCTTGAATTGTTAAAGCACGCTTCCCAGTTGTTCCAGCTGAGCAGGCCAACTTAGATACCGAGTCCTTCTGTTGGCAGAACCAGCTACTGGAAACCAGAAAATAAGTAGTCTTAAGAAAGTGAGAATTAAATATAAACCTACGTGTCTTGTGGTTTTCTTCACTCTCTCTGTATAGTCTGCTCACTTTTTCCACAAGTTCCCATTTTTCACAGCATCCTGAGTAGTTGACAAAATTACATGCGAGTATTTCCTTCAGCTGCCGAACACTCAATCCTTCAATGTCTTCCAGACTTGAAATATCGGACAAAGATGCCCTCGCTCGCTTTCTGGACAATCCAGGGGTCTGAAACACATCAATTGTATGTTTTTAACTGTCCTGGTAAGTTCATAGCACCACATCTGGTGCTACATTAAGCTGCAGCAGCTTGGCTAAAGTTTTGTTCTTTTTAAATTAAGTACTTGCAGATATGCCTTGCTAGACACAGCTAATTCTGAAAGAACTACAGTGTGATAGTAAATGTTGACAGCACTCTAAACACTTCATGGTGTCACATGCCAAAAATTCATTCTTTGGATAGTTCATCTCTCACCTGCTCTTCTGCACTTTCTTCTTCTTCATTATTTACAGAAGATGTTTCAGTTTGTCCCTGTGTACAAAATGAAACTAATCAGGATTTTTAAAAAAATTATCCCTTCTAAAACATTTTCCTTTGTACCAAACTGATCACAGACGACAATGACATTTTGAAGTTTGAATTGCTACTAATTGTTACTGATTTAAGTCCCCTCTATCATCTAAACTAGTAATCTGATCTAGTAATCTTCTGTTTTCAGGTGAGATACAAAAGGCATTTTTCGTGCCACCCTGAACTGCAACAGTTGACATTTTATTTTAAAGCGATGCATACCTATTAAAAAAAAAAAAAACAAAACCAAAAAACTATGCTATACCGTAAAACACATGTTAATTATTGTACCCTTAAAGGTGTTCCATTTCCTGTGCTTCCCCTTCTGTTTGCAAGTTCTCCTTGAGACGACACTGATACAGACATAGAAAATGGATGAGTAAAAAGGCCCGAAGTCTGTGACCGTGACGAATGCAAGCTACTAGCGTCCATATCCTCCTCCGAACCTAATCCATGATGGCACAGCACAAGATCCACCAAGTCTTCTTTCTCTCTGCAAGTATCCGTTGGTATGTTTCTGAGAATCAGATACTGACGCAGATCCTTTACTTTCAATCTCATTAACTGAGGTCGCTGGAAGGCTGTTTCTTGCAGCAAGTGACAAGTGGAACATCTTCTGAGATTCTCTTGTAAGACTGAACAAACTGAGCAAAAATCCTTCTTGCAGTCACAACACACGTGCTAAGGAAAAAGAGAAAATAACCATTCATCTGTATGTCACCGAAAACAAGTTATACCCTGTTCTTTCCTTCTCCAGGCTACAGTCTTTCCATCATCAATTTTGACATACATCATTTTCAGGATTTAAGTCTAGAAAACTGCCCTGTCAAATAGTTTTGCAGGTGTTCCAAGAGAGTCCATTGCTTTTGTAGCACTACTGTCAGCTGATTTGAGGTTTCAATGAGAAAACATTATGAATAAACAAATGAATAAAGTACTCAAATTGTAGTTTAGACAATAAACAAAAATGAAAGCTGGGCAATTTTATGGTATGTTAAAATACTTTCGAATATGCTAAGTGTCACTGCTCTTTTTGCATGTGTAAAAACCAGTATAATCCCCAAACTTTAAAGAACATACTTCTTCCTCAACTGATTCAAAGAATTCCAAGTAGGCCTTAAATGTGATGAATCACGTGGTAGGTGAATACTCCCAAACACCCAGATGTCATTTCTGAAGACAGCTTTGTTCAAAAGACTCGCTAGAATTTACAAAAGCTAAAACAGGCAAGACTTTCAGCAGTGATCTTAAAAGGTCACCTCATCCGCTGTGAACAAATCCAAACTCTTCAAGCTTTTCAGTATTTTAGTAAATTAACATTAGCTTCAAAGAGTGTCCCCTACACAACACTTAATTCAACAAAGTTTTTGCCATGTGAACAACGGGACACATAGGAAGGGGGAAAGTGAACATACAAACTGAAGAAAGAGGTTTCATGTTTACCTAAATGAGCTGCAGAGAATCAGATCACTGAGTGGACAAAATCATGATGCTGGACAGACATGATACATAGAAATAAGATTAACAACCTCAATTTTATTTTTCTGCATTGACCCACCAACCTGCCTCCAAATGAAGCAACAGGCTGTTGGAGTGCAATAGCATTCAACAGAACTAAACCTGGTTAGGAAACAAAGAGAATTACAGGAGTATTGATACTATATTGCAAGTTTTTAGCTTTTCCATCATTCATTTTTTTCATTCCAGTACCTAACAACTATGTTTGGTATCATCTTCAAAACCAGATTTGTTTTAATGTTCAAGATGCTCAAGCTAAAACATGTATCTTACAAATTAGAATCCACTATTTTTTAGGTCAGACCGGATCCAATGTGTCACTGATTAATGAATGTCAGACCTCTTAACTTCTAATCCTGTCTGACATTAATTTCCTGTGACCTCAGAATAAGGCACTTACTCCCTCCCTGGCTATCTGCCTCAGGTTTCCTTATCTAGGAAAAAATACACATTCATCTCCTAGTATGCCTACAGATTAGTTCATATGAGTAAAAATATTATGTAATAGGAAGTATACTCACTTTTTTCCTAAAAACTGAAAAGGAAAGTCCACAGGCTTTGCAAACTATGTTAGCGCCTGCCGCAGCTGGAGACGGATAGGCAGAGAAGTCTGTATTTGGTGTGAATCTGAACGGGCCAGCACCTCCCCCAAAGCCAGCCTGCTGGCCACGGACAGCTCCGGTACCCATGACTTCATTCAGCAATCCACAGCAGGAAGCCCACATGGAAGTAGCTCCCGCCTGAAAACATTGACAAAGCAAAATAAGAAAATTAATATCTGAAAGCCCACATCAGATGCAACTTGCTACTGAAGAGCTACTTCACTCCATCTGTCATCATCCCAAAAGCATGTGGTGTGAATTCCCAGAGCACCAGGAATTCTGTACACTAACGTCTGTAACAGCCCAATAATCTCCACTTCCAAGCTGCAAACCAAAGTAGGTAAGATTTGCTTCCGAGAGGCTCACACAGGCACAAGGAGCTGGCTTTCATAACTCCTTTTCTAGCAGAGTTCCTCACAAAAAGGGTAAGGAATTTGAGGAGGTAATGCAAGAGCAGAGCAAAGAAGGAAGAGACTAACAGCCAGTTGTAGGTGAGGGGCCAAACCTGCAATGATGACAGGCAGCAATACAACAATTTATCATAATTAGTGTAAAGCTGTCCCCAGCAGGATCTTCTCCAGAACTAATCCAGCTCTTATATGACTCACAATAAAACTACCTCTAAAAAAAATGTTTCTGGGTTTTCAAACTTGAAAGTAACAAGCCAATCTTCATCAGAAAATAGTTACGGTCTAGTGTCTCTGAAAGGGAAATGTTTTTCAAGACCTCCCTGAACCTGCTGGTTTTTTGTCTTACAAAATGTCTAACAAAAATTTTTAAAAAGCCTCTAAGTGAACTTATTCTATACTGACTGGATTTCAGTTTTGAGTCATACAGTTTAATCTTAAAACACTACAAAAAATTGTAAATACATAAATAAATTGCTACTTTTTATCCTTGAAAGCCTTTAGCACTAGGTTCTCTACCAAAAGTACATATTCTACTTAAAGTTGGAATTTGGACTCTAAGTTGTTCAGGTCACATGTTTAATCACTGTCATGCGGCTCACTCAAACCTACTAAAAAAACCCCAAACAAACAGAATCGCATCAGGTTTTTCCCGAAAGGAAGCTGAGTGGTACAACTTCCTTTAAACTTTTTTTCCCCCCCCCATACTTTTTTTCTTAACTATCCTCATTAGAGCTGTTCTGCTTTTCATTCCAGAGCTGCGTAATTTTTTGCAAAGTACGAAGACTTTTGCAACCTGTAGTTCTTGCTGTAAAACCTAAACCAACCAGAACACGCACTTCAGCTCAGTAATGATGGTACTTTAATTCCTGTAGTAACGAGACTAATTTCTGTATTAAATTGCACATTTCCCCTGAACCAAACGCAGTTCTGTTACCCATGTGGGAACTTAACACAATAATTGGGGATATGCCAGAACACTTCCTTTCAAACCACTGAGCAGAAAAGGTAAGAGAAGAGCCCTCACTGGCTTAGAGAGAAGCTGTGAGAAACAATACCATCGGACTAAACACATTCTGCAACACCACCTTCATGCAAGTGCCTTCAGTACAGAACATCAAAAGCATCTCTCCAACCCACACAAACCTGGTACTTCACTTTTACTGTTGTAAGCTGACATTAAAAGTGTTGCAATACAGTGAAATACTGAACACAGTCGTTCATTTTCCTTCTAAGCTGTACAACACATAACACTGTATGCAGTTATAACATCAAATATGCATGCAACAAATTGAATTCACTAGTCTAATTCTATCGATATTTCAAGAGCAAAATTCATCCCAGGCATAACGAGAAACCTCCATGCTGTGGGGACCCCACACGTAGGGGAAAATATTCCTAAACTTCCTGTGAACTGAGTTCAAGGAGGATGAATTCCAGTGGCCCTTCCTTGACCTCCAGCCAAGACACAGACAGCCCCAGCAAGTGGCTGCGTGCACAGATACACTCTGCACTTGGAGCCTGTCTGAGGCGTAATCAGACTTCCCTGACAATCATTAAACTATTATCAGACTAAGACTTGTTTTCTACTTTTCAATAATACAGAGTGGAAACAGATCAATATTATTTTTTCCTATACAAAATGAGTTATGCATAGTTACCCTAGTTTATTAGGTAAGAGTAATTAACTTTTCAGAAATACATTCTGAAAACCAATGACTTAATTCAACAAAGTTTCAAGTTTTAAAACTTGGGACTTTTGAAAAATATTTTTTCCTTGTCTTGAGGGAAAGTTGTCAGTTGCAGAAACACTAATTGTTCACGTATTTGTAAAAAACTGATGAGCTAGCTTTATATTTAAAAGATTTTAAAATAGCCGCATACAAATAGCAGAAAAATAAAACAATGAACCAAAAGAATTCAACTTGCTTCATTATATGACTGTGGTCTTTTCAGGAGGTCACAGCAGCAACAGGATACACAACTAGAAGGACATAACATAGCTGCTACCACAAGCCTCCCCCGACAGTTTAACACCGGCTTCTTAGACTTATTTTATTCAAGAGCCAGTAACAACTGCTCAGACACCACTGTCAACACTAAACAAACATATACTTAGGAAATTTTTGTTACCCATTTTGGATAGATGAACATTGTTAGTATCAAACAGAAAATCTCTTTACACTTACTGCCAAGCATTCAGTCATTTTAAGGTGAAACGTAAGGCAACGTGGACATCATTAATTTTCTGCTTAACCTAGGTCAGCTGTGGATTCTTTCTATGCACTAGTGTTGTTAACCCATAATTGAATTACAGTGTCTAGACTCTTCATATTACTCTGTAAAAGAAATTAGACCCTGCTGAAAAGCACAAACACAAGACACAAGAGACACTAAAACAAAAACTGCCTTCTTTGAGATTTAGTTAAAATTTTGCCAATTTCAGCACCAAAAGCCTTTCCAACTACATCAGTCACCACTTCCATATTCTCTTCTCACAAGCTGCCATCAGCTACCCTCCCTCTCCATACATTATGTGCATACTATAGGGGCAAAATACTGTGTTTGAACTTCTCTGCTCCTGTTTTTGGCTTTAAGGCTGTTTAGAAACCTGATGAGAATTTTACCTCAGAAAGACACCCACCCCAAGAAGCTGGGAGGCTGTATGCTGCTCCTTCCACAGCTGTGCAAGCAGGATGTGCTATCAAAGCCGGGAGACCAAAAGGAGAGCAGCAGAAGGGATTTTATTTTTCTTTTTTTAGCTGAAATTTTGCCTTTACACCCACCCTGAGATCAAGCAAAGCTTTCTCAGAGATCAAGCACCCCTCGCAACCCGCCGAACTCAGAGATCCCCGATCACCACAATCCTCAGCCCTGACCTGAAAGCACAACAACAACCTCGGACAAGAAAAAGCGCCTCTGGGGAGCGAACCCCGCGGCCGGCCGAAGTGGGCCCTCCCCGCCAGCCCCTGCCGCGCCCCCCGCACACCGGCCCGGCGGGGGCTGGCTCCCGACCGCCGCCCCCCTCACAGGCCCAACCCCCACGCACCGCCCTGAGCCCGGCTCCGGCCCGTTCGGAGCCCGGCCAGCCCTTCAGCCGCCGCCGGTAGGGACCGACCGCCGCCGGTGTGTGGAGACGCGGGCGGGGACTCGCCTCAGGCGGCGACACCAGGCCCTGCCCGGCTGCTGAGTCAGTGGAGGGCGACGGGGCTCCTCGGCAAGGCGATCCCCCGTCCCTCGGTAACGGGGCAGGCCCAGGGAGGAACAGAGGCCGCGGCCGGGCCAGGCGGCCTGAGGCGAGGAGGGAGGGAGGGAGGGAGGGGCGGCACGGCCCGCCCCACCGGGGTCCCGGCCCCGTCACGCGCCGCTTCGCCCCTCTCCTCCCTCCCCGCAGCGAGGGGAAAGACGCTCTCCCAGCCGGAGGAACCACCCCCTTCACCTTCATGGCCGCTTCACCGCCGCCACTCGCGTTCCAGCGCCGTCCACCGTCGCCTCAACCGGGCGCCGTCCGCCCCGGCGCCGACCNGCGAGCGGGCGGAGCCAATGGGAGGAGAGGAAGCGCCTGTGTGTTGGCGGGGGCAGAGGTTCCACCGGGGGGGGGGTGGGGTGCAAAAATACCCCTTAAACACGGAAAGAAGAGGCTACTGGCAGCTGTAAGTGCGTAAATAGTGAGGTCGCTGAAATAAGAGAGAACTTTTACCTCATGGTTTTCGGTGGGTTTGGTTTTTCCGTGTGTACTGAAGCAGGTGCGAGGCACTGCCTGTCCTCCAAGGCAGGGAAGGTGGCTGCCGCCTGCCCAGTGAGCTTCCCGTGAAGGCGCGGAGCAACGGGCTCTGCCACAGAATTGGGGATGAATCTGACCGTCACCAGAATTCAGGTCTTTGGGCACTTCTGCGTGGGGTTTGTCACAAAGAGAATTAAAACCCTTGGTGCGGCAGGCAAAAGGCCAAAGTGCTGGTTATTTTACCAAGCCCATTGGTGATAATCTTTAAATAATACAAAATAAGGTTTATTATTTAAAAATCCAGTTAGAGCTAGCTTCTAGATGCTATTATTATTTTCTCTATGCTATGCGTGGGATATATATAACAAATAATCATAGGTTGTAAGAACTGAAAGCTTTTAACCAGAAGATTACATTAAAGAAACCCCAACAATACAAACCCAAGCGAGTCTTCAGGAAAGCTTTACGTACGAGCACACAGGGCCAGGAACAAAGGAGGCCTTTGCCCAAAAGAGGAACAGACAAAAGGGGCTGAAAATACATTTTGTCCACAAATCAAATTTACCCGTACAAAAGGTTGCATGCAATCTTTACTAATTTCTGCAGGCTGGATCTATTTTTGGAGCAAGTCAGATACAAGAACTGAGTCAAAAAAATGAGTATGTAACTGCCACGAGAATGGCACCGTCTTGGCAGCTCTAGCATCAAGAGCGGATACTTCGTGCAGCCCGACTTCTGGATTTGCGCTGACACCATGCCTTAATTCAAAATCAGGTCATCTCTTTTTGGAAATGCTTGTGCTCCTCGACAAGCTTTTGATGTGCTATGAACTTTTGATTTAATAAAAAATGTCTTTTTTTCCCCCCAAATAATAGCTTGCAATTTTAGTCAAAGGAACTGAAAAGATAGTAGAAAAGCCTTGTGAATACAATGTTGGAACATTTCCCATATTTCTTATGCAAGAGATTTCTTTAAGACACCCTAAGAAATATCAGTAGAGTTTGGTTTTTAAAAACTTCTGTGTCACCTAAACTCTGTCGATTCAGAGTCACCGTTGAAGTACCAAATTATACACATATTTTTGTTAATAATCATCCACTAAAACATGAGAGCTCCTCATGCAGTCGCTGTAAGCGGGGTAAAAGCTCTGTCCCACAGATGAGCCAAACCGAGCAAAACCTGAAATTTTTCCTTTAGCTGTGTTAAGGACTTGCCAACAAGAAATCCTCCCAAACACAGATGTTTTAGGGAGTAACGTGGGCCTGACAGAGCTGAGATCTGGTGACTGTGCTGGCAGCTGCAGTTGCCACTCCTGCCTTAATTTGGGCAGAACTTGATGAATCATATTCGTAACGTGTGATTTGAGATCACTTTCAATGCATTAGCCTGTCTAAATTGTAATCACGTAGATTGTTTTTAAACCAGGAACTTTATCTCCTCCGGCTACAATGTGGCTGAAAAATAGCGTTTGCAGAGGTTCTATTAATAAAAGACTTGCCCTCACTGAGCCTTCAGGATTGTGCCAAAGAAGCATTAAAAGATTTAAATCTGTTAATGCTAGATGTCACATTTACTTCTGCCATGAAATAACAAGCAACGATGACTCGCTGCGGCTCAGTAATCCCCCAAGGTTTTACACGTCACGAGAGAGCGAGGTAGAGAAGTGATTCTTATCAGGAATAGTCATTTGTTTTTAGTGTAACAATTTGAAAAGTTTTACAATAAAGTTAAAAAAACCCTTAATCTCTTGGCTTTATTTGGGAATTTCAGATTGGGTATTAAAACCTAGGAGAAGAATCATTACAGTATTCACTTTTCATACCAGAGGCACACGGTACTTTGGAATTACCTTTGAGAAGGTTTTCAGATTACAGAGACTTGGTTCGACAGATTCAGCGCTGCATGAAAACGCAAGGATCCCCAAACCCAGCCGGTGGCCATTTCATGCTTCGTAAGCTCAGGCATGTTACTCAGGGGCATCAGCCTATTTTAGGGAAGATAAAAGATGACTTTTTCAATTGCATTACCTAACCTTGAATTTAATATGACCAAAACCATCTCTTGCTGCTTATTTGGAGGGCTGGTTTTTAGGCATGCAAGTTTATTTAAATATGCTTAAAAAGTGTGTTCTAAATGTTCTCTACACCACTGGCTGAAGGATTGTCAGCAGCGTTTGCACATTGGCTTCGGAGCGTTACACAGAAATGTCAGAACCAGATGTCTGTCATTTCCTTTTTCTTCCAAGTTCTGCACACGCTGGCTGCAGCCCGGCCTTTATCTCATCTCCTGCCCCTCCCCGCCAAGCCACTCCACCGTTTCGGTGTTTCCGCCCAAGCCGTCATACTTTATTTTCAGGAAATGTCAGTAAATTGACCTTTATAACATAATAGCTGTAGTTATTTCCTGGGTTTTTTATTCAGATATAGTTCAATGAATATTTAGTTCATTGAGGTCTATGAAGCTACCATTAATTATGCCAGCAACAACTAACTACAACATTAAGTTTCTTAAATGTAAATGTATTCTAGAAAATTACGCTTGATTTGCCTCCTTCTCCTCTCACCACCCCCAGGCATGAATCAGGAGCAACTCAGCTGAAATCCCCGGGAGGACACAGATATATAATAATATTGAATTTTGTTTTGCTCTCACTTACAAAAATTAGTACTATTATAATAATTGGAGTATTTTCTTTGGGAACATGATGCCTTAATGAAGTACTTTAACAAATTATCAAGAAAATAAAAACTTATGTCTGGAAATATCTTTAAGGCATCACAACTAATTTGCAAGAAGTCTAATCCAATGGGAGCGACTTCACTCCGTGGTGTTCTCCGGCTGCACTGGGGAAACGCTCGCACCAGCGCGTGGCCCAGTCTCCCCATACAGCCCGGTGCACCCGTGACCGGCTGCGGAAAGCGCCATGTCCTTGCTGAGCCGCTGCGCCTCGAGCTCCTCAGCGTGCCTCTCCTCACCGGGACACGTGGCGCCAACAATGCCGGTGGCAGTCACACCTTCCTCAGAGGGACTGCAGCACGTCCACGAAGGGCTGTGAGGGTCCCCAAGACCTTACGGGGTCATGGTTGGGGTGCTGGCGCTGCCAGCCCCACAGGCTGTGGCGGGAGCAATATGGAGGCTGGTGTCAATGGAGAAGACGTGACCAGCCGCTGGGCTGTGGGCCATAACAGGCTGTGGCCAACCCATACAGACGTGGCCATAGCTCGCCACAGTCCACAGCCTGGCTGGAGACCCGGCGGGATGCGGCAGCCCGGCCGCCCTGTGCCGCCCTGTGCCGCCCTGTGCCGCCCTTCGCCCGCTCCCCTCCGGCCGGCGCCGCCCGCACCCTTTTCTCCCCGGAACGTCTTCCCTGGGCTCGGGCCGCCAGTCGGCCCCGCGGGGGCGGCGCACACCTCA
>VYXH01008475.1:50587-66957 GCA_013397275.1 Burhinus bistriatus | reverse complement strand
GGGTCGGGGTGGGGGGGCGGCGACCCCAGGGGGACGCTCGCGTTGTGGCCTGTCGCGACATGTCGCTCTCCTCCCCAGGGCCCTGACATGCCGCTGTCGCGACTGCGCAAGGCCATCGAGGAGTCCTGCCCGCACCTGGCCAGCTCCGTGCACATCAGGTGGGCCCCGGGGCCGCGCCTGCCCTCCGGGAACCCTCCAAGCGGGTCCCTGGCGGGGGGGCCGAGCTGCTGAGGGCCGGGGACCGGCCCCCGCCGTGGGGCCGTGGCGGAGCGGGGCACGGAGTCGCGGCCGGCCGGGCCTCCCGGCTGCTGGGGGCTACGGAACGGCCGGCTGCCTTCGGGGAACGCCTTCCGTCCTGTGGTTTCTGTGGTGGAAAGGTGGAAACGCGGCCGCTGCCCTCAATAACGCGGTGCGAGATGGTACAGCAGGCTCTGTATTATCTATAGCTGCTCCGGTGTCTGTTCAGAAGTGCTCCGAAATGTGTAAATGTATAGTTTAAACATTACATTTGGAGCAAAAAGGTACTTCTGCAGTTTTCTTTCAGGTCTCATGAGTAAGTCCCGACAGGCGCACAAACCAAACATCAAAACCACCTGGTTTAGAGTTTCTGTGATACAGAAGATCTGTTTTGACATTAGCTAACTTAGTTAACAGCAACAGTTTGAAAAAACAGTCTATTTTGGGTTCCTAATTGTTTTGGTAGAAGAATAACAATCTTTTCTAATTGTTCTTTTTATTAAAAGAACAGTTTAAAAAAAAAACACACAAAGAAATCTGACTATTATTTAGCTTATTATTAATATTTAATATGTCTTGGTTTGGCTCATGAGTATTAAACCCTTCTGGGCCTAATGAATTATCTGCCACTTGTTTCTGTTTGTGTTTATTCATCCATTCCTGAAATAGAAGAATATTTTTTGCATATTATTAATACCCTAAAAAAATGTGGTTTTCTTTCCCTGTTTAGGTTAAAACTTATGGCAGAAGGAGAATTGAAAGATATGGAACAATTTTTTGATGACCTTTCAGATTCATTTACAGGGACAGAACCAGAAGTTCATAAAACAAGTGTAGTAGGTAACTAATCGTTATCTATAAGCTATATTTGATGTGATTATCTATCACTGATGTAATTCACTTGGGATACAGCTTTCTTTTTTCTTTTTGGGGAGGTGTAAAGATTGCATAATATCGATTATTCTCGTGCTTGGATGTTTCATATTAACCAATAATTTTGCATATTGTGCAGGCTTTACTGATCCTAACAACTTTTCTGTGATCAGATAGTCTGTGAGATTTGCCACTAAATTAATACCACATTTGCATCCTGCAAAACTGAGTTTTATCATTTGGAAGGCTGAGAGGAGACAAACAAAATTAAAGAATGCCATTTAAACTTCTGGTTATTATGATTGCTAGTCTCCTTGCTGAAGCAGAAACCTTACAGACAGTTGTCATAACAGATGTTTTCCTTTGCAGGTCTGTTTCTGCGCCATATGATCTTGGCATACAATAAGCTTTCTTTTAGTCAGGTCTATAAACTTTACACTGCCCTTCAGCAGTACTTTCAAAATGATGAGAAAAAAAATGGAATTGATGAGACTGATATGGAACTGACAAATACAGAGGAACTGGAGAGGAAAATGGAGAAAGAAGAACTTGATGGACCTTTAAGGTGATATATTAATGTAAAAGTCTTTCCCACTTCTTAAGAGAATTAGTCTTATTTCAGATTACCTCTGTGCACATCAGCGTAAACAACATCTCAAGATGCTACTCCTGTCAGACCTTCCAAACTCCACGAATGCCCATCTAGGCCCTGTGCACGTCCTACCACTAACGGCTTCAGCTGCGATACTGAGATGTAGCGTACTTTAATCTTGTATGGTGTTTTTTTTTAAAGCCTCGTACACACTGGCAGAACTGGGTGGCCTCTCCGTTTCCTTGGTGCCACCAAGTGGTAACGCTTGTAAATGGCAGCGGTTCTGCTCAGTGTCTGATAGAAGATGGCGGTACCCAATTCTTACGCTCACTTCAGGAATCACAAGCTGAAGGCCCGATGCTGCCCACAGTTCCCTTCTGTACAGCCCTCTGCTGAATGACTGCTCTGGTTCTGCTAGTGTGTGATGTTCTAAAGCTGTTGGAGAGGTCGCTTCTGCTTCCAGCACGGAAAGATTGCTCACTAAGGAAAAATTAAGCTTAATGTTTTTGGTTTCTCTCTTTGCCCTTCCCCAAATAAAAGAGCTCATGTTTATTTACATCAAAAATGAGAAGCAAATATTGAGACTTTTCACCCGCTAAAGAGGTGCTCCACTGTGAGAATAATCCTAAAAGCATTTTATGTATCCGTATATTTAAAATGTACTTTCTAAACTGCCTTTATATAAACTTGTGCTTGTGCATGCTCTGCTACAGCACGAGTCAGTTAACAGCTTTTGGAGTCTGGCTGTATGCCGTAGCTGATCTCTTTCCACAGAATAAACTTCTGTCTGCTCTTGTAGAACAGCTGTTTTCTGGAGCGATGTACGTGGCCCAAGTGCCAGTTCATTTCGTTGTGACTGTCTTCAGAAGAAAGGAAAAACAGAGCAAAGCCACTTGAATCTGTCAACCCCAAATCTTCTATCTGCTGCTTTTCTTTGGGTTTGCATGCGTATTTAGGGTAGCTATTCATATTGGCTACGGTCACTGCAGGTTGAAGATTACAACTAAACTGTGTGAAATCATTTGGATTGCTAATTTCAATGTAGTAGATTTTATTCTTTATTAAATTTTCTCCTTTTAATTTCCTTTCATGCTGTTGAGCTCTAATACCTTATAAAACTTTATAAAGCAAAAATGTGGAATGTCTAATAAAATGTATTTCTATGTATTCTATTTCATTGCCCTTGTTTCTAACGAGAGTGCTTTTTATCAGGGAAGAAGAGATATCTTGCAGTGGGCCTCTTTCCCAGAAACAAGCAGAGTATTTTCTTTCTCAGCAGGTATGTTAATTCTGAATGAAGTTGAGTAAATGATCCATAACATGAATTTCACCTTCAGTTTTATCCACAGTGTCAGACATGGTGTTTTCTTAGATCTGTTAAAGATTTGTTGATATCTTGCATGTAGTTGCTCAATATGAGCACTTGGGGCTGAAAGTGTTTTGTCTAGGCATGTACACCGTATGATGATATTTGATTGTGTGAAGGTCGCTTCCGTTCTGACTGCTCGCCTCAGATTTGATGTCAGCGAAATGTGCGGTTTTGTTGATTATTCCAGCTGGTAAATACAAAACAGAGCAGAAATACACATGGGCACAGATGTGCTGCTTGCTTGTAATTGCTTGCTAAACAAAATAAAATGCATTTAAAATGTATATAAAACATTATGTATTATAAGTTCAAAGTAACGTCTCAGCCCCATTAGGATCTTTACTGTTAGGGGTTGTTGAATCCAGTAGCCCGATCATTACAAGGCTCCTGCAGCTCCATCACCCCCAGTGCAACCAGTGGTGAGGCTGAGCATGCAGTCTCTTATCCTGTTCCCCTCTCTGGCTGATGAGGATGAAGGTCCATTAGTGTGAAATATATACATGTGTGCGCACGCTCTCTCTCTCGATTCCACTGGTAACTGGACTTTCACGCTCAGCTTGCCAAGTAACTCGCCCCGGGAGTGTCTTGTCTCCAGTGCCCTCCAGGATAAAGACACGACACACATACAAATGCATCTCTCAGCTGACCCGAAGGCCCCACAGTCTCTCCATCAGTTGGCTTGGGACCTCCTGGTTGGCCTGGTCTTCCTCCAGTTGTCTCATTCAGAGAAACATATCTGGCCCAGTTTTATGGCTGTTTCAGTACTTGGCTCTCAAGCAGCTTATCCAACTTTCTGCCTAGTCCAGCTTGATGTTCACCAGCATTCACCCACTGACGGGCGTCCTCGCACTTGCTGCAGTTGCTGGCACCACAGACACAGGGACCTCTATGACCTGTGGTCCCCACTCCAGTTGCCTGCACCACTGCCACGCAGACACCTGTGATCCAACTTCAGCTGCTGGCACTTTGGCCTCCCTACATGCATGCAGAATAGGGAACCCCTTATCCAGGAGTAGAGTTAGAAATGGGGTTTAATGAGAAAACAAGACAGACTGCAGTGATCTGGTGCAAGGTGTGGATTTTAACTGCAGTGACCTTCTGTTATATTGTGGTTTTTAGCTGGTGTGATTTATGTAGTGTATCTGTTACCAGTATGTATAATTTTTTTTTTTCCCTCCTAATTAGAGTATTGTGGAGAAATGATGTTTAGGAGGATTCTGAAATTTGAAGTATTTTTATTATTCACTATGTAGTAATGCTTATTCTAGTAACTAGATTATTGTAATTTTTTATTAATTTATCTCCTTGCCAAAGCAAACTATGGATTTACTTTCATTTAGTTTCCTGAATTTTTTTGTGAGAAGATATTTGTCATTCCAGTGAGCAATCCATTGTATTAGTCCTTCAAAGAGAAACTTAAACAGAATTCTTTAAGTACTTTTAAACAGTCCTTTGAATGAGCTTTTATTTTACTTGGTCCCTTTGATCTCTGGAAAGTGAATGTTATAATCCAGTATAGAATAAAACTGCCACTGATGTTTTAGCATCATAGTAGACAGAGCTGTTACAAAATCTTCTTTAATGTTCTCTCCAAGCAGATAGCAAACTGACAAGCATGTATCAAAATATGTTTGTAACCCTCCAGATCAAGTTACTTATCTTACTTTTCCTTTTCAATTTTTATTCCAGGCTTCTTTATTAAAGAATGATGAAACAAAGGCTCTTACTCCAGCATCTTTACAAAAGGAATTGAACAACTTGTTAAAATTTAATCCAGACTTTGCTGAAGCAGTAAGTATCTTTTTCTTCATCCAAAATGGTTGTAAAGGGATTTCTTATCTCTAGGATAGGATTCTTTGGGAGTAATTTATTCTGTATTGAAATATAAGCAGATGATAAAAATGTGAGCAAGTTGCATGTAAATGTTTAGTAATTCAGACTGAAATTCCTGAAGGTACAGAAGCCTTAATTAAGCTAAGTACTTCACCACATGTCTAGCTTTATGCACAGATATAATCCTCTCAATTTTGGTGGGACTATATGAGTGCATTCTTGTTGAACTAAATCTAAAACTAATTTCTTTTTACACACATTTTCTTAAGAAATTTCAGTCCTCATACTCCCATTGTTTAAAAATCAGTATTAAGTGCAATATCTGTTGATTTTGCTTACTGATGCTCACTTTACTTCTGGTGCTTAATAGCAATTTATACTGAAAGCAATAGACAGCTCTTGTTGAGAGCTGGTTCCAGACCTGTGCTGGTATTTGCCTTTTTCCTCAACAACTTATTCTTGAACAAGTTCCACAAGTTCCCAGTCAACTCTTTCCTGCCTTACTTTCTAACTCTTCCTCCCAGTAGCTCTGGGCTGAGGCAGACTAATTTCTTTGCTCCCATTTGGAGGCATATCCTTGAAAGGGCTGCCATAGCAGGGGCTGGACCTCACAAATCCAGAAGTCCTCTCCAGTGTTCTGTTTCTCTGTCCCGCCCAGGTCTCAATGCCCAGAAGAAAAGACACAGTTTTAGCATCTCCTTTCTATCTGCACAGCATTTGGAAGCGGTGCTCATGCTTCTGAGCATGTTCCTGAGTGCAGACACAGCGCAGTCGTGTCTCCGTTCACGCTCTCACTTAGCACATAAATACAGGGATTCTACCTATGTAGAGGTCTCAAACTGGGTGGGGTAATTCTGATGGCCAGATCTTGGCCTGTGGGACACCATTTGGAAGATCTTGTTAGGGAAAACAACCAATTTTGTCCAGGATTTACAGAAATTCTGCACGGGTAGTATCAATATCGCTGCAATTTCTGATCAAGCACTTCCCTGACCATGCGGTATTTCACTGTTGCACTTGTTAGGCAGCCTTTCTCAGCAAGAAGATACATAGTAGTTATAAACAAAAACTTCGTTTTAATAGTTATGTATAGTTAAAGCTGATTTTGCTTCAATTTTTAGCATTATTTAAGCTACTTAAATAGTCTCAGAGTGCAAGATGTCTTCAGTTCAACACACAGCCTCCTTCATTATTTTGACCGTTTAATTCTCACTGGAGCAGAAAGCAAAAGCAATGGGGATGAAGGTTACGGTCGGAGCCTGAGATACGCTGCTCTGAATCTAGCTGCACTGCACTGTCGGTTTGGCCATTAGTAAGTTAATCTACCGTACCGCATAACTAAAATTCATCTCGTTACATCTCGTAAGTGCTGATAGGTGGACCTTTTGTTCATTCTGAAAAATCTGTTCAGGAGGAGGAGAATCTTTCTCTAATTTGATAACTGCTATAGTTGGGTTGGAATTTTCTTGGAATCTTGGTTTGTTTTGGTTTGTTTTTGTTTTAACATTTATTTGGTTTCCATAATAACTGAGCCATCTAGAGCAGGGTAAGAGTTGACGTTTGTCTGTGTCCGGTTGCAACTGTTTCCTAGGTATTTAAGTTCTCAATTGCCACATTACCACGACCTCAGAAAGGTCAGTGGGCATGAATGCCTATTTTCAGCTATATTCTCAAGAAAGTGCGGTTGGTTTTCTGTTAACATTCAAATCAACATAGAGCTGGTGGTCTGGAAAAAGAGTAATTAAAAAAAAAAAAGAAAGCCATCTGAGCTTTTTTAATTTTAAAATGCTGTAGGGGTGGGTGTTACTTTATTGATAAAGCTGACTTGCCCATCTCCATATATGGTTTGCATTTATTGACTGCTGCCTGGATGCATCATGTGAAAGGACTGGAGTTGGGAAGGACATCTGCAAAACTGAGAGCAACAACTTTTTTTACATGGGCAGATACTTAACGTTTCCCCTATTCAAACAATAACTTGGCACATTGGCACGTACGAGGTTTGAAAGCCCACTTAGGGGTTACAGTTGCATTTTTGTAGTGGCTTGCAGATGCTGACTCGCTAGAGACTAGAATATATTGCTGAAGTGCTAGGAGGAAAATACAGGCTTTCCTAGCAGTCTATTAAAGCAGAGTTATCTTCTGAGTGCGATATGCATAATTTAGATCGATATTCCTCTGTATTGTAATGCTGTATTTTAAGCACTGTGGGAATACTAATATATTCTCCCTTTTTGTTTGCTGATAGCCAACAGGCTGAACTCGCACTTCAGGAAGCCATCCGAATTGCACAGGAATCTAACGACCACGTTTGCTTGCAGCATTGCCTGGTGAGATAGCCGTGTTGAAACGGAGGTTAAGTCACCTTTGTCTCTGTTACCCGAGCCTTTGCTCAGTGAACTGTTGCAGAACTGCTCTTACAGTGGTATCTCATCAAATGCTTCAGTAATTTAAATATGACTGTCTGGCAGATGGGTCACCCAGAGCAGCAAACTGTAGGACGATCATCGGATGGTTTTATTGCAACTCAGGATTACTTTCTTAAACAGGAGAGTTGTGATCCCAGAGTAATAAGATCTCAGTACTAAACTTGAAGTTTAGTCTTATATGTTTTAAAGAGGCAAAGTATTTAATGAACTTCCTCCTTACTCTCTGTTGGATACTCAAAGACTAATCAACCTTCTTTTGAGCTAACAAAAAGGAGAAGGGAGAGACTTAGATTCCTCTGTATTTTTTTCTGTAATTAATGTTATTGGTATAATTAACTGGCGTTTACTGCTGTCAAGCCAGTATCCCAGCCTAGCTGCACTTTTTATATATTGTGCTGTGCAGCATTTAATAGGAGTTCCCTTAGTATCATATTAATTCTAAAGTTGTTTCTATTTCCAGTGAGTTTTTGTGCATTCTGTGCAAAGAGTAAGAGAAGTTAAAAGTGCTGCAGCCATTACCTCTTTGCAATGAGATTTTAACTTTTTCTTTGCTAGAGCTGGTTGTACATCTTGGAGCAGAAGATATTCGATAGCTGTGTTCTGCTGGAGCACTCTGTAAACAAATCTTTACATTTTGGTTTGCCAGTAAGTCCATTTCATTTATTCTTAACTCTATTCTAGGACAAACACATGTGGCAAGAGGAGTGTGCACGATAGGGTTTTGGGTTTTGTGGCTGGTCTGTTCAAAATATGTAACTGAATTTAAACAACTCTATTTTAACACTCCAAAATCTAACTGTTTCTATCATTTTTACTCTTCATATTAACAAACCAGAGTTCACTTGCTTTAATGCCAGTGCATTATTGCAAGGCTTACTGTTTTTCCTTCTGACTTGTTTGCTTTTCAGGCAGAAAAACTCTCTGTGGCTACTAGCCTGGCCCCATGCACCATTTTGGCCTCAGGCCTGTAGCACAATCTGCTGGTGCTCAAGGGAGGTTCTTCGGCCTCCACCTTCCCTGAAACTCAGTGCTGATGCCTCTGAACACAAGTTTACTTGTATGGCTCTGTCCCAGCTGTGAAATCTTGCAAGGCAGTCCTCCCCTTAGATAGTTCTGTGCCAGGAATCTGTTGGGTGTTAATGTTTAGTTCTGTCTTCCCCAAGATCTGCAATCACTTTGTTAAGAGAATTGTTCTAAAAGGAGCTAAACTGCTGGTGTTGGGAGGTGAGAGCAGATGTGGCCGCTTGGTGGGGAAGAGGGGGGAAGGCTCTGTGTTTTCACAGCTGTGTCATCATTGGAGAAATCCAGGTACAAGTCCTGTCATCCTCTTTAAGACTTCTGTGTGGGGGAGTGGAAATTACCTTTCACATCTAACAAAGTGACATTCACATACGTGTGGGTGTGCGTAAGTGGGTATTTAAAGAAATCCCTGGAGCAGTGTTCCTTTGTCTGTGCTGAATAACATCACATCTTTTTCTTTGGGATTTTTTTCTTAGTTTAGAACTCTTGCTCCAGTGTAATTTGCAAACGTATTGTACTCTATTGTCTTTCAATGCTGTTGATATTTTTTTTGTCTTCTTCCCAGTACCTTGCTTCCCTGGGAATACAGTCCTTGGTTCAGCAAAGAGCTTTTGCAGGAAAGGCTGCCAACAAACTAATGGATGCCTTAAAAGATTCTGATCTGTTGCACTGGAAACACAGCTTGTCAGAGCTTATTGATATTAGTATAGCACAGAAGACTGCCATTTGGAGATTATACGGCCGCAGGTATTTTGTTGTTTTGAACTCTTGAGTTAGCTCACTGTACTTGTTAGCACATAATGCATTTTGAGTTATTTATATTGGTGTAACAAGTGACTCTGTCTCTCCAGTGCACTAAAATAAAGCAATCAGACTGTGATTCAGTACAGGCTGAGTGCAATTATTTCATTCTCTTGTGTTCCTTTAAAACTCATACTGGAGAAGAGATTGAGTTTCCATTTAGTAGTGGCAAATAGTGCATAAATTGTTCCTGTGCCCCCATTTTCAGCATCTCTGTGCTTAGACTGTGTGCAGCTTTCACTATGTAGTGCTTGCTGTGCCTGCATAGTCCAGAGTTCCTGAATTGTTGTTTTACAAGTTTTCATTCTTCCCCAGGCCCCTGGCTTACCAGAAAATGTAGGCGGTTGTCATAACAAGACCATAGATTAAAAATGGTGGTTGTTTGTTGCTTGAAAGCTAAAAGATGTTTCTCTTGCACAAGCACCATGGCTCTTCAACAAGCCCAAACGTTGCTGAGCATGAACAGTCTGGAGGCTGTGAACGTGGGCGTTCAGCAGAATAACACAGAGTCCTTCGCTGTAGTATTGTGTCACCTGGCTGAGCTACATGCAGAGCAGGTGAGTTTTATGGCTAGTTGCACGAAATGTCATCTGGGTGAGAGGACGTGTGGGTGTTACTGACAGAGAGCGCGAGACTTACTCCTGTTCTGCCTTTAATGTCTGCAATGGGGGCGAAGAATGTACAGGGTTCTTGCTTGGCAGGTTCTTTCCCTGAAGGTTGTGTTGAAGTCAAGGGGAGTGGTGCTTGCCCCAGCATACGTTAATCAGCGCGCTGTTTCTGTGTTACAGGGATACTTTGCAGCTGCTTCTGAAATACTGAAACACCTAAAGGAAAGATTCCCACCCAATAGTCAGCATGCACAGGTAGAATATTTATAATTTAGCCTGTAAATTATGTAACTATGATACAATAGGATCTGAATTCCATTGCGTCTGAATTCTTCCCTCTGTACGCCTTGGCCTATACGTTTGCTAATTTCACTTGGCGCATGGCCTTATGGGAAGCTGTTCAGCATAAACATTTCTACAAAAACATGAAAAAGATGCCTCTGTTATTTTAAGACTGGTGAGACATTTATCTCGCTATAGCCTCCTAAGAAAAAGCTGTTTAAATAGAAATGTTGTTGACAAAGGAATATACATCTCCTTCACCAGCACATATAGGAACTAAATGCTTTGCATTGATTTGGAGCTTCAAAGTTTTGTTTAATTAGTGCTACTTATTTTGATATATTACAGTCCAGAAATAACTGAGAGAATATGCCAGTTCTTGTGTGACTCTGGGAAACACATTAACACATGAGTCTATAAGATAGTATTTACATCAAAGTTCCAGATTCCATTAAATGTACTTTGGTTCTTCTCTTTTCGCTGCAGAACAAGTCTACTGTTTCAAAGCATTAGTAATGATTTAAAACAGCTTTTTTACTTAAAATGCAGTCAAATAGGTGAGCTTTGGTATTGAAACATTATTTCAGACCTGAGCATTTCTGTTGAGGACAGTAATTTAGTTAATCCAATAACTGAACAGTGGAGTTAGTTGTGTCTAGACATAAATATCCACAGGGGAAAATAAAAATTAAGTTCTAACTTAGAAAATGAGCAGGTGCAGCTTCTAAAACTTGTTCCTGAATGTTCTTTGTTTAGCTTTGGATGCTGTTTGATCAGAAAATACAGTTTGAGAGAGCCATGAATGATGGCAGATATCATGTAGCAGATTCTCTTGTAGCAGGAATTACAGCACTTAATAGCATTGAAGGCGTATACAGGTAAGAAATCATGAGTCTGCATACACTTGCAGATGTGTCCCATGAAGAGAATGAAAGATTTAGCAGAATGATTGCTGGCAGTCATGTGTGCTTACATGTTCTTCCCATTCCAGAACTAATTACAGTCATGTTGTCTAACCTGTAGTGCTCATTCCATTGGAGTATGTCCTACAATAATCATTTCTGGTTGTTTCTCTGGGCATTTTAAGAACTGGAATAGCACTGCTGAAGTTGGTGTTATTCTAGAGCTGTAGATCTGTTGTGAGAACACAAAATACTTCTTCAAAATCTGCCGTGGTAACTACTCAAACCTAAGCACAATGCAGAATATTATGTCAAATAGCAGGGGATCTCAGGCCTAGTTTCAACTCTGCTACGGTAAGAGCTTCATCCGTGTCCCGGTTTCTACATCTACAAAATGGGACAATATGATTTTTCTCTCACCTTAACGTGGTTTTGTTTCTAAATGAAAATGACACGTTAGAAATAGGTAGGGTTAAAACTTGTAATTTGGTGAGTATGAAAAGCAACTTACTCTTAAAAACAATTTCTTGTTGATTTTCAATGAGGCAAAACACCTAAAACCAGCCAGTGCCAGCAGGCTGAAAGATCAGTATTCAAGCTGTGGGACCTGATGCTTGTCCTTCTGGAACTGGACTGTTTGTGATTTCCCTGATCTTTAAATATTCTACTCGGTGTATGGTTGGGGGTGTTTTTATGCATCCCCTGCTGCTGTGTATTTGTTTCTTACTTCCCTGTTCTCGCTCTTTCCATGTTGCTCCATGTCCTTGTTAGCGCAAGTCAATTTTAGCTCCTTTACCTCATACCTGGTTTTCTTACAGATAATTACTTGTGCTTTCTAGCTTGCATGCCCTCCCACTTCTGTTGCCTGTTTGGCTTTTGTTTTTTGGCAGTGCCTGTTTTCTATTTAAATCTGTTTTGTGAGTTTGATGCTTTCTGCCTGGGAGTTGTCCAGCTGGAATCGGAGATACCTGATTTTCGCACTGCCGGTGTGTATAACATGCATACGCTTTGTCAGAATGCCATTCTGCAGTTGCAAGAAACGGAAATAGAGACCTATTTTACTGTGTCTTGAGGAGCAGAATTGTACCTAAAACATAAAAATACGATCAGTGATGTTTTCTTTCTACCACGACAGAAAAGCAATTGTATTGAAAGCCCAAAATCAAATGTCAGAGGCACACAAACTTTTGCAGAAATTGTTGATCCACTGCCAGAAAATCAAGAACACCGAGATGGTGATTAGGTAAGAATGTTTCATTTTCAGAGTATTAAAGACACTTTGCAGTGGTTAGAATCAGCCATTTCAATTTGTCTGTGTTCAGACTTCACTAGTCTTCAGGTTACCTACTATGATGTGGAGATTAAAAAAATAATTTCATTTATTAATCATGGTATGAAGGAATCCTCAAAATACCGTGGAATTGAAACCTACTAATCTTGAATATGTAAACTAAAAGGTAGTAAACTTATTTTAAACTTTCACGAAGACTTACAGAAGAAAGAAACGCTGCATCCAAAATAAATAGGAAGTAGAAATGTACGTGTGTAGCCGTACCTTTGTGCTAACCTTCAGAGTCGTTACAGCGTTATCTAGTCTTTTGTGTGTCGGTAGCATCTCCTCTTAAGGGTGTAACGGAAGTTTATTGTATATGCAGTAATGTAATTCATAATAAAATCAATACCATTATGGGTGGAATAATTGTTTGGGAAACAAGTGGACGTTTTTCATCAAGAGAAAATGTTTGTAATTCTTTCCCCCTGTTTTGGTTAGTGTACTGCTGTCAATAGCAGAGCTCTACTGGAGATCTTCCTGTCATACCATAGCGTTGCCTGTCCTGCTGCAGGCTCTTGCCCTCTCTCGAGAATATAGTCTACAGTACTTGGCTTCTGAAACTGTGCTGAACTTGGCTTTCTCCCAGGTATGTCTGATTTGTGCTTTCACAGGGCTGTAGGGCAACATTTATGCTGGGGATCTGGATACTGTTTTCACTCCTGTAAGATTTAAGAACACAGCCTTGTTGGAATCAAATTATTGATTCTGAAGAAGAATATTCTAAATGTAAAATCTTTGGAGGAAGCTAATGAAAGTTGAGTTTCATGTGTATCACTAAGATGTGTAGTTATTGCATATAATTAAGCAGGCAAGCATAAATTGGCCCTGCCTTCATTTCTTCAGTTGTTATTTTTTCTGCTAGTATTTTGGCTTTCTAGTAGCACAGTTTGGCATGTGTTTGAATTACAAATAATGCTTGTAATGGAGTTCAGTTATTGTTTATTCTGAGCTGGCAGAGATGTGGTTGTCAGCACCGACTGCGGTGGAGAAGCCATTCCTCATCGTTTCAGAGAGCACTCATTCCTACTAATAAATTTTGATTTAAAAGAAGATTGTGGGGAAAAAATTTACATCCTTGTCTGTAGTGCATTGCGTTATTAGAAACAGATGTGGTTTATGTTGGTCTTCTCAGAAGCAGCTGCTCTTACCAGTGGGTTCCAGTATTAGACCAGCAAGTATTTCTCTTTCAGCTGATCCTTGGCATTCCTGAACAAGCCCTGAATATTCTGCACACAGCGATAGAACCTGTCTTGGCCCACGGAGCTGTCCTGGACAAAGGCTGTGCCATGTTCTTGGTGGCTAAATGTCAGGTGGCTTCTGCAGCTTCCTACACTCCAGAAAAGAAGATTGAAGGTAGTGTGGAGAGTAATTCTCCTGGCTGAAACTGCGCTCAGAAGTTGAGAAGTGCAAACCAATGTATATATTGGAGTCCTGCTACACGATCACTGTTAAAAAAGTTTAAGTGATACAGCAGAGTGTGTTACCTAGTTACTGGATAGCAGAATTAATTTGGAATTAGTTATTCAACAGATGCAGTGTTTATAATGGAATCTTGTTTATCTGCATACTTGCACACTCATATTTTGCAGCAAAGGCTGAATAACAGAAACTAGCTGAAAGACCATGTTGCTAAGACACAAATTGTTTTGAAAAGCTGAGGAATTTATAATTGGGCTCCTTAGAATTGAGCTATATTGCTTGGAGTTGTTATTGCGATACTACCTCAAATACGACTGTCCCCCTTTTTTCCACAGCTTTGGAATCTGCTATCTTGAATCTAAATGAAGCCAAGACTTACTTTGCCAAAGTGGACTGCAAAGAGCAGCTCAGAGATGTTCTCTACTTCCAAGCCCGGCTCTTCCACACCCTAGGCAAGACCCAGGAAAGGAACAAATGTGCCATGTTGTTCCGTCAGTTGCACCAGGAACTGCCGGCACACGGTGTCCCCTTAATCAATGCCTTCAAGTGATGCGTTTAAAGATGAGATTTGTTTTCCTGTTTTTTTACAAATGTCTTTTTATTATATTCAGTCATCCATGTTTCAAAATAACCATCAATAAATCATGGTCTTCTCTTGAACAAACTTGTATTTTGTTTGTAGTAACTTAAGGGAAAACATAGGTTTCCACCCATTTCATTTTTATTCAGTACTTGAAATTAAAAATAAGAATTGAATGGGGAAAAAAAAAAAAAGACTCTTCACTGTGTTATAAACATCCTGAGGGGAGTAGCACAGTCGCAATGAAATAATATCTGTTCTTAGTAGTGACATTTTCAGAATCAATGCTGGCTTTATGAACACCGGGGTACAAAAAACAGTGGAAAATGTAAGCGAAGCTCCTTTGTGCTTGTGTTAAGCGGTCAAGAATGGGGAGTCTCATTTAAAATGTGTCCTTGTGTTTAACCTGTCTACAGCCACTGTTTACTTTGTAGAAACAGATGGTGCTGGCAGAAGGGAAGAAAACAGGATTCATTTGGAGAGGTCTAATGGTGCAAAGTCCCGGCATTGTTGCTACACATGTCCTTGTGCAAAGAGCAGCTGAGAAGAGTAGAGTGCTAAACAAAAGCCTCAGCTCAGCTGAAATGTTTTTACTGTATGTGTTCTCCCATAAGTGTGGTGTGTAATTTACCTGCTCTGGTTTCATGGGTGAATAAATGAAGATCACAACTAGCTCAATATCTGATATGCTGCCATTGACTTCTAGCAATTAGATCCTCGTTTTGGAAGAAAATTTCATTTCAGATGTAGCGTGGCATTTCAAAGCAGATGGGGTTGCACTTTTGTGAGCGCACCCACCTTTTGTGGGTGAACCTTGGGGATGGGGGTGCCAGTCCTTTCACCTTGTGACTATGTAAAAGCTGAACATCATTAGTGTAAACACTTGGAGAGACCCTGCCAGGAAACGCTAGATTAAACTGTGGCATTGATAGCAACGAGAAAGCAAGACAGACCTAAACCTGGCTCTGCTGGAGCCCTGCCAGGTAAGGCAGGGAAGAGAGAAGCTCTAAGATGTGGTTGAAAGGAGGGTAGTCCAGTGCTAGTTTATGCATCTTGTTAATTAGTGTTGCAGCGTGACTTGTTGCTGGATAATCTGTGCCTACCTTTAAAACAACAGCTGGATTTCTAACAGTGAAAAGTAACCCAGGTTCCCATGTGGGCTTCATGGGAGCGCTGGTTTTGGTGGCTCACCCCCTCTCAGCTACATTATCAGGCCTCCGTTGATCAGCGCTGAGGAGTTCAATCCATAAAACGTTTGGAGCACCTACTGTTTTACAGTAAGTGCATGAACTTGATTTCTAGAGTGGCTTTCAAGATCCTGGTGAAAACAGCAGCATTTATCCATGAAGCTCGCATGGAAGTGTGGCTCTACTCCGGGGAGCTGTGCAATACCAAAGCGGTGCCCATAAATGGGTCTCAAAGCAAAAGGAGGAAGAGGTTTTGTGCCAGCCTTGGTGTTTGCATCTGCTCGAGGTTGAAGCTGTTGCTTCATGGAAAGAAGAGTCGCTCAGAAAACTGCAGGTGAGCTCTGCGCAAGAGTGGTACTTGATGGGAATGTGCTCTACAAGAAAAACCCAAATAATTAGCATGGACAAAGCAAGGGAGATGTTTCCAAAGGGCTGGTGCCAGCCGGGGAGTTAAAGGCCGTGCCCGTGCGGCAGCGTTACCTCTGTCCCAGCGTTGCAGAGCTGCAACCTGAGCGGGAGCTGTGCTCTGCAGCGGCGATGGCCTGGCAGTGGCCGCTGTGACATTGCCAAACAACTGGTTTCTAAAACCCCCTGTAGGTGATGATTTCAGAAGCGTTGGGCAACCGCTTAGCGAAGGTGCAGGGGAGCTGATGCAGGTAACCTGATTCGGCCCCACGCTGGAAAACCCGTGTTCGCACAAGGGCGGAGGGGAGAAAGAGTAATTAGAGCGGCGGGACGGGCAGCGGCGGGAGGACGCTGTGGTTTATGTGTCCCGGGGCCGCGTCCCGGGGCGGTCGGCGGAGGAGCGGGACCGGCCGGGGCTCCGCGCCTGCATCCCGCGGCTGCGCTGCGAGGCGAGGCGGGGCCGCGCAGCCCGCGCCCGAAGGGGGAAATAAAATATTAAA
>VYXH01008475.1:25871-50091 GCA_013397275.1 Burhinus bistriatus | reverse complement strand
GGTGGTGGCCGTCCCCGTGATACCGGGCATCCCGCAGACCCCGTGGGGCTCCTGCCCAGGGAGGTGAGGCTTCGGAGCAGGGGGACCGGGGAGAGTTAGGCCGCGGGGTTGGGAAAAGGAGGGGATTTTTAAGGTCAGGTGAGAAGCCAGGAGAAGATGGAACGGCCGGAGTTGGTGGAGCAGCTGTGGACAGGGGACAAGTCTCATTAGGAGAAGCCACAGGTTGGGTTGCTGTGAGGGACTGAGCGTGGTTAGGAGGTGGGACACAGCCCTGAGGCCACGTGAATGGCACTGAGCACCAGGAGCATGGAGGTAACAGTAAAGACCAAAAGCGGTGGTGGGATGGCTGCAGGAAGCTGGTGTGTTGGAGTTGTGGGCTGACCATGCAGCTGTGCCATGCTGCAGGAGCAGAAACCGTCCCTGGGGACAGGACCAAATCCTTCAGGGCCAGGGGGAACATGCTGGGGACACGATGTGTGGTGGCTGTGGGTGCTGGAGCTGCCTTCGTGGCCCCCAACTGGAAGCCCCTCTCCTGGGAGAAGGAGCCCAATCCCTCTCCTGGCCCCTCTCCATAAGCACATTGGTTTGGGAAAAAAACACCCAACAAAACCTGAGAGCCCACGCCTGAGAGCTCTGTGAGGGGTTTCTGATCGACCAGCACCATTCCAGGGAAGGCGGCTGTTATCAGACTGGGACTGTAATTTGGAGGAGGCTTTGCTTTCAGCTCAGCCCTAATGTCTTTTAAGTGGTGTTCACAAAGTGCAGAGCCGCTCTCATTTTCCTCTCTCGTGGGCATCGTGGGCTGGAGCTGCTGTTTCCAGGAGAACCGGGAGCCACTTGGCAGCGCTGGACAATGTGATGGTGGTGCCCTGAGCTCATCCTGGCCTGTGCTCAACACCATGTCCGGAGCTTACACTCTTGTTTTAGGATGCTCCTTATATATTGCTTAAGCAGTATTAGGAGGTATCATAAAGATTTTTTATAATCTTGGTAAAGATGTTTTTTGACTCCTATTGAAACCTACCGCTGGGTTTGGGGCCGTTACAATGCTACCAGCCCCCTTTGCCTTTTTTCCCCAGTTCTTTCCACTCTATGTTGGATGGGCTGAGCAGCGCAGGAGGCTCTTCTGTTTGCCCTGGGAGCAAAGAAAAGCTTTGCTGGGGCACAGGGACCCAGCATAGATGGGGGCTGGGTGCCTGTTTCCAGTATCTCGTTATTTTGGGTGTCCTCTGACTTCTAGAGAAGCTGCTGAGAGATTTTTTTCCATTAAAAGTCAGGCGGGGATGCATATGGTCTTTGTATACTACAGTGACTAATATATTTCTGGCAAGGTCTGTGCTTGCCCGTAGGAAGGGAAACTGTGATCGATGCCCCTGTTGCTGCAGATGACACTGCTCTTGGCACTGGCGCTTCCACCACTGACAATGACCAGGGAAAGCAAAATAGCCACTGGACTCTGCCCAGCGAGAGCCAATAACTGCCCCGTGTGCTGGCCCCGGTTAACTTTTAACGGCAGACCTTTGGCGGTAGCAGGGGGAGGATCCTCTGCGAGTAAAATCAGCCTTAGTTTAGGTGGTTTGTGTTCAATTCTGGTATGAACAGCTTTTTTTGCAGTGCATGAGCTGATCCCCATGGAAGGATGGATGGAGGTGTCACTGCTGGAGCTGCCACCAAGTCTTAGTGCCTTGGGAGGGTCTGACCCTGACACCGTGTCTGGACTTGCCGGAGGGAAGCGTATTGGGGGGAGGGGGGGAAGGTGAGCATGTGAGAGCCGGTGGGAGCCAGGGACACTGTCTCATTGCCTGGGTAGAGAAAGAGCTCCAGGGAGGGAAGGACAGGCCACTGCATCCGTATGCTAAGATTTAAATCTGTGCTGGCTGCAAGGTGTCATCCTCTGCGCCCCCAGAATGGGTTGGCGTGTTTCCATCCGGAGGCGGCTGCATCCCAGTGAGGACCAGGCAGGGACCACACACTCACAGCAGAGCCGGGGCAGCAGGAGGGGGCTGTAAAAGTCACTTCACCCTTGCGGGGGCTGATTTCACTCCCATTTGTTTCCGCTAAAGCCACGTGGATGCGGAGTGAGAGCTGCTGCCAGGGTTTCACAGACCTCTTTTCATTTTAATATCCCTCTCCTTGCTGAATTAGATGTGAGACTGATTGCTTCGATAATCCTGCCGCAGCCGCTATGGGTTATATATGGATTGCAGCCAAAAGCCGTGCCGATAAATCATTCCTATACACCAGGCTGTTACAGTTCCTGAGGATTTTGTGGGCATGTGCTGCTCGCTTTTACATAAGGATCTGCCGGAATCCATACCAGAATGTGCCGCTTTTCCACAGCCAAGGACCTGGATGGGTTGGTGAAGCCAGAGTCCCCGGGCTGTATTTCCCCTTTTTGGGCTGATTCCCCCCATTCCAGCTATTTTAATTTTCCCTTTGGCTGGGAATATGACTGTTCTTCTCCTCCTCTTCCTCAGCCTCCTCCTGTGCTTATTAAGGAGAACCGGCTGCGTTATTGTTAGCAGTTATCCCATGTCTTGCGGGGCTGTGCTCAACAGTGGGATCCCACTTTTGGGTTTCTTTTGGGGAAGGTATCATCTCACAGGGCAATTTCTGCAAAAGCCCATGCTCAGCCCCTTTGCACATATGCAAAGAGAAAAACCCTTCGATTTTCCACCCTAGCTGATGTTACAATGGTGTTTGGATGACTTTTAGCCTGTTTACAGAGCCCCGAGGAAGCCTGCTCCAATTAATCAGCTTTGATATGTTTATCCTGGTCAAGCCAATTAACTCCTGCCGGCCAGGGCATGCTCTCCTCTCAAGTGTCGCGAAGACTTCATCACTCGATTTTGCTCTAGCCCGGCAAAGTTTAGCACAAATCCCTGGAAATTCAGATGCAGGCAATGCTCTTGGGGCAGGATGGGATGCCCGGCTGTGCTGTGTCACCGCCGGGGACCGGTGCCGTAGCCAGTGATGTTCTTGGGGTGGCTTCATCCCGGGGCCACCCCAATGAGCTGCCTTTTTTGGTGCATCTGCGGTGCACGCTGAGGGTACAGGGCACGGCATTTGGGATCGGCTTCGGTGGACAGCTATTTATATGTGCCCGCTGGCAGGGTGCCCAAAGCAAGCCAGGCAAATAGCAACCAGCCTCAAGATGCATCCCTGTGGGTTCAGGATGGCTGTTTATTTGAATCCATTTTGGGAGTGCATTAAAACACGCTGCCGTGACTGTCAGCAGCACCAGGGGGGAGTTTTGCAGCCACGATGCCCGAGATGTGGAGCCCTGGCTTGGCTTGGCTGGTGGCTCCCGGCTCTTGCCGAGCAAAGCCCCAGCCGGGAGCGGATTCAGCCCCGCGAAACGCGGCATTTCTAAAATAGTTTGTCCTTGTTGCTGTTCGTCGGCTTATTTATAGCCTTCGCATCCCCTGCGTTTCTCTGTGCCTCGAAGCAGCAAGCGGTGCTGGGTCAGCTTTACCTCCAGGCCGATCCCGCTCAAGCAAAAAAGCTTCAGTTTATAGATTTGTGTTGAAAACAGCAATTAGGCCATTGTGAAGCCTCGAGGAAGGGGGAGACGATTTGATTTCTGTACTTGACCTGTAATTTCCGCTGGGCTGCTTGAGAGCGGTTGTGCTGTGGGTGCAGCATGGAAACTTCAATGGAGATGAGTGGAGCTAATTTTAACCGGCCGCCTCGCCGAGGTGTGGGAACCAGGCAGAAAACAGCCTCAAACCTTGTTCCTGCTTCTGGGCTGTTTGTTTCGGGATATTTTTTTTTTTTTTGCTTGCTTCTGCAGCAGCTCATTAACCTAGAAATTAAAAGCACCAGTGTCGTGGCAGGGAAGAGCTATGGTTTACAATCAATTATCGAACTGCCCCGAGTGCTGCGGGGCACCCAGCATATATGAATTACACCATTTTCTCCCCTTTTATTTTATTTTATTTTTTTTTAAATTCTTTGTTGCTAACAGAATTGTTTTCTCATTTATCCCAAAGTTCAGGAACCTGATTTTTGCACAGAAGGCCATAGGGAACCTGGGGCTAGGAAGAGAAACTGCTGGCAATGACGGGCTGCGGGAGGAGGCAGTGAGCTGGAGGGGCTGATCCTGCATCCCACACTTGGTGAGTGGGTCCCCGTGCACCTGAACTGCTTCGTTCGGGGGTTGTTTGGCAGAGATGTGCCAGCTCGGACTGTGGGACCGAGCAGTAAAGCAAGGAACCGAGTGGTATTTATGCCGGCATAGTGCAGGGCTGGATCCTGCCCCTGTAAAATACCCTTTTTGTGGTATTTTTTCTGTAGCGGAGATGGTGGGGTGGTTATTCCCTGAGGGTGTTTAAATAAAAGGGGTGGAAGAAGCAGCTCTGGGAGTTGAGGCTGGCCCCTTCTTGGGGTCCGCTCCATGACAGGGTGGGTGCACGGCCCTGGTGCCATCCTGCACCGCTGCCCTTGGCTTTACCACAAATAATAATAAATTAATCTGTAGAGTAACGACCGGCGGGAGAAAAATCCCACTTTCCAGGGGAGCCCAGCTGAGCCGCCCTGTGTTTGCAGGCACACCTTCCCGTCGCAGCGTGGCCGGTATGAGGCCGTCAGTCGCACCATGCCATCATGCGTCCCTGGCAGCTCGCCCACCCTGTGGCCCCTCCGCCGTGATGGAGGCTGTGGCTGTCGAGTGCCCGGGGCACCGCGGTACCCCCCGCCGCTGAGCCCCCACCGCCCCGGCATGGCCTCCCTCATTGTGGTGACCGAGTACGACGCGACGGGGAGCGCGAGCGAGGAGGAGGAGATGAACGTGCCTGCTGGCGAGGGTTTTGGGGATGGCCGGGAGCCAAGGGTAAAGCTGCACCTCTCCGGCCGAAAGCTCTCCCTACAGGAGCGGTCGCAGCCTGCCCGCTCGCCCGGGAACGGCGACGGCACCAACGAACGCTTCATCTACCCGTCCCTCCCTTACTCTCCGGTGACATCCCCGCACTCCTCCCCACGTCTGCCGCGGCGGCCGACGGTGGAGTCGAACCGTGTGTCCATCACGGGACTGCAGGTGAGGGGGAATCATTGCTACTCCTGCGGTTCTCCTGCCCTGTCTGCCAGGTTTTCCCCCACCGTGGCATTGCTTCTTGCTTGTTTTTTCGGGGTAAACCCCTGCGGCATGTCTGCAGATGTGCAGCGGGAGGCGGTGGGCCATCCTGCTCCATCCTGGTCCATGGGAATAGCCCTTGGGGAGGTGGGATCCAGGGGCCTGCTGCATTTCGTGCCTTTTGTAGATGCCGTCAGCTCTCATGGCTGCGTTTCGGGGGAGCCCTTGGCATGCCGCAATTTTCTTTTTCACTCCCTTAAAAATAAAAAAATAAAAAAAAAAAAAAAAAAAAAAAAAAAAAAAAAAAAAAAAAAAAGGGAGAGCGNAGATCCACTGAGATCTAAAGAGAAAATGGCCCTGCCTGCCCCCAGCCTGCTGGCGCTGACAGAAAACAGGCAGCAAGCGGCTGCTTTCTCTGCTCATAAGAAATAAAAATACTCGGTGCTGGATCACCGGCATTAAACCCCCCCAGGGCTCTCCTGGCTGCCGATCCCCACCGCCACCTGCTCGTCGTGTGCTCTCATTCCATGTGAGCGGACAAGATTGTCTGCCTGGCCGTTAACATTTGCAATTAGCCGTCTATAAACACAGGGACGCGTGGCCGGGCGGCTGGCGTTTATGGCTCACGAATCAAAGCTGCCCAGCCCCGAGCAGTGCCCAGGCAGAGCAGAACAGGGCGTGAGTTTGCAGAGAAAGTTTTGCTGGAGATGTAAAAGGAGGAGAGCAAACGCGAGAGGTTTTGTGGCTCGTGTCAGATACCACCACCACCACCCCACCCCCCTTCTCTTCCCGCAGGACTGTGTGCAGCTCAACCAGTACAAGCTGAAGGATGAGATCGGGAAGGTGAATATTGGCCGGGTTTGGGGCGGGATGGGGGGATTTGGGGCAGGAGGGCGCTGGGCTCGCTTTTGCTGTCGAGTCGGTGAGGTGGCAATTTCAGCTGCTCACCACAGCAACTCAGCCAGCTCCTTGCTACGACATTGGGCTCTTCTGGGTGGTGCCGACTGAATAGTATCTATTTTAAAAACTATTGTTAGTTTTCCCTATTCTCCCTCCCTGCCACAAAATGGGGTATTTGAAGCTTTTCTTTGCTGGCGGTGTGATGCCAGACTGTACACCCTGCTACTCCCACCATTGCCCACCAGCTACATAATCCTGGTGGGGCTGGGTTTGCAGAAGAGCCTGGAGCCCAGTGTGGTGCTGTGGGTTGCTTTTGGACTGTCCCTAACTGGTCCCCCATGGCTGTGTCCCTCTCTAGGGCTCCTACGGGGTGGTGAAGCTGGCCTACAATGAGGACGATAACACCTACTATGTGAGTAGCGCACAGCCCCGGAGCCCACAGTGGGGCGGGTGGGATGGGGATGGATCCCCTCCTCTGACTCCCTGTCCGGCTCTGTGCTGGCCCCATTTTATGCTTGGTTTGCCCCAAATCCCATGGTTTTTTACCCTGTTGCAGGCAATGAAGGTTCTCTCCAAAAAGAAGCTGATGAGACAGGCGGGCTTCCCCCGTAAGTGGCATAAAAGGTTTAGGGTGGTGGATAACCCCTGGTATCAATATAGGGATTGAGAACAGCTCTGCCAAGAAGGACTTGGGGATACTGGTGGATGAAAAGCTGGACATGAGCCGAAAATGTGCACTTGCAGCCCAGAAAACCAACAGCATCCTGGGCTGCATCAAAAGCAGCATGGCCAGCAGGTCAAGGGAGGTGATTCTGCCTCTCTGCTCTGCTCTGGTGGGACCCCATCTGCAGTACTGCATCCAGCTCTGGGGCTCCCAGCATAAGAAGGACATGGACCTGTTGGAGTGGGTCCAGAGGAGACCACGAAGATGAACAGAGGGTTAGAGCAGCTCTGCTCTGAGGACAGGCTGAGAGAGTTGGGACTGTTCAGCCTGGAGAAGAGAAGGCTCCGGGGAGACCTTATAGCAGCCTTCCAATACTTAAAGGTGGCTTATAAGAAAGATGGGGACAGAGTTTTTAGCAGGGCCTGTTGTGACAGGACAAGGGGTAATGGCTTTAAACTAAGAGAGGGAAGATTTAGACTAGACATAAGGAAAAAATTTTTTACAGTGAGGGTGGTGAAACACTGGCACAGGTTGCCCAGAGAGGTGGTAGATGCCCCATCCCTGGAAACATTCAAGGCCAGGCTGGAGGGGACTCTGAGCAACCTGATCTAGCTGAAGATGTCCCTGCTGATTGCAGGGGAGTGTTGGACTAGATGACCTTTAAAGGTCCCTTCCAAGTCAAACTATTCTGTGATTCTATGCTTTGGGGACCCCGGGGGCTCGTTCCTGACCAAACACCCCATCTTTACCTTTCCTGCAGGCCGCCCGCCGCCCCGCGGGGCCAAGGCTGCCTCCGAGGGCTGCCTGCAGCCAAAAGGGCCCATCGAACAGGTCTACCAGGAGATCGCCATCCTGAAGAAGCTGGACCACCCCAATGTAGTGAAGCTGGTTGAGGTGAGCACTGGCTGGCCGTGTGCCATGGCTGCCCCTTCCCAAAACCCACCCCAAGCGTGCAGGAGCCTCGGGTCCTGTGGGCATGGGCTACACGTTGGCTTGGGTGGCAGGGAATGACCACAGAAGGGCTGGGATGGCTGTGGCAGGTCCTGCCTACAGAAGACTCATGTTTTCCCTGGTTTAAAAGGTTTTTTATTCCCCGCTTCTCAAAAGAGGGTTTTTTTTCCTTCCCTGCCTGGAAAGGGAAATGCAGAAAAATGTTGCTTCCTTGGGGGAAACAAGTGCTCAGATGGGTTTTGGGGAGGAACTGATGTTTCTGCTTGTTCTGTGGTGCAACTGCCCTGCCCTCTGCCCACTGACTATATGAAACAGCGCAAAAATCAAGAATGAAGGATGTGCAGACTGGCGTTTATTTGGCTCATGAGTCAGATGATGCTTCTTGTGTGTTTTAAATACTTACTTCCTTGAAGTACAGCTATATCTCTGTCCTTTTTTTTTTTTTTTTTCTTCCCACCCCCTGTGGGTAGAAGCTCGGAGATTAGCAGACCATGCTAATGGTACAGATGGTGCAGAATTGAGATGGCCGCTAAGTAAAAAAGTCACGGTGTTTAATTCACAAGGTTTTTTGGTGCTGTTTAATTTCCTTTCCGTTTCTTTTGGCAGGTCCTGGATGACCCCAGCGAGGACCACCTGTACATGGGTAACTGCCCACTGCCCTGCGGCACTCGTGGGGTGTCAGTGGGATGGGGGTTTGCCAGGGCAAAGGGTTACCCTACATTTTGAGGTGGCTGCATGCAGAGTTGTGTTGCTCCTCCAGAGTGGGTATGACCTGGATGGAGCAAATCCCCTCTAATGGTCAGAGCAAAAGGGATCCAGTCTGGGTTCAGCAAAGAGCCAGGAGTGCTGTATAGCACTTTGTAGGCTTTAATTCGGTATCAGGGCATGATTTGCTCTGAGAGGTACCAGCATTTATGTTCTCAGCTCTGAAGCTGGGCTGCTAGAAAGTAGCTTTTATCTCTTTGGCTTCGAGAACAAGACACATGTTAATTATCCACTGTACAAACGAACTCCTTCCCAACCTGTCTTGCAGACTGCAGTGGTTTGCTTGATGTAAATACAGGTGCTTTTGGAGGAGGCATTTCTTTTCCATCGTTTATGTTCAGCCTGTACTAGCAGAGGAGCGTGTGATGCCTTCATGGCTAAGTGCAGAGCTTTGCTCAGAGCATGGACTTGGCCTTGGTCTTGCAGGCAAACTGAGGGTTTCAGGGTACCATGGGGAGGGTGTTTCGTGATGCTGAAGCTGCAGCATGAAGAAGGTAGTTGGCAGCATCCCCTTAATTAAAGACAGAAGCATGCAAAATGGTGTGTGCCTTGCATAAGATAGGATCTCTTTTTTTAAAAAAAAACTATATTGTTTTCATAATATTTGTCATCAAAATAATTGCTTTTGTGCTAGGGCTGTGCTTGCAGGAGCTCTAACCTGTTAGTGATCAGTAATCACCTTCTCTTTTGTGTTTCAGTGTTTGAATTGGTGAAGCAAGGGTGAGTATTGAATTCCAGATTTAAACCTACTAAAGCACGAACCTGAGACAGGTTTGCAGGTCACACAGCTCAGCCACCTCAGGCAGCCTCCAGATGCAGAGGTGATGGGGAGGTTCATGGTGGGTCTCCTATGGGTTTGAGCAGCATCTCTCCAACCCAGTTACAGTTCTGTACATCCCCATGTGCACCTCCATTTGGGGACACATGCTGTCACTGGCTGGGAGCAAAGACTCTGGGACCCGTTTTGGCACATCTGGATGGGGAACAACCTCCGTTCTCTGTTGCCTTTGCAGCCCCGTGATGGAAATCCCAACCCTGAAACCTCTCAGCGAGGACCAGGCTCGGTTCTACTTCCAGGATCTGATCAAGGGCATTGAATACTGTGAGTGTCTGTGCAAAAAGAAAGGGATTTCTTACTTCTGTTTTTTTCTAAACACCTGGGGCTGGACTTTCTGCGAGTGTATGGTGCCATTTCCAGTGGCTCATGCAACTGTACCGGGATTTTTGAAGGTGGGGCTGGCGATGGTTAGCAGAAGGCTTACAGCTGCATGGGGGCTCGGTGGCTCCTTTGCTGCAGACCGGTGCTGCTGCTGAATTGCTTGTTTTTCCTTTGGCTGCAGTGCACTATCAAAAGATAATCCACCGGGATATTAAACCTTCCAACCTCCTCGTGGGGGAAGACGGGCATGTCAAAATTGCTGACTTTGGAGTGAGCAACGAGTTCAAGGGAGCCGATGCCCTCTTAACTAACACGGTGGGCACGCCCGCCTTCATGGCACCGGAGACGCTCTCGGAAACCAGGAAAATCTTCTCTGGAAAGGTATTCAATAGTGATTTGAGGGTTTTTGGACTAAGCTTCCTTGCACACACTGTCTGTTGCAGATCTAACTATGCTTTCTCCTCTCCGCAGGCTTTGGACGTCTGGGCCATGGGGATCACGCTGTACTGCTTTGTGTTTGGGCAGGTAACGAGATCGATTTTTCAGTGCTGTTGGTGGTGCGAGGGGGGTTTGCCATGTGCCTCCCACGTGCCAGGTACGCGGTGAGATTTGCATCCTGTACCCCTGTTCGAGCAGTCGGGAATTGCCAAGGGGAGATGGGGATGTTTGGGTGGAAATGGGAAACCTCTGCCTGTCCGCGGGATGGATGCAGCCAAAAGGACCATGTTTCTTTTTTATCCCAGGGAAAAAATTCTGTGCCTGGCTGGATTTTTTTAGGAAAGGAGCTATTGTAGTAATGTGGTCGTTTTTAGTCAAATGTTATTTTCATTGCATTTAAAGGAAGACATTGATATAATAGGAAACCTTCCGGTATTTCCCTTAACTGGCTCCATCAAATCCTACGAGATCCCACTGCTCGACTGGCTGCCCCACTGCCGCCTCTTAATGGAGGTTGTTGCTTTTCTCATTGCTCTTTTTCTTCATGGTAGTGCCCTTTTATGGATGAAAGGATCCTGAGTTTACACAATAAAATCAAGACCCAAACGTTGGAGTTCCCAGACCAGTAAGTACCCAAAACCCCAACCCTCAGCCCTTATTTTAAAGCTCTTCTGAGCCATTTCTCAGGCACTGCCTGGGTGGCCCTGGCCCTGCTCCACTGCAGTTTTGCCCTTCTGTTGGCCCTCGGCACTGGAAAACTTCCTTTGCATTAGAAGGCAACATCTCTTGGTCTACAGTTGCCGAAGAAGGAGCGATTGGAGTTGCAGAGGCATTTGAGGGAATAAATTAACCTCTGCAATTGCTGCCTGTCAGGTTTTAGCCGGGTGGAGTTGGTGTCGGGCTCTCCCAGCCCTGTACATGTGGGATCACGCTTCGGATTGCCCAAAAAGGGGATATTTTTCTTCTCTGGGGGGGCTGTTGGGAAGGAAGGGCTGTGTGGCACCTTAGTGCACGACTACCAGGAGCTGCATCCCTGCCAGGGCTAGGGTCCAACCTGAATCTGCTGGGGAAAACCCTCGGCAGCTGGCACTAGAGTGAAGAAGGGAAGCAGCATCCAGCCCCTTCTCCACCTCATCTCTCCATTCTCCTTTCCCCAGACCAGAAGTTACAGACTTCTTGAAGGATTTGATTACACGGATGCTGGACAAAAATCCCGAATCTAGGATTTCGGTCCCAGAAATCAAGGTACTGACCCAACCTGCTGGTGTTGGCTGTGGCTTCACTTCTGTTGGGTTGTCCTTGCTTGGCTTGTTTTGGGAGTCAGTTTGATCGCGCCAGGCTAGGTCCTCCCCCTGTGCCCAGAGCCCCTGGGCAGGTAAGTCCCAGCTCCTTCCCCTGCTCCGGGACCTGCTCAGCTTTGGGACCTTTGGTGCCTACAGAAGTCACAGGCAAAAGGAAATCCCCTGAGTACAGTATTTCCTCTGCTACCAGGAAAGTACTGTGCAACAGCCTTTCGCAGGAGATTTCTGGTCCTCTGCCCCTGCGGGAGCCTGGAAGGGGCGAGAAGCTGAGAAAATGGAGACTAAGGTAGGGGGAAAGGCTTGCGGGGGAATTGCTGAACCTTTTTGTGCTCCTCCTGCAGCCCCCCACGATGCCAGGTGTGTGGGCAAGGAGAAAGAGGGGTTTCTACCTTCTGTTGTGCATTAATTCAGGTCCAAGACTAGGGCTTGGTGGGTCTCCCCATCACTACTGCTCATACGTATGGTCTGGAATAAATTGCTCCTGCCTCTTGGTGCTGTCTCATCCATAAGATGAGAGTGAAAATAGGTCTTCTTCCCCAAAACCCACTGAGATGCCCAGTGCTGTATGTGATCAAGGTTATTGCTGGGTTGCGTAGATGGCGCCAGTGCTGGCTCCGGATGAGCCGCACTGTGGCATTTTCTGCTCCAGGCTGAGCCGTTCCCAGTGGTGCCGGGGTGAGCTGGCTCGCCAGTGAGATGGCACATCTCTCCCCTGCTCCCTGGTATTTAAGGAGCACGTAGAGGCCATAGCTTGGGTGAGGAGATGCGTTTGCCAGGCTGGTGTTGTTTGAGTTACGAAAAAGAGGAAATCGTTCCTGACAGGCTGTGTTATTAATTGAAGTTGCACCCTTGGGTCACCAAGAACGGAGCTGAGCTGTTGCCCACGGAGGATGAGAACTGCACCCTTGTTGAGGTGACGGAGGAGGAGGTGGAGAATTCGGTCAAGCACATCCCCAGCCTGGCCACCGTGGTGAGTACAAGGGAGGCGATGGTCTGCAAGATGGGGTCTCAGCATCCTGCTGGAGGTGGCCGTACCCCACAGCGCAGGGGAATATTCCAGAGTGGTCCCAAAGGGACCTGTCAGTGGGTTGCCGGTCTCCACGCTTGAGCTGGCTACCTAAATATCACCGTATTTGCTCAGGGCAAAAGAGCATCTGATCCAGGACCTGCCCGTGGCCGGCAGTGGGTGTTTTGGCCAGGCATGAGGAGCTTCTGCCCTGATCTGCCCATCTGGCCATAGGGGCTGTGGAAGTTTCCCGGGATGGAGATTTTATCTGGGCCACGATGTGCACCAGCCTCCGCCTGGAGCTATTCTTGGGGAATTCATCTCATCTCTTTTCAAGCTCATATTTTTATTCTCTGCAACCCGCTGTGGTGGTGAGAAGCACAGCGTAACCCTGCCCTGTGTGGAAAGTGAAATCCTTTTGGGTTTTGAACCCAATGATTTCTTTGGGTGCCCGCTAGCCCTCATGCTAGGAGAAACAGCGAGCAACCATTCGCAGTTCCCTGGCACAGTGTTATCTGCCTGTAGACACCCAGGCTGTGATTTTTTTGAAGCACAGGTCTCCCTTTGAAGCCCCTTTTACATCTTGTGGCTGTGCCCACGTCTGGCTCCATTTCTGGAGCTCTCTGCTGCTTCCGTACCCTGCAGGAGTCTCTTCAGCCTCAGATATGTTAATATGCAAATGTGCCTCATACTGCTCGAGCTGAAAAAACAGATCTTGCTCTAAGGAAATCACCATTGATAAGGGGTTTCCCCCCCTTTCTCGTGTTTGGAGGTGTCTTGCTGTGATGCAGGGAGGATGGCTCAGTGCTCCCAGTTGAAAATCCAGGTGTGCTTAGCACAGCTCAGGGCAAATGAGTTTTTACTGTCACTTTTGACTCTTAAATAATGCACAGCCTCCAGGCAGATCTTGCATTTTCCCATTTGCATTTGTTATTCAAAATTACCCTCCGGTGCCTGATCTTTGTACATCCGACTGCAGGCGTTACCGCTCGAGTATGAGATTCACATGGCTTTGACTCTCGCATAAAATGCCTTGCCCTGCGGGACCCTGCTGGCATGTGTGTTTCGGACGTGTAAGGGCTCTCGGTGCACTGTGGTGGGCAGATAAATGAGGCACAGAGGGACAAGCAGCAATACCGAATGAAGCCGGGGTTCCCAGAGCGGGATGCACGTGCCGAGGCAAGGTCCAGTGCTGCTCACGTTGTTCTCTGCTCCCACCAGCAAAATAAGTTGGGGGGTGCCTGGGGAGAACCCCGACGCTTGCTCTGTTCCCAGCAGTCTCTGATTGCAGCTGATGCTGGGTAACTTTGCGTTTTGCAGCCAAAGCTAGACAAACGGCTGTTTTTTCAGCTTGGTTTTGGTAAATGTTAAGGCAAAATTATGCCGGTTCCTTCCTTCCCCTCTCCCTTTCCAATGAATTCTCCTGCCAGGTAATTGCGGGGAACTGGGAATTTGCAGGTACTGGATGCAGTAATCAGTAAAACCTACTTCAGAGGGGAGAAAATCTTCCCAGGCTTGGTTTTGCTCTTCCTTCCAGCCTCTCACACCTAGTGTGGCTCTCATCTGTGTGCTCAGTTGCACAGTGGGTTTCGGACGAGGATACAGCCCCTGTGTTAAGCAACTTGTAAACATGCTTCCTGTGTTTGTTTTGGTTTGGGCTTGTTTGCTTGTTTGTTTGTTTTTAAAAAACCAGAACTTTGACTTGTTTTCACTAGTTTTCTTAATTACCTGGGCATGAGAGTTGGGTGTTCCTCTTGAATGAAAGGAAAGCGGTAGCACCCCTGACGAGCTCCAATCTGGTCTTGCAGATCTTGGTTAAAACGATGATCCGGAAGCGATCCTTTGGGAATCCATTTGAGGGCAGCAGGAGGGAGGAGCGGTCATTGTCTGCCCCTGGGAACCTGCTGCCGTAAGTGTCGTCGTGGCCCAAAAGGACGCTTGCAGCTTGTCTTGTGCTCTGGAAATTGCTGCAAAGCACAGGAGGAGAATTTCTGGAGCTGGGCTTTCAATTTTTCGTGTGGGGCCATGACTGGGACGGGTCTGTGGGGACATGTCTGACCCATAGCTGCTTTGTGGGATGATTTTTGTGACATGGCATATCCTGCCCCTCCGATGGGCTGAAAAACATCTTTATATGGCACTTCCAGCCTTTTACAGGGGAGCTGGGGGGAAACGACACATGCGCAGGGTCCGAAAGGTCCCGTTGCAGGGAAGGGGCAGATGCTGGTGTCTCATTGTCTGCTTTGCCTTTTTCTGAGTCGCTCAGCAACTGTTTTATTTCCTTTTAAAGCAGGAAACAAGGCAGCGAAGATAATCTGAAATGCAATGACTTGCCCAACGTGGGAGAGGAGGAACTTCTTTCGTGAACATCGACTTTATGGTTCTGTTCACAGCTTGGTCCGGGGCACGTTGTGAAAGTGTGCAGCTGAGGATGAGTGACATTAACAGAGCCTACACCAAACACAGCATGACATGGCGCTATTTCAGTATAATGCTGGATGTAGAGCTTACATAGCAGCATGTTATAAGACATCCGACTACTTGTCATAAACATTGAACATCTCCGATCACTTGGACAGCTGACTTCTTGTGGGAAAGGTGCTGGCTGGTAGCAGAGAGGTGAGCTATCGTGTTGAGCAGCAGCAACAGTGCTTTGCAAAAAAAAAAAAAAAAAAAAAAAAAAGAAAAAAAAAAAAAAAAGGCAGTCAAACAAAAATGCATTTGGAACTGCTTTTACTTGGTTTTAATGCCAAATAATTTCCGGGGACTAACGGCAGCGTCCCAGGGGTGTTGTATGCCCATCGCATAGTCGGTGGGCACATGCAGAAGGGTGAAGCTTTTGCCAAGTGGCAAACACAACAGTAAAAACTACACGTGCGCACTTTGAGGGTTCACGACCTACCGGAAATGTTGTTGCATCTATTTCTCATGGTTCTGGTTTGTTTTTAATTGACATCTTTTTAACTGCATGGGAACAAAGCAAAACCCACCTTTTCAGCTTTTTAAAGAATGCCTGCCTTTGTGAGCCAACTTGTATTAAACTGCATCTTCGGGGCGTTCAGAAAGCAAGGTTAATTGCCTCCTAAGGTAATTAACACCTTTCCTAAGGTCTTGGTGTGACTAGGACTTGGTAAGTCGAGTATTCAGTGTATGAAAGGAAAAGGTATTTAAGGGCTTAAGTTCAGTCTGAACTATTTTTGCTGCAGACATACGAGTGAAAGGTGGTGTTTAGCTGAATGTTTTGAACAGCAGAGGAAGCACTAACAACAGTTTGTTTCTAAACCTTTTACTTGATCTAGGTAGATATATTATTAAATATAAAATTCAGGGTAAAATCCTTCACTTCCATGTACATTACATGGTTTACTACAATTAAAAATAATACAACTTATGCTATTTTTTAAGTATAGATTTAGGGCTTGCTTAGAATTCAAGATCTTAATGAAATACTTAGATTAGCTAGTAATTTTCAAAGAAATTTCTGTTTTCCAAACTCTTAATCTGGATTTTGGGGCCAATGCTATGTATTTTTTGCAAGTTTGTTACCAGTAATTTGTGAATGCCTGTGGATCAGAGGCTTGTTAGTAAATTAAGTGTATACCTAATTCATGGATTGTTTCTTATGAAGAGCTCTTTCACCTTCAGTCAGATTACTCTGATTATTTTGTGGTGCTTGTAAAAAAAAATAATAATCTATTGCGTGGTGGGAGAGACTCTGGCCTCCAGACTCACTTTCCCAAGTTCTCTGTGCTCGGACAAAGCTGGAGAACGGCAGAGTGTGGGTGAGCTGGAGAAGAGTCAGGGTTTGCCTGAGGAAAGGGGTCACGGTAAGTACAGTTGTTTTGTGGACGGAGCGTGGGATGGGGAGGGAAAAGGTCTGACCTCTTCTCTCCTCAGTCTGATGTGGTTGTATGACCTTGACCAAGGCGTTTAAAATGATGGTGAACCCGAAAGAGGGGGAGGATTTGAATGTCCCAAGCATGTAAGGGACTTCTAAGGTGTAATTCTTCGCCCTGAGGAAGAAGGCACTAGGAGAGACCCAAGTATTTTGGTTAATGGTAAGATCTCTGCCTGCTAACCCTGGCCCCAGGTGCCCTGCCTTTAGGAACTGACTGTCTCCATGTCTTCCTTGATCTCGGGCACCTCAAGCAGCAGCGTGCCAAGGTCCTTGGCCCTGCTGCAGTCAGACCTGGCCCAGTAATTCCTGATTAGGACGGGTCTCTGTTAAAGCTGGCGTAGCGTTAGCAAGTGTGCAGGTGCCTAAGCAAATGCGCCCTTACATCTTTTGATCACTTGAAGCAATGCTCCCCCTAAATCGCAATTTATTACTGGAACATCGTGCTGCTGGCCTCTCCCCAAGGCCAGTGACGATGGTTTGTGGTTTAGGAGCAGTACTATGGAGTTTGGAGCCATAAGACACACACTGTTTTCTTCCCGTTTTAGTTCGAGGCTATGCCAAAGCCCTGCAGCTTCAGCTATGGGAAAACCAAACAGGTAACTTGGGTGCCAGCACTACTACAGCTACCTGCTCCCCCTTTCCTAAACAGGACTTTTCATTGCGGAAATGAGTGCGAGTGGGCAGCTTGGTTCTCTAACCTTGTAAATGGACTTGTTCTGTCAAAAAAAAAAGGGGGGGGGAAGGGGGGGGATCTGATTATTTATAGCTGTTGCGTAGTAATGTGTGTGGTGTGTTTTGTTACAGGTGAGGTGTAGGGGTGCTCTGTGCTGCGTATGTCCAGTTTGTGATTTGTCAGGTGCCTAGCGAGACAGTTTACATTTACCAAACAGGCTTGCCAGGTGCAACACAGCTTCTAAGCAGAATAAGCCGTACCAGTTCCTCGATGCCCAACCATGTAGTTACTGGGCCTCAGCTATTACCATAGATCAGTGTCTTTCGGCTAGCACGGGCTTGGTTCGTAAGGATCCGAAAGCTCAGCACTTCCCTAAGGCGCTCTCCAAAATGATTGTCTCTCGGTGCCAGCTCCGGTGGGGCTGCAGCCAAATGCACATGTCTGAAGGAAACTCAATGTAGATTTTTTTTTTTTTCTTGTTGCATAGTTCTGTTGAAAGCATAAAGCTTGGCTGTGTGAGGAAGAGCTAGCAAAATGCATGACCTGTTAGAGAAGCTGTACTGTATATATATATAAATCTGCTCAGTTCCCTAGCTGCTGTTCCTTAGTAGTAAAGCTAGCTTTTTCCTTATAGTGAGGTAAACATTTTGCTTGTGCCTTGGAACTGGGCTATGGCTTGATTTCCCCAACTCCCTTCCTTTCAGGCAAGCCCAGTGCTGACTGTAGGCTTAATGCTGGGTACTAAGCCTTTTTGGCTCTGAAAGCACACAGGAAAGTGCTAAGGGGAAACAAGGCCTCTTATCTTGAGTAGTTTTCCTTGGTTGTCCCCTCTTACCTATCGGGCAATTGATCTGTTTCTTTTCTAAGGTCCTGAACTATTGCTGATTTTTATACTGTTTGTTTAATGACCGAGGCTTGTGTTTCATTCCTACCCCTTTATTATGCATTTAACTTTATCAGGTGTATCAAGTTTAAATACTGTGTATTTACCACTTTTAAATTATATTACCTAAGAAGAAAAAAACCTAAGTGTTTTTCCACACAGCTGTTCAAGCTTCTCTGTACAAGTTGAAATAAATGACATGCAACTAAATCCAGAGTTAGTTGATCGAGTGGAACCATTCTCCTGTTTGACTGGTCTTTATCGAGCTATGAGAGTTTGCTTGTTGGAAGAGGAGCCTGAAAGCACGTCCCTGTATTAGTGAAGTCTGGTGCTCTACCATTACCGGGGATCTTGGGCTAGGACGAGACCACTAGCCACTGCATAACGCAACCTGAGCCATTCACACACACACACTGGAGCACTGACTCTTGGAAAGGCACCATCTAAGTTGGGGCACTCAGCTTAGTGCTCAGCAGCAGCAGGCAAATAAAGAATAGAACAAAACAATAATGCTGTAGCAAACCCACTGCACAGAAGTGGAAGGTGGCAGGAAATCCCCAGCCAGGATGCTGGAGGTATGGAATAAGCCCCAGTGCTCTGTAACATTAGAAAACGCTCAGAGAAAGGGAAGAGCTGGTACCTTGTGTGCCAGTGTGATCACTTGAGACGCTCAAAGCCATGTGAAGATAAAAGCCAACAAATTCACTTAAATTGTCTAAACCTGTTAAATGCAGCAGCCCAGATACAGGTCTGGGGGCAGTGGTGAAAAGCACAGGAGCTATTCCAGGGAATAACAGCACTGTTCTTCTGAGCAGTTGGTACTAGCGTTTGGCTAAGGCCATGCTAGGCTAGCCCACCCTGGCCTCCAGCTTTCAAGTCTTTTCCCTTGGATAGGGTTTTAATGCAACACACACAGACAAGGTGTTAGGAGAACCAAGGTGGAGCAGAAGCTGTAGTTGCAGCAGTACTCTTGCTGAGAGAATCAAGAGGCAAAGCAGAGAGCAGCTCTGGCTTTGATAGCTCTCCAGTAACAGTCGGTACCTGTGTAAAACAAAGACAGTTCACTGACCCTAACCTGCACAGGCTCTGGGGAAAAATATTGCAGGACTCCAAGAGAGCTAAGAGAGAGTAATATTTTATTAAAAAGAAAGTAAATTTTAAAGTAGTACCATAAAAGTTAGACAAAACAGGAAAAAAAGTAATCTGTAACCAGTAAGCCCATTTACCATAGCACAATGGAACCAGACACTGCTTTGTCTCAGTCTGTGGTCACTGGAGCTTGGAGACACGATTAAATAGTAGGCACAGGCTCAGCTAAGCATCACAATCCTTAAGGGCAAGGAAAAGTGATTTGACAACAGCAAGGAGCTGCTCTCTCCCAAGGTTAGGCAACACCTGGCAGGGGCCATGTTCCTTGTAAGGAAGAATCTGTGCCTGTTACCCTGTGCTCTCTGCTACCTGTGAGCTCAGGGAAAGGACTGTCAAAATGACAATATTGGAGCAGTCCTTGTCCCAGGCTTAGGCAGTGCAGAGGCCTGGCATAAAAGCATAATTCTCCCTATGTGCTTAGTGCAATTAACCTGGAAGACAGCAGACAAGGAGCAGACCTGGTTCTTCTCTCTGGGGCTGGCTCAGAAGTACTGAACAGCATTGAAGAAGGTCCCTTTCTCAGGTTTGTTTTCCCCTTTCCTTCCAACGAAGAGGATGGGGGGTTCCAGGGCAGGGTCAGAGTAACGTTCACAGCAGCAGTTCACAGCAGCAGTTGGTGCTGTAGCAGCAGGAGGTCAGGAGTTTGTTCCGTATGTCTCACTGACACCCTGCAAGGATCAGAGATTACAGTTCTCTGCCAGAAATCTCTTCTTTCTCCACTTACTCTCACATAAAACCCTCTGCACAGCCAAGCTACTCTCTGCCACTCGGACTTTACATTTCCAATGCCACAAGGTCTTTTGACTCAGAAATCCACCCTCTGCAGCAACACCTCCCACCACGCACAGGGCTGCAGGGCTGAGTTCTACCCTCAGCACGAGTCAAGCAACCCCACTAAATCCTTCTACTGGCCAAACGGATCATTTGGAACCCAAAGGGAGGCATAGCTGTGGCTGTCAGCACATTGGTCTCAGAAAATACCAAGCCATTGAATGGGTTTGTTCACAGCAGCAGGAACCCCCAAAAGCCAAGAAGGAAGGATTTGATGGGGACCAGAGCCATTGTCTGCAGTTCTTAGAAGGCAACAGCCAAGGACTGCAACGCAAAGAAGAGGTGCAGTAGGAGCACGACCAGTTCTTGAACATACCATTTCCCTCTCCAAGAGTGGTTGCCTAGGAAACATGACAATATTTGTTTCTAGTGCTCCTCCCTTGCAACAGCTTTGAGGTAAAAATCAGCTTCTCTGACAAAGTTTCTTCAGAGCTGTGGTTCAAAACCCCTGTTTGATGTGGACTTTCTACATCCTGTTTCAGAATCTCTCCAGAGTCAGATGAGAAAGCAACTTTGCCTTCACTCTGCCTTCATTGATGCTTACCAGTTCATAATCCTCCACATACTTGTATTTCTTCTCCCGATAGTAGTATTTCTTCTTCATGCAATACAGAACAACAATGTCACACAGCACTGTTGCCTAGTGGACATTGAAAGAGTTTAAGACAACGATCCTCAGAACTGAGGCATGAATGCAGAATTGAGTCCAAGTGCAAACAGTGTCACTTACCACACCAAACAGCGCTAAGCCAGAGCCGATGTTAATCATGGTAGGAATTACATCAAATTTTCCTGCCTAGGAGACAGTTACAAGGGTGAATATGTTTTTCAGCATCGCTGAAAGCCCTCACCACAAGGCCCCCAGGAATTGTCACCCTACCTTTCCAAACACTATGATATCAAAGCGGATGCCATAAGCCTTGACAAGCGTCCGTGATTCAGTGCCATTACTATCCTTGTAGTATTTTGCAAACCTGGAGAAAAGATAGATCAGAGCTTCGCTAGAGATTTTGAGGTTGCTTATGTGATCATGCAACATCCAGGTGTGTCGCCCATCCCAAGAGGATGCACTGAACATTCGTACTTCCAGAGACAAGCCCCAAACGGTGGAGATTTCATGCAGGCAAGCACATACAGGAGAAAGAAGAGACGAGTTTAAGACAGCAGTTGGCACAAGCCAAATCAGTAAACTTGCAAAGCATAGGAAAGGGAGAAAGTTAGCTTTAGTAGGAAAGCAGAAGGACAGACAGGAAGAAATTCAGCTATGCAGGAGAATCAGCCCCCTCAGACAGAGGCAAGCAGGAGGCTGCAGGAGTGCAGGCAGCCACGAGAGGGCAGGGCCGGAAGCAGGCAGCGGTGGAGGCAGCACAGCTCAGCCTGGCACACAAAGGCTGCTCCTTGTCCGGCACAACGGGACTCGCAGGCAAACGATAGGGAAAAGGAATGAGAACAAACAAGGGAAATCAGACTTACTCCGCCACATGGTTGACTAAGCCAGGAGGAAGCAGAGAAGAGGGTGGAAGAGAAGAGGAAGGATTGGTAAGGGGCTGCACCACGGTCTGGAATTAGCAAGAGCACTTCAGAACCCACACCAGCTGGGCTCCAGTATCTTCCAGCCGGTCCCGCCTGACACCCCAAGACCTGCAGGCCTAGCACCTCTCAAACACATGCTTGTGCTGTCTGCACGACACCAGCTTCTCAGTGAATTCAGTCAAGTTCCACAAAAAGACATCCCCTGTGCTAAGCAAGAGTTTGTGACTCCAGAAACAAGCACAGCCCTGAGCCATGTTTCCTCACAAGCAGGACTGTTGCAAGGATCTTGGCAAGGTGGCCAATCCATATTACTATAGCTCTGCGTCTGCATGCAACCAGCTACCGGCTCTGCGTTGGCAGTTTTGCTGGAGGTGCTGGACATATCTGTAACTGGCCTGTATGTGGTGGTGTATGCCAGAAGGATACTCCTGGTGCAGGTGTGGTCTTCAGCTGACAGAGCCACTTTCTAGAGGTTAGTTTTTCCCTCATGCACAGCGAAGGAGGTGCTTCAGTCTCCCACCCCCACACCCCAGCCCCCTCAAATACTGCCCTATCAGCACACCCTGAAACAGGCAGTTCTCACACTGCCATGCCACGGGAGGCTAGCCCAAATGGTCACCCAAATGCTGATGCAAATACGACTCAGACACTCTGACACAATCACACTGACCTTCCTTCTCTGCTGTGTTTGCACACAGTGAGGATCCGACCTGCTCTTATGTTTTACAGCAACCTCGAAAGTCCAAGGAATTCCCACAACTGCCAGAGGAGTGTGGGCAGCCCGTAACTCTGTGCCAGCGGCAGACTGAGCCACAGGGACACCAGGTGCTCTCCACAGCCACATTACCTGAAGTTGTAGCCAGGTGAGACAGTGTGGGCAGGGTCCTTGTTGTCGAGGCGCCGGAAGGAGTACTTTGGCACACAGTGGGAAGCAGCTCTGTCAAGGTTGCAGTCCCAGTTGATCTGTAGCGCCATGACTCCACCCTGCCAAGCACAGAAGAAAAGGTGAGCAGTCCAAGTGCCTGGCCAGCCCAGCACTAGGCTCTCTGCTGACCAGGACCCTGATTTACTGGCCGTTGTCCAAGTCCCAGTCCAACACTCTTTCCCCCCGCTACAGAAGGGCCTTGCACATAACCACACCCAAACAAGCCAAGGCCAAACATTTGTTAAGTAGATTGACTCCAGTCCCCCTGGCCAGAGCAGCTCTCCATTCTGCAACTGCTCTGTGTCCTGTGGCTCACGCCACGAGGCAGAGGGGGACAACCACCTATCCGCTCCTCTTCTACACAGCTGAGGCCCAAGAGAAGGGTCTACCAAATACCTCCACAGCCATTTCCTGGAAGTCCTGCCCTGCAGCTTCAACTATTTTCCCTAAACGAAAGATAGGGCAGAAGGGATCTGTCTTGGAGTCATAGATGCAGTTCTTGAGGTAGGTGGAGTTGATAGTAGGGAGGATGTTTCGCCTACCGGGGAACAGAGAGAGAATATCTGTTGCATCTTCTTCCACTCCTCCAGTTCCCCTTTACTGTCCAAGAGAACAGACAGCGCAATGCCCCACACAATATTTACTTGCTGAAGTTGAACTTGGGGTACCAAATGTTGTTCTTCACCAGAAGGGTGAAGTTCTCAGCTTCTTGCAGGAACGCTGGCCTACAAAACAATAGGAAAAGTAAGTAAGTTTGAGTTATATTTTCACAATGAGGACTCTGCAGCGTCCCCAGTGATCACTTCTTCAGCTTTTCCAAATAGTACCTCATAGGGAGAAACATGAGCTGTACACTGCTAGCCTCCTCTCAGGAAGGCCACCACAGAATAGGAAGACAGAGCACTCACTTGGGTATGTAATAGTCATCCTCCACAGGGCACCATGCAAAGACTTCACAGGTCTTAATGCTGCTGTTGTAGGGTACACACTCCCCAGTCTGGATGCCTGGAAAGACATGTGAATGGAGGTACTACCAAGCAAAAAATATCACAGGGAAAATACTGCCTCTGTATCTCCTCGCTCCATAAAGTGAAAGCAATCTGCTCAGAGGTGAAGTGCCAGTACCAAGACCCCCACTATCTTCCCCTGCAATTTGTAGTGCAATTTCAGAGAAAGAAGCATCAGGGCCTTTTTCTGAGTCAAATTCTCATGTACATGAAATACTGCTTCATGGACTCAAGGTCTTAAGAAAGCCCTCACACGGTTTGCTAACTCACCGAAGCACATACGTATCCAGCGTTCACCCAACACAGTCTGAGCCCATCTGCTCTGCCCCAGCAGAAAAATCTGAGGTTCCCTTTCAGTTCTCTTAGATGTGAGAGAATGAGAACAGGGAGACTGAAGTGAAACGCTGCTTCCTTCACAGGAGGGAAGGCACAGCACAGAGGTACCACAACACAGACCGAAAGGAACCCTTGCAGCGGGCTTCTTACCATTGCTGTGGGTGCTGACATAGCCTGGAACACAGCTGTTCTTCACCTTGCACTCTGTTTTATCATCTGGAAGCTGGAGAGGAACAATAATTACACTAAACTCTCTCCCCCACGCTCCCAACCCACACAAGGCAGGATTAAAGCAGATCCTGTACCTACCTCTGGGCAGCGGCTTTGGTGCTGATCCAGCGTGAGTATCACATTGGTCATGACAAACACAGCATTTTCCTCCTGAAGGTGCAAAACAAGAAGGAAATTTAAGAGTGACAGTCTGCAAAAAATATCCAAGGCACTGCCCCAAATGTATTTGTAGACAGAGCCCAGGTGGCCCTGCAGAGGGGATTTGCTTTGGACAGTGTTGGTGTAGCACTGAAGGAGCAGATTCCCACACGTATCACCTGATGCCACTGCCTTTAGGCAGAGGAAGGACTGTGGGACTAGCAACCCTTTCTGTCCTCCCACTTGGCCCAAATTTCCTCATTCACGTTATGAAAACAGAGATCACACTCAGGGGAGTCACAAGGCAGGAGCAGAAATAAAGCTCCAGCTGCAAGTCTGCGCACAACTCCCACTTTTTTTT
>VYXH01008475.1:0-22457 GCA_013397275.1 Burhinus bistriatus | reverse complement strand
CCCCGGGGCTTGTAGCGGCTCCTGATTGCTGGCCCTCCCTCGCCAGCTGCGGGCCGACTGCCAGCCGCCGGCCCTGCCCGCGGCCGAGGAGGAGGCAGCGCCTGCCCCGAGGCGCCGCAGCCTTCCCCCTCCCCTGGCTGTTTTCGGCAGGGAAAAGGGGTTCATCGCCCCCCTCACCCCTTCGGGGCTGCCCGGGATAACCCGGGGCTCGGCAGGCAGGGCAAGGCTCTGTCCGGAGGCCTCCCGCTGCGGTAGCTCTGCTGTGCCTGGGTCCGGGGTTGGGAAGTGCGGGTCATCCTGAGGAGGATGCTCTCATCCTAGTTGCTAAATCTGGAGTTCTTGTTGGTTTGTTTTTTTTTTTTTTTTTTTCCCCATGCTACTCATTGTTAGCAAGTTTATGGGGAGTTTTTCGCCTCCGTACTGGGCAGGCATGAGTCAGCTGTTACCTGGAAGTCTGCTGCTGTCAGCCCTACGCTGAGTCTGGGCTACGCAGTCGCACAAAGAAGCTGGACAGATGACCACAGGCAAGGGCCAACCTGACACCAAGACATAACTTGCAGCCAGCTCAGGGCAAGGACAGAGCACGTGCCTGCAAAAGACAGCAGAAGCATATCTAAGACTGCCACCCTCCCAACCACAGTGAGCAAATCCTTTATTTATCCTCTTGCATAATTAATCTTTGCTATAAAAGTAGAGATCTGCACCTTCCACCTGATGCTGAGCTGCCCAACACAGTACTTATTTTAGAAATATCACCATAACCCTCATAATAGCAGGTAAATCACTAGAAAGAGGTGAAGCGAAGTGACAAACTGGCAGTGGGAATTTTGGACAGTACAAAAATAGACTTTGAATCTGCTATAGATTAGTAAAACACTCTATTTATTACAAAAACAGTCAAAACTGAAAGGACCAAAATAAGGGGGAGAGGATAAGGAAGAACACATACACAAATGTGAAAGGAGATTAAAATCACAGTCTTAAATGAATATTCAGTGTAATTCTTTCCAAAAGGAGAGTTGGTTCATGTGTCAGAACAGGAATGCACTAATGCCAACTGTAGTATTTTCTCAGTCTGAATACATAAGATGCTACAATATGAATGTTAATGCAATTAATGCATATTACAACTAAAGATATAAGAACAGCTGGCATAATCTGCCAGCAATGTATCTTACAATATACGTGGGCCATGGAAATGGCAAACTGCTGGGTTAGCTCAGAAAGAACAAAGCTTAGTTGAAACGAGTGCAGAATATACATGTTAGAATCCTTCTCACCGTGTTTCTACAAAAATAGAACATGTTCAAGTATAACAAAAAGAAAGAACTGAAAAGGTGTTGGAGCACAGGTTAATCTACCCTGAATTTACTGCTCCTTGGCTGTACTCTGGCCTTACACATCATAGCACAAAGCAACTCGCACCGTGCCAAGTTCAGTAGGAGGAGGTGTAGGAGGCAAGGTCTGTTTGAAGCTAACAGCAAACAGGAGGCCAAAGTCCAACATTACAATTTCAATGAGTATGAATGAAATGACCAAAAATACCACACAAAGACGGTAAAAGTACTTTTCATTGTAATTCCTGAGTTCAAGCTAAAATGAGTAATACAAGGAGAGCAGCTAGGCTTTTCAGAAAATGCTTTGCCTTTGTCACTGAAATCATCTAAAATGAGCCTGTTTAATCTGGATGGACAGCAAGGCCTTCAACGGCGAGTTATGAAACTACATGCTCAGTGGCCTCGTTGTAGGGCCTTTTGATCCAGGGCTGCAGAAAGGTGGTGAGGCTGGGGCAGAAAAATGCTCAAGACCATGTTTTGAAGTGATACCTCTTTTGGACTTCCTTCCTGCGAGGGGTCATGCTTTGAGATGACTCTTGGCTCCATCTTATTTTCAGGGTGCTGGTTATCTCCAGACTCAGCTGGGATTGTGGTATGCACCAGTGCAAAGGCAGGAGGCCTGGAACCTCCTACTAAAATGTAGCCCTAAGAATTCACCCCAGAGCCTACATTTCCAAACCATGTGGCGTGACTCACAGAATGAAGCAGAGGCAGAAGCAAGCACTTTAGCTCAAGGTATTTGTTCCGCTATTGCTAAGCAGTAGGCAATTGTGCCTCTCCAAAGACAGTATGCAAGAATTCAGCTTTACTACAGAAGACTTTTGGGAAGTCACACACTTTCTTCTCTTTTTTTTTTTTAAAGATCCATGAAAGAAAATGAATGTTAAATGTCCAAGGTGAGTCGCAGCGTGAGCTCACACACTGTGCTACATCCTCATTCCATCTTAAAACCAGTACAGTTGTTGACTGCTTTGGGATAAGTATCTCTAATTTTCCACCTGCAGCAGCTTGGGATGACGGCTCTGTCTTCCAGATCAAAAGAGCCAAAGCGCCAGAGAATGTATTGCTTGTAAGCAAGGTGACGCAGCTGGTTGTTGATATTGCCATCTGTCAAGTCCAGAAAGGGGTCTTTGTAGAGAAGGGCTTTCTTCAGGGTGTGACTGGACAGCACCAGCTGCTGAAACCAATGGAAGGTGGTGATGCACTGCCCTTTTTTTCTTCGGCAGCAGAGCTGCTCGTGGTACTTCTGTGTTGGCTGGCATTTGCCATAGCAGCACCACTTTCGGCAGTCTGGGGAAAAGGCCCCTTGTCTGAGAGGTTGCCCCAGCCCGTATTCTTCATTATCATCGTTCTCATTGGACTCACTGCTGCGCATCAGCTCAGGTTCTTCATTATCATGGTTCTTGTTGGACTCGCTGGTGCAGCAGCTGCCAGCATGACAGAATTTCACAGGGTGGCTCTGCAACAACAATTCCCAACATAAAGAAAACAGCATTTGTTGCTTCATCCAACCACAGAGCAAATTTACAACAGTGATCCTCACCATTGGCTTTTTCATTTGACACAGCACAATAGGGATAATGATGATAGATCAGCAGATCTGGAGGAGGATTGTCTTTCTGTGTTGCCAACGCCCACCCTAGTGAAACCGAATCGACACCTTGCAAGTTGTTTCAACACCGACGCACTCCCGCTGGTGCATACCCCCCACAGGAAAGCCGCAATTTTCAGCTGACTCTAGAAAATAAATCCTCTGGTCACAGGACCTATTAACTTGAAGTGGGCAATAGGAATCTAGCTTTAGCCCCTCAGAATCTAATCTGGAAATACGGGGGGGTGGAGGCAGCGGAAACCCAAACCAGTTTGAAATGACATTCCTCAGTTCTCCCTTCTGAAGGGAGGATCCCAAAGGTTAAGTGTTTGTCTTTACCTCAACAATGCTGCCTTGAGCATGCTGCAAGCTTGTTTTCAGCGGTTTCTTTATCAAGGTAACATGTGGCTCATCAACATAGGACACATACATCACCTGTGCAGCAGAAGAAATAAACATTGTCAGCTGGAGTAGTTACTTGGAGAACTGGGGACAAACACAGCATAGATCTGGCCTCAGGGCTTGGGTTCTGCAGTCTGTACTCCCGTAACAATCCCCTGCAACTGCATGTTACAAGGGCTCATATTTCCAATATCCATGATAGTAAGGACATGGGGAGCTGCGGGGCCAGAGGGAACAGGAAGGGATGGTATGGAACTAACTGTAGGAGTCTGATTGTGTAGGGCCTTTAGGTACTCTCCTCTTCACTCTTCTTTAAAAACACATCTAAAATGCCAGGCAATTAGTAGAGGCAGCCTAGGTAAATAGCCATTAATGTCTTGAAAAACAGGAAGAGGCAACTGAAGTTGGCAGGGAAGAGTTTTTGAGCAATGCCCCCTTCATGGAAAACCCTGTCATGACATCCTTCTGCTACTTTGAAGGATCAGTATTCCCTGCAGGCTTGCCTGATAGAGCTGGTGTGACTGCCATGCCAAGGTTGTCTGTAAAGCCCACTGCACTCATGCAGTGCATGACGTGCACAGCTCCAAGGAAGCTTTCTGGATCAGCTGTATTTTTGTATCCATAGAGCAGCAATTTACATTCTTTACCTGTCTTGGATTCAGCACAGTGTCATACTTTTTCCTGTTGTAAATTTTGAAGAATGGTGATTTGCCCCATCTGGAGCAATTAACAACATAAATAGCAACTTCAATGGCACTCACAACCTGCACATGAAAAAAAAGCAAGCAGTGATTCCACTTTTTTAATAAGACTGTATCTCCAGAACTGGTTTTATTAATATAAAAAATAAGTCTCTTACCAAACCAAAACAGCAGATCACGGACCCAGTGTTTGTAATGAGTTCAATCGCGTTAAATTTTCTACCCTTAAAGAAAGCAGAAAAGAGTAACTCGGAGGCAAGATCTGTTACCATTCATTCAACTTAATTGCTCTTCTCTTTTTGTCTGTTCACAAGGTATCTCTGTTTACAATTCAATCAATCCCAAAATTTCATAGACTATCTCAGGCACTTTGCAGGGGAGAATAAACAACTTGAGAGGGAATCAGTGGTGACACATGGGGTTCATGATGTCATGACGATACCTGTTATTGTCTCAGTCTTAAACAACAATCCTGCTTCTCTCCCAGCCCTGTCATTTCATCCTCAGCTTTGCTCTCCTATGCTGCTCAGTTCAGTTTAGATCTACTCATCTGACAGGACTTCCATCCCAGATTGATGGACAGGAGAGACGAGAGGGGTATATGGCAGAAGTCGGGCTAAGGAAATAGAAAGCTTTCTTCTCCCTCCACAAGGAAAAAGAATTGCATTTACTGTGCCAAAGACAAAGACATCAAATCGTATTCCATAGGCTTTGAAAAGGGTTCTCTGCTCCTCCCCATGCTGTGACTTGTAGTACCTTGCATATCTGCAAAAGAGTAAATGAAGATCTGTGCGTCTTCCCTGGGGAATATAATGCCAAGAGGCTGCAGAATGCAAAAAGAGGCGTAGTTTCTTCTCCCTTCTTCCTCCAGTCCTTTCAGCCTTCTGAAATGAAGGTGCTGAAGCCAGCTTGATGAACAGTATTTTACCCAGCGTTTGACCTGGCAGTCCAAACTAAATTAATAAATATAGAGAGATTTAGACAAATTAAAAATCCAACTAATGTCCAATGAGTGTTTTGCTGTCTCAATTCAAATTGGAACCTGAAGCTGCAGAAAGCAGTTCAATCATGGGTAAAGCAGATAGAAAACCTCAACAAGGCTATGCGAGGAGCTGGCAATGACAAGAGTGCCCATGCTCTGAAGGCTTTAATATCGTGTTACCCAAGACCAACTCAGAACTCCTGAGCACACTTCAGCATGCTGGACATAAGCTATTTTTCATTCTTTGATCAGTAGAGAGTCGCAAGAATCATGTGGGCCTTTACTAATTTCTTATTCTAGCAAGAACATGACCCTCCTGATGCACAGCCTGCATCAGCTTATGAATCAAAAAGCAGTCACAGAGCATGGAAAAAGGGGGTCTTTTTAAATCTGACAATGAAAAGCTGGCAGTACAGACAAAATCATTACATGAAACCGAAAGACATACTAAAAGACAGAATGGTACTAATATCTAACCTCTGATAACAATACCCATGTGTCTTCTGCCTCAGACATGCTGTCAGGGCTTAAAGTGCTGTATTGCTCTTGACTGGTTTTCTTGAGTGATCTCTTAAGTCCTGTTCTCCATTTAGATAAATAATTTGAATGGGAATTTGCTTAGCCAAAGGGACAGAAGGTCAGTTCCAGGGGCAGCAGATACTCACAGATGACTCCGTCACTACTAATCAAAATTTGGTTTTTAGTTGATTGCCTGTTCAAGTACCGAAAGAGTAAACTGTTTAAGAGGTTATGTCTGGTGTAAATGCCATCAGCTCAGACCTCTGCTTTCTCGCATCTCGAGGTACTCATTCAGATGACAGAGACATCTAAAGAAAAATACATTTTCCTCATTTCCTTTCTGTTTGGGTTCAGTCCCTGCTGCTCTGCTTTGCCATCTTGATGCTAAATAACCACCCCAGAGCAAGCTTTTACTTGATTCCACTCTCTCCTGCACATCCTACTGCAAGCTAAGTTTGGCAGACTTTCAGAGTGCTTTTAATCAGAGTTCTCTAGATCTTGCGATCATTTGCGTCCCCTTCACCGCAATCTGATTTGTATTCTCTGAAGGCAGTGAGTCACTCAGAAAAACACTGTAATGTGTTCTGCTTTCTACTTGCTTGCACAGACATGAAATGCCCTTTTTCCTATGCTGAACAGTTCCACAGTCTGTGGCCAAGACATGTTTTATTGGCCAGCTCTTAGCCTCTGAAGCCTACAGGTCAGTTAGGTTTTATTTGAAAGTCTTCCTAACTCTTTCCAGGATCAGAGGTTTTCTCTCGCCCTCAGGGTAGAGGTTATTTCAGTCTGCTCTTGATGGCATAGAAGCCTTCTCCTCTGTAGCAGCTTTGTGCTCAGAGCTTACCTGTTAAGAGCTTTCTTGATCACTGGCTGAAGCTTTGCTCCCTTGCACCTCAAGTGGTTCTTTTGTTTTGGAAGGCTAAAGCCTGTTTCCATTTAAGTCTATCACAAAATTCCCTTTGGAACTGAGATGAAATCAGTAGGGCTCCATGCAGACAGAGGTTATAAGCTGCCCAAAGTAGCTTTCCTGAATTCTAGGGCAGCTAGACTGCAGGGGAAGCAGCATTCTACATGGGCCCTGTTTCTTCTGATGCTCTTTTCCAAAATTTTCTCCTGCTATTGATCTTTGTTAGCTTTAGGACACTGGGCTGGATGGACCTCTAATATGATATTTTACATTCTTACGACATGTCACTGATGTCAAAAAAGTTTTCAATATATTAATTGTAGGATCATTTCTAGTTCTCCCCCCTTACTCACTTGAGTAGTTCTACTGAAATCAGCAGCTCTGTTTATACAAGTTGGCATACACTAGCTCAGCAGTGTGGCAGGGTTTGTGCATGTTCTTCGCCAAAACATCCATGCTTGTTTTAAGTAATATTATGCTCAATCTATTCGCTGCTCTTCAACTTTCACTGTCTTTGCTTTTTAAACTGCTGCACTGAACTACTCAGCTCCTCTTTTTTAATTTTGGAGACATTTGAGAATGACATTTCTTTGCCAATAAACCCCTTAATTAACAGATACAGAGTCATGCCACCAGGATGTGGTCTGACATCATGCACACTTTCCCAGCAGCCTGTGTTCTCAGATCAGGCTCACTTCCTGCAGCAGAGATTTCAGCTGAACTGCAGCAAAATAATCTTGGTACAGACTGGTATTTTGATGCTTAAAAGATAACAAATCTTGGGCAAACCCATTCTTGGCATTTTGACCCCAGCTGTTAATCTGACACTAAACATCCTCAAAACTATTCCACTGTCTTCTTCCAAAAGCCTTCTCAAAAACTGCTTTGCCTACAGAAATGCACTCAACAGAAAGGTTGCTGGCCTCAGCCTCCAGCACTATCTTGCTTTTTCCTTGTGATCTCCCCCACCTCCTGTCTGTGGTTGCCAGGTCAGAGGAAACACCTATTTGTTCTTTGTTTGCACAGCTCCAGCACCATGCAGCTTGGAATATGCTGGCAGCTCCCATACAGTTATGGCACTCATGTTAGCATCACAAATGTATGAAACCCCACAATGTAATAATAACCATGTCATGAGTCAAAAAAAGTGTTGTTACACAAGAGTTTTCACCTAGATCTGAGGGACAATTTTAGTTTTAAACATGCTGATAAGCATTCGATAAATGCTTTGTGTAACTATTTAGAACTGGAGTCACGTCAAGATTTTTTGTCAAAACTTCTCATAAATCTGCTATATGCACACAGAACCAAAAGCTCTAATTTGCTTTTGAATAAATCTTGATTCAGTGAACTGTGGGGTTACCCAGATGGAAGAAAAACACTTTGTTATTTTGTGTTAATTGCCTTGGGAAACTCACAAGTTTAGGTAGTTTCAAGCCTCAATTGCCATATGGTGGAATCTGCCCAAACTATTCTCTGTGTTAGCTCCCAGAATACTTGTTGGAAATTTCTAGGCCTTTTGACACAGAAATAAAATCTCCAGCAATGCAAGCATGCTTATTTGGAAGATGACCATGATGATATATCTATACAACTGCAGTAGCTGCAGGTTATGGACATGACTACAAGAGTGAAGAAGGAGAATCAAACACCTTGTCCCCAGACCTCATCACATCTTTGCTTCAACTCAGAAAACATGCTACTTGATTCATATAATGTTTTTTACCTGATGTAGAGTCCAGGCTTTATTTTTTTGTCATCAAGGCGGTGGAAACCATACTTTGGACTGCAGTCGTAAAACCAACTGTCCAAGTTACAGTCCCAGTTAATCTCAATGGCAATGATTCCTCCCTAGAAACAGATACAGCAAGCTTAGGGACTACTGCTGTGATTGCTGCCTGCGCTAAACTGCTGTTAAAGTCAGTGGAGACTTGAGGGATGCCATTGGCAGGGACACATCTCTATAGACACGCTAACTCATAAGCAACATTCACCAATCAAGCAGTCTTCCCTGGAAGTGACTTAGTTATGTGAACCAGAAGCTATCTTCATTCAAGCCTTTCCTATCTTCTGTCTATTTCTCTTCACCTTAGTAGCACAAGCATGGATGTAGCTGATACACTGTGATGGTCATTTTGTTGCTTTAAACTATGTATAGGCTCAGACCAAAAGCCTGAGTGCAAGCCTAAGTTTTGTAGGCACCCAGTCCAAATGTTTCATCTTGAATGCACTGTGCCAGGCTAAGAATCAATAAATGTGGCTCAGCTGATGACTCTGGGCAGGACACTTTGTCTCTACTTCCATTCTACCCATCTGTTAATACTGACTTTCTAGAGGCATGGCTGGATACTGTGTTAAGGGCATTTGGCTCAATACCTAAGGAACAGAGTGAAAATGTAATGGCAAAAATATGTGCTTTTTGACTCTGAATATAAGCTGCCATTTGTGCCAGTCTGACTTTTGGATGATTCCCCCATGATTTAGGATCTGCTTGAGTAGAATCAAAAGATGACCACGAGTGACAGCCTTGTATAGGACCTATTTAAATGCACCGTGCTTTGTAAATGGGCCTCTACATGCTACAATAGTAAAAAATAATATGAATTTGTCAACATGGGTTCCATCCTGTGAGACATTAAGCACATTTAATTCTTGAAAGTCAGGATTACTTTGCTTCTCGCACCGTCAGTTTCTAAACCTAGAACCATTCCATTATATGGCAGACAGCAAAACATGCAGGAAGAGAATCAAGAAAATGTTTTAACACTGAGCATGAAAAAAAGTGATATCACAGACCTTTACTGCCATCTCAGAAAAATTCTGTTTTGCTTCCTGAAGGATATCTCCCAGATGGAAAATTAGACAGAGTGGAGAAGTTATCCTGTTGTATGTGCAGGAAGTATTTAAATTTGGTGGAAAATTTAGTCTGTGAAGAACACACACAATTGTTTACATTTAAAAACAAGCTGGAGCAGCTACAATACAGGTAAGGCACTTCACACTTACTAGAACCTGTGTTAAATGTGCTCGGTTTGTAAGTATATGAGTTTTTGGTTTTGTAGCTACCAGATCTATATACGCTAACTGTGATTTGGTAATCAAGATTAATTATTTACTCTTTGGATATTATCACCAGAGAACTTTTACCTGTATAAACTAAACACTTTCACCTTATAATTTGAATGGCACATCTGTTGTGCTATATTTTAGTGATTTTACCCTAACAGAAACCAGTATATCTGAACGAACAATTCTGTTGTCCAGTGCATGAGAGAAATAGAGTTATGCTGGGAGGCTCTGTTCCCAAGCTTCCCTTATTTCTCTTGGCTCCTGAAGGATTAATAGGGCTAAAGAATTAAAGAAACTTGCTATTTGTCACCCAGGCAGATACAGCCCTGAATGCATAGGCTTTTTGAGTAAAGAAGGTGCCAATTTATACAATCGTTTTTTTCAGAGCACAACTACTTACTCTTCAGAAAGCACTGAGGAATGTTTGCACTTACATGGTGTAATTAAATTTTGGGAAGTGAATGTTGTTCTTTATTAGCACAGTGAAGTCCTTAGAACTCCTCAGAACAGCAGGCCTAAAAAAGAAACATCAAATTAACTAACTTCTTTTACTTAAATATATCAGCTAATGTTATGCTACTTTACTATTACCTGGAAAGCTGTCAGTAGGAGGAATATGTTGCTAAGAATAACAGATTGAAATGTAGGGAGTTAGGTGGCTTGGCGCATCAAGAAAGTTATAGGTGGTTTTCTTAGTTTTAGGGATAAATTGTTCTCTCTCTGTTGCACTTGTTTGTGTGGGCCAAGCCTATCTGGTGTCCTTACATGCAGCTGAAATATGATCTCAGGAGACTTCTCATATAAATCTTGCTATAGAATAGTAGTAAGAAATTACACCATTTGACAGCTGATGATTTCTGCACAATGAATTGGCAGTTTCATTGCTGGTCCCCACAGACAGTTGGCCATTTACACCACAGCTGCACAGCTAGTGAGAGTATAAGAACGAGCCATGTGCTCAATCCTAGAGGATGTCTCTGGAAGTCAGGTGTCAAATCACATCATCAAAAGTTGTCCTGCCTTCCTAGCAGATACCAGTTTGAGGACTTCCCCTGCAGTGGTTTGTGTCACTAAATATGTAGGTGGAATGCAAACACAATGGAAAGCAGGCTGCCAGTCTGACCCTTCCTCAAAAGAATGATTTCTCTGAAGCTAATGTGGCAGGAAAGAAGGAATTTTCCCGTAAGTTGCCAGCTGGGTAACCTTGGCCTATACAGTGTAAGACAACCTCTGCTATACTTCAGGACTTGCCAGGGCTATAGGAATGTAAGAGATACAATTTTTGGCAGTGTTTGTCTGGCATAGGGACTACACTGAACTGGAATATTGGCATTGTTCCATTTAAGAATGAGCCAGGAATATTTTAATTTCCATCAAGACAGCCATTCCAAGGGGAAAACGCAGTCTGCACAGCAGTCATCCACATAAAGGACAGTGCTTCTAAGCAGGGAATATTTTTCGTATCATTGTATTTTGAGCAATGCCTTTGCATCAGAGATCTGTGATGACAAGAAGCACATTAGCTGGATGACATTCAGCTTCCATGAGGGACTTCTCATGAGGGACTTCTCATGAACATCTTCTAAACCAAGTCAATGAATGACACTCGATTGCAAACCAAATTAACATTTGTGAATGCTACCTGGACACAAAGGTCATGGATGAGTTTCAGTCAAGACATTAATAATGTATGTTAATTTTTAAAGAATTAAAAATTAATGAACCTATAATGTGAAACTGTTAATAATTAATCCACTGGGAAGCATCTGGAATCTGATCCAAAGCTCTTCTGAAAAAGGTGTTGTAAACATCTGCCCTTCAGCCCGCTAATCTGACAACTGTGCCCTGCCTCAGGCAGAAATGAACAATTAAAAATAAAAGAATCTTCTTGCCAACATGCAATGCCTTTGTTCAGCTCCTGCCATAACTAACAGGAAGGAAAAGGAGGCCTCCTGTATAGTTCATGAAACTTACCTTTCAAAGGAATTTGGACAATAAAGACAATCATGGGTGTAACCAAAGCCCAACATTGCTACCTCAGTGTCTCAACCAGATGGCAAAGGTTCCTGGGCTCTGACCTTGGTCTTATGTTTCGTTCTGGTAGAAAATAAACACTGAGCTTTGCTTTTTAGTGATTCTTCATTTTTTCCTTGCCAATGGAACTTGTGAAGGAACTTTATACATAACAGGTTTGGATCAAACAACTCATCCATTATTTTTGGTCCCTGGTAGTAACTGACTACTGGCACTTTAGAGGAAGGTTAGGAAACAAGACAGAATGTGTCAACTGTGCGATGTAATTAAAAGCAAAATTCCCTCTGTAACATACGCAGCCATGAGCCTACGCAGCGTGACATTTAAAATTGACTGGCAGTCACTGAAACTTTATAAAAAACCCCTAGGATTTCATTAACTCAGGAAGCTCATGCATATCTTTCCCGGATGCTGTATGAACAATTACAGCCTTCCTGTTGTTGGACAAAGCCTTTTTCAGATCACAGCTCTGTCCACAAGAGAAGGGAATGGAAATTCTTTTAAAGAGCTGAAAAAACTCAGCAGAAGGAGCTGTAGGAGGCATTGTGGGCTCTGGAGGAGACCTGGCAGTGGAAAAACTGCTCAGTCTCTGCAGAAAAGCCCAAATTAGGAAAAAGATGGGATATATACATAGAATCATGCTTGTATCTTTTAAAAGCAATGAGTTAATAAAAGTGATAATTGACCTAGTTTCTTACACATATATTTCAGAGGTGGTTGAGAGGAGCTAAAATTGATTATCATTTGCTCTCTTAGAGTAAAATGCCCATCATTTCATTTGAAATCAAATATTTTATAAAATTTTTTAATGTTTTGGCTGATACAGAATAGAAATAGAACATTTTCATCTTGGAACACTGTACAATCATGGGGTTACAAAAAAAGATGGCTACAAGACCCCTCCATCCTACTCTCTAGGTCACAGCAGCATTGTTCAGTGGAGTCTTTTTCCTAGAGTTTTCTTCAGCTCGCTATTACAGATTGCCAGCACTGAGGTTTTCATCATTTACCTAGAGAGGAGGAAGAGACTGTTCTGTCTGAGGTGGATCCCCAAACACTAGCCTGCAGCACAATGTACAGACAACCAAGCTGCCCCTACTGTTCTGGGAGGTGGAAGCAACCTCACTGTGATAAATGAACCCACAAAGAACTTCTACACCATAGAGCCCTAAGCCTTGGAGAAGAAAACCCCAAGTTAGGAAACTTTTTATTTCTGTCACTGATTAAACCTATCTTACATTGATGCATTTTCCTTGACATTTGAATTAATGAGCCAAATGCCTCTACTGAATTCAAGACGAGCCTGTGACATCTAAAACTGTTTCTATGGCAGCTGCATGATGATACAAACTGGAGGCTATGACTTCACTGCAGAATCATACAGCAGGACAGATTGTTAGAACATTTAGATATTATAATGAGTGTTAACAGTATGGCTGTGAAGGAAATAGCTGTTTTACATACATGAGATCTATATGAGCCTAGGCAAAGGGATTATCCTAAAATTTCATGACTTTGTCAAAGTAAATCCTTCTTTAGACATAAAAACCATGCAGATATCTCTTTCACTTACTCAGGGGGTTTTTCCACAGATTCCACAGGGCACCATGCTCTGACCTCACAGGTTTTAACAGTTGCATTATAATTCACATATCTTCTGTTTGATTTCCTGTAGGGAAACAAGCTCTTACTTAGCAAAGACAAGGGTTTTTTGCCAATTAAGAGACAGTTTCCACATGTCAGTGGATTCCTCCTCAAATGTAAGATAGGGAACTTGACATTTCAGATTGTTGCAGCTTTCTGTAGGAGGAAGCTGTAGGAAGAACTACCCAAACCGTGATCCTGCCACACCTCATCAATCCCTATTTAGCTGTTTGCTTGGGTCAACAGTGCTTTTCTTTGTTTGGGCTGAGGGTGAAGTAATTTCCTTCACAGTTTTATATGAAGTTACATATCCGAGTCTTGGGATAAATTGAGAAACCAACTGTTTCAGTCAGAAGTTTAGTTCAACAACATGAGCAAATTAAACAAGGATATAAAGATGGGCAGGAAACCTTAATTCTTTCTGCACTCCTGGAAAGTCAGCATTTTCTGTGAGCGTTTAGTCTTTACCAGGGAAAGTGGTAAACCAGCCAGCAGCCCAAATTCAGGGAATCTCAGCACTACAAAGAACTCACATAGCTGATGAAACCAGTATGATGCCTTCTGGACAACTTGTCCCAAATAAAGGACACAAGTCTCCTGACTTATTCTGAGAACTACCGAACCATCATAGAGGTGTTACACACCCTTCAAACAGATCCTGCAGTCACTCCAGTTGCTACGCAGCCACGGAGTTCAATGGGAGTGTGTCATGGTTTGGCCCTCATTCATGCCAGTCCGTACTCTTCACCTCTCCCTTCCCTCTGCTCCCTCTGGTTGTTTCTTCTTTTAGTAAGGGCACACACAAGCTGATAAGAACTCTGTTTTGTGCTTATAAAAATATGTTCTCAGATAGGTCTTAGGATTCTGTACTGTTCTACTGCAATTCTCCAAGTTGGATCTTGCACATGCTGCACTGGTCAATAATACAATAGAAGATAGTACCCACAAAAATATTTCAATCTGAAAATGCCATTTACTTACCCTTACTGTGGATATCTACACTCCCTTTTTCACAGGACTTATCTGAAGAGCAGATAGCTTTGGCAAAGGGATACTGGAAAAAAATTTACATAAGAGTGATATAAATATCTCCCTCTCCACACCTATGTAAAAAGTCCTACTCAGCTTCAATGTAAAAATATCAAATAATAAGAGAAAATAACTACGCAGAGCAGGTATAACCCCTGCTAATTATTTGACTTATAGGAGATAAAGGCTTAGCTACCTGCAAAACCAGAAAAAAGCCCTTTCCTTGCTTACAATAATATTTTCCTTTATGATTTACGTCTTTTCCCATTTTTCACCCTCTCTCCTCTGTATTAAGCACAATAAATTTAATACTGGACTATTTAATTATTTGTTTACTAACAGTCCCATATACATTGTCAGTGAAAGTCAACTTGTATTTGGGAGCTACTCTGCAAGGTCCCACTTCTAGGCCAGCCAAATGAAGGAGAGCGCTGCAGCTGACAAGCAGGTTTGACCTACAGAAAGGAAGGAAGAGGACATGTAGGAATGAACAACAGTAATAGTAAGAGCACCATATCAACAGAGAAGCTGAGAACAATTCTGTAGCTCCATTATTACTTCAAGTTTTCCTCAAGAGCAGCAGCAATGCCAGAGAAGCTGGACAGCAATCACTGGCCTGAATGTCATCACCTCCTGAAAGTGATGGAGACAGGCTTGGCTGCAAGGTCATTGGTGCGAGGCAGTCAGAACTGCCAGCTGCTTCCCCAAGAAAGAAAAGGAGCAATTAAACTACATCTTGCATGTTATCTGCTGAGATACAGACAAAAAGAGCAACAGTATTTGCTTGTACCAGACTGCTGCAAGGACAGTTCAGTCTTTTACATCAGCATGCATTTGGTACATCCTAAGTATAAATCACAAAACATATTTACCTCAGGGCACCTCTGCTCAACCTGATTCTCTGTCTTAATGACGTTGGTCATCACGAAAAAAGAGTTTGTCGCCTACATGGAGGAAAGAATATGAATCTGACTGAAATTTCACATACTTGATTCAGACCTCAGTCATTCCAAATCATCACCTGGAAGGACAACAAGGCTGTTCCTGCTCTCCCTCCCCCTGAAATACATTCAGATTCTATGCGGCTCAAACAGGAAAAGCCAGGGACATCATCAGGGCAGGAACGAGCAGCCAGAGGCAAGAAGGCACTGATTTTTATTTTTTTTTTCAAACTGGCATTACAACTGAGAAAGATACACTGGCATTAATTGGTAACAACACTACTGTGTTTAGTACAGCTATATTGGAGTGAATCTGTTCCTAGGTTTGCTGTTACCAAAATATTAAATTGATTATGTAAAAGTTACATAAGAAATAGCACCACAGAAATCTCATAAAAGAGGATAATTATTTTTCCTTATATTAAGGGAGGAAGGGAAGATTTGGCTTTAAACATTGCTGTCTCCAATGTAAAGTAATCACATTGAATGGTAGGATAGAGACATGTCAGTAAAGCAACAGGTGTATCAATGGAAGTTGAATATTGGACTGACATTAAATTAAGACTTGCCCGCATTGGTATAGTGTATTCTGCTGTATCCCAGATCCTGTCATTTGTGTAAGCTACTCCCTTCACACTAGTGCGAACTGAGCTGTTAACTTCATCCATCTCCTGATAGAGTCTGTAACTGATGATTATAGAACTGGCCAGGAAAAACAGAAAGAACAAATAAGCCCAAAAGAATAAAATGGGTCAGCTTCTTTGTACCATTCTTGGACAAAATGCACTGCAATATAAAAGTCAGATGGCCATTTTCAAGTAACTGAGAGCCTTTTTGTGTGAGATACATGCATCGGCTGGACCAAAGTCTGCCTTGGTTTCACTTTCACAACTTTGGCTTTGTCAGAAATGAATTGATACATGCAAGAACAGAATTTCTATTTTCCCATCCTAAATGATATAGACAACATGAGGTGACATCCTGGCCCTTCAGATGCCATTTGTGAAATACCAATTAACTGCAATAAGGCTTGATGTCATCCAAAAATTTTCACCCATGCTGCATTACTGTGTACCTAGTTTGACTTTTTCTGTCAGAAACGGTAGTTTCCTCTCTATGTTGTGGGGTGGGTTTTTTTGTTTGTTGTTTGTTTTTTTTTTTTTTTTTTAAAGAGAGCTTAAAATACTTAGTCAGCTTTCCAGAGTGACTATTTTTGTGCCTCATGCTGGTTGCTTCAAAAACCTTGGCCTAACATCTTCACTTTCTCATGAATTGAATGTGTTAATAAAAGACTCATCTAACTCATAAAAGCACTGTCAACTTTGAAAAACTACTGTATGTTCAGAAGATACTTTCCACACAACATAAAAGTGATATAAAAGGTTTGCTTTGAAAAACAAACCAGAAGAGCTAGCACCATTTCAGTTTAACAACAGACTATTCTGGCAGGGGATAAAATAGTATCTGAAGAACAGAAATACAAAGCAACTGATCAACGTTCCTTTATTTATATTGCCTATTATAATAGCATTTCAGCCTTTTCCTTCTGGAGAACAGTGCTTTGGGATAACCATGTTGTTGGAAACTGGCAGTGGGAACCCAGCTCTGAGCAGCAGAGTATAGTGCCTTGGTAGAATCATAGAATTGTCATAGAATCAGAATCGTTTGGGTTGGAAGGGACCTTGAAAGGTCATCTAGTCCAACCCCCCTGCAATGAACAGAGACATCTTCAACTTTTTCATTAATGCAGTTTTAATTTTCTTTTCAACCCGTAAGTCTCTCTCTCTCATTCTCTCTCCTCTCCTCTGAAGGGAGATGCTCTCCCTTTTCTGAAGGGACGGTAAAGAGAGCATCTGTTGTTGTTCGTTTACTGGCCAGCCCAGCCCAAACCACAACAATCGGGTTGCTCAGAGCCCTGTCCAACCTGATCTTGAATGCTTCCAGGGATGGGGCATCTACCACCTCTCTGGGCAACTTGTTCCACTGTTTCACCACCCTCATCGTAAAAAGATTTCTTCCTTCTATCTAGTCTAAATCTTCCCTCTCTTAGTTTAAAGCCATTACCCCTTGTCCTATTGCAACAGGCCCTACTAAAAAGTCTGTCCCCATCTTTCTTATAAGCCACCTTTAAGTACTGAAAGGCTGCAATAAGCTGTCCCTGAAAGGGAGAAGTAAGGCAAGTTGAATTTCCTGCAGATTTGATTCTTTGTGAGATTGGGATCAGTGTGCCCAATGTCCTGGCTTGCTGCCCTCCCATGAGAATGAAACCAACTTTATGAACTTCAGCAGACTTTGTTCAGCAAACACTTATCACTGAGAACAGCCCTAGTTTGGCAGCAAAGAGGAAAATGTGCCCTTTAGAGGCAATCAATTATTGCATATTCCTAAAACATCTTATTGTTCTTGAAATCTGCTGCAAGGGGTGACTCGCCATTTCATCTGACCCTGAATAGGAGACTCTGCAGAGCGGACTCTAATCTCAGAAACACTGGTTTAAATCTGAGATTATTCGGTGGAGTTATTTTGGATTTTTCAGACAAGAAACAAAAACAAACAGCATGGCAAGAAACAAAACTGCAAGCGTTTTTTAGACTAAGCTTAGTTAACTCTGTCCAAGCAACTCCACCTTGTTAGATAACAACCTATACCACACTCCCACCACAAAGTTCCCCCAACCACATTCATCTCCCAAGAAAGATCTAACACCAGACCAATAATCTTATTTGCTGCCACAAAACTGAAAGCACTGAAAGCCAAGTTGTAACCAGACAACCCCCAATACAAGAAACATTTGCTCACGTACAACACAGCATCCCATCACCATGCACTTACCAAACAGACAGAGCAACAGTTATACAAAGGAAACCTTTCACGCATCCACATGTAACACTCTGAATGCGTAGGTATTTTGGCGAGTTGTACTGAGTAAGGCCTTCCATCCAGCCACATACACCCATCGCTAGCACTTCCTGTGAGGTACTGGCTTTTGAAAATTGCAACTACCTGGTATTGTCTTCTTCCATCTTGGCATCCTTCCCAGGCCACCCCACTTAAAGGTACAGTCAGAAACCTGTATGAGAATGGTACCACAGGCCTTTTAAAGAATGGCAATTGATGGAATCGAGAACTGCCCTTTGGTTTGTTCACAGAAAAAGCACCAAATTTCAACCTGGAGCTCCAGAGCTGATTGCTCGGTACTGTTCTTGTCACCTTCTGTTGATGGCACCATATCTCCCTCGTACTACCAGACTTTGCCAGTCTGAAGTAACACTGGGACAACTGTAGAGATGAGGCTAAACGGATGGAAGCTGGTGTCACACTGACCTCCTTCTGAGCCTGACTCTCCACCACTGAACACTTTCCATCAGCATAAAGAAGATGTAATGCACTTCTGGACTGGGCAGATGCAGGCAATGCCCTCTTCACAGGGGTAGCAACGGCCATGCAAGGCACAGGGCAATAGTAAAGCCAGCTTTTGGGTCATTAATGGCCATAGAGATCTCCAGCTTCTTATCTCACTTTGCATGGGACACCATGCTATTTGGTCTTAGATTGGTCATGGGATTAAAAGGGAGTGACAAAGTCACTACTCCTCTCAGCAGAGCCAATACATGGCACATACTTTGGCAGCAGCCTCTCCTACTCCACAGAACCATGCACAAGCCAGAGCTGGTCAGTGTGCTGCAAGCCCACTGCATCTGGTCCACGGGGTCAAGGAGCAGGTGTGAGGCCACCATCTGACACTGCAAACACAGGAGGTGGAGCTGTAAAGATGCGGAACTGTCGGGCTGGGACCTGTAAATCTCAGGGTCAGAGTCTGAAAGACAAGAATTTTGGATCAGAATCCATTAGACCCAGATTAAAAGGACCAGTGTCCTCTCTCTTGCAACAGAAGACCCACAGAGGCACAAAATACACAAACCCTACAACACAGGTCTAATGGTTTTTTTCCAATCCTTTAGTACTTTAAATCACCTAGGATGCTGCCTATGGCTGTAGTCATGACAAAACATTCAGGACCAGACAGGCTTCTTGGCTGTCGATACTGCCTTAAAACCTTCAGCACACAGGAACAAGTTACATTCTGCACAAACAGGCTTAATTTTTTGAGACATCAGTGATCAGTTCTTAGGCTTTTGCTGACCACAGCCCATACTGCTAGGGTTGGTATTAGTGACACTTCAGCAAGCAAAATCCTGCTACATAATAACAACTTGAAAAGCTGCAAGTGGGAACCAGAAACAGACCTGGGATGCATTTCGGTGCTAGAATAGCCACAAAGAAAATGATGCTTAATATAACACAGTCAGACATATGTGTACAGACACATAACAATATTTATAATAAAAGACACAAACAGGAGGGCTCAGATTGCATAAGCGAAGCAGAAGTAACTGTTGTCTTCTCTTCCTAAATGCTCTTGTTTTCACATTAACATCTTCCATCTGTTTGGGATCTGACCTCAGCAGCTCAGCCGGACGTATTCATCTTCTTGCGCATGATGTTCCCATATAAGGTGATCTCTCTTCGCCCATGCAGCATGATTTTGATTTGCTCAGGTTTCATTCCACTCTGATTTGCTGGCCTCTATGGTCGAGCGCTCTCACAGTTTTTGCAAGGCAGTTATCCACACAGCAGTAGCTATAAAGGGAGCAGAAAGTCAGGAGGGAGTAATGAAGCTGCGCCTGCAGATCTAAAGAGCTCTGGACAGTTTACTTGCAGGCTCCATTCTCTCTCTTCCGCACGTTGCCTCTGCATGATGCCATTTCAATAAGCAGCTTCCATAGGCCTTTACCAAGCAATATAAAACATAAGCCCCGCTATCCAGAGAACTGGATGGAACTACAGGGCTGAACTGTTATAACAACTCTCATGTCATTAGGAAACTTTGCTTGAAACTCTGTATCACTCTTCATGCAAACTAACTTGGGAATTTCGAAAATGCCCCCAGAATTCTACAACAAATATATATGAACACTGGCCTTTGATTCGCTAAGACTTGATCCAGATACCACATCACCCAATTAAGATAACTTAGGACAGAGTTAAGCATCAAACAAACATCTCAGCTGCTTCCTGTAATATTTACCCAAGGCTGCACTGAAAGCTATCGTCTATGTCTGTGAAGATTCTGTTGTGATACAGAGGTCAAGACACTGAGCTAAACCTTAATTTTTTTAAGCTGGAAGTTGGAAAATTCAGACACCACTACAAACTGTAAATATCAAGCAGCAGGCAGGCAGGCTGGGGTAGCAGCGTGGCTACTTTGGGCTGCATGTACAAATAGCACAGAACCGTTGGAAGAAAGGACCGTGAAAACCTACAAGTTTAAGGAGGACACAGGATCCTGCACGCTTTCCCCAGGTTGGGAAGGCTCATAGAACTGGGCTCCAATGTATGATTTTGCTCCTGCCTTCAATCAGTTGAGCTTTCAAACAGGCCAGCAAGCCAGAGCTCAGCCAGTCCAGTTCTAATGATGACTGGTCATGGAGGTCTCCTTCTCCAAGAGTCAGAACAATGGGGCTTCAGGGCTTTCTACCACAATACAGTGAAACAATCTCACCATCTTTTTTTCTTCTTATCTTGGCATTTTCTAAAGTTTTCAGATATCCTTCCTCTTCTTTATCTGTTGCCTCTGTAATGTTACAGAGACATGGGAAAATGGGAACAGTCCTTTGGTTCTTGGAAGGTGTAGGGACTGAAATAGTCTGGTGTAAAGAATTTCAGAGCAGCACTCTCCCACTGCACCCAACACAGATCCCTCTCCATCCTCAGCACTGTAAGCACAATCACTCTTTCCTCTGCACCGAAGTCTGAAGACAGAATTTGTATCAGTATTTACAGAAGTGGCCCATACCCACCACTTCCTATTACCTATTCATGCAGGAAATACTGTTTTCATTTGCTCTGTGTATTCTATATGCTCAAAGTACTCATCAGAAGAAAAGTGTAACTGATACCAGGAAAGCATGTCAAGGGAAAGTAAATCTCTTCTGGGAACTTGTAGGTAAACACGATTCCTAAAGGTCAGTATACAGATTGAAAGCACAAAGGAAACATGATCTGGTTTTAAAGTTCAAATTCAGGAGTCAGGAGACTTGGATTATGTTCCTGGCTCTACCACAGCTTTCATGCACAATCACAAGCAACCCATCCATCCCCTCTATAACTTAGTTTTGTCAGTTAAAAGCTAGGGTACCAATGCAGTGTCAATTTTCAGGTTTCCCGTGAAGACCAGTAAATTAGCATTTTATGAAGCTTTTTCTGCTCCTTAGAAAGAAAAAAGGAGCTAACCTAAGACAGACGCAGTGCTTAGAATTGCAAAGTATTACATTTATGATTGCTATTTACTGAGTCAAATTCTGCAGTAATTTACAACCTGTGCGTTTCAATTGGCACCAATTTAATATGACTCATTGCATATTTTAATCCATCATCTGTGGACTCACATGGGATGCTACAACTATCCAAGAAGCTAAATGCAACAGCAGAGGCTCCAAAATCCACCTATTTAAGGTCTAAGCATGGGTTTTGAAGGATCTGCAACAAAAAACTTGCAGACGGAGAGATACACATTTCATGAACAAGTTTCACTTTAATATATTTTTTGATTGTTTGGTATTTTTGAAGTTCCTGTCCTTGTTTCAGATTTAGCATAGCCAGCACTACATATTTATTGCTACTTTGAGGCACGCTGACAATTGATATTCAACCCTGAGGACATAAATTTGCCATTTGCCCCTAATGAAGCCTGGGCACAGGACTGGCATTCTTGTTTCACAAGGATCCTCTGTGCATTTTTCCACTTCAAAGAAATGAAGTAACCATTCACCTGATATGTACACCAGCCACACTTGACATCTCTTTATGCTGTCAAAGACTGCCAGAAACCTTAATTGGGTAACTGCATCAATCTGTTTGTACATCTCCTACACATGCGACAACAGCCTCCCTCTTAAGAAACCGCAAAGCTAAGTAAATACTTTAGAGGGTGAATCTCAATCCTATTTCTGCCGTTCCTTACATCAAGGTCACTTGTGCTGTGAAGAAGCCCCACAAGAGACTCGGCCTATGGCACGTACGCCCCAGCACCACCTACCGCGACCACGGCCACGCTTCCCACCCAGCGAAGCAGCCTCGCCCCTACCCTACTGCTAAACCCATCTGCTGTCTACCCACGGTGCTGCGCCCACCCCCGCTGCCTCACACCGTGGCACAGGGCAGGGCCTGCTGCTGTGGCACCGCCACCAGCTGCCCTCTGGTCAGGAGCTGGCAAGAAAAATCCCAATTCCTGCCCAATT
>VYXH01008474.1:16679-40876 GCA_013397275.1 Burhinus bistriatus | reverse complement strand
GAGATCAGGTTAGTCAAGCAGCAGCTGCCTTTCATAAATCAATGCTGACGGGGCCTCATCACCTGCTTGTCCTGTACGTGCCCCGTGACAGGACTCAAGATGATGTGCTCCATAATCTTCCCTGGCACATAGGTCAGACTGACAGGCCTGTAGTTCCTGGATCCTTCTTCCATCCCTTCTTGTAGATGGGTGTCATATTTGGTAACCTCCAGTCCACTGGGACCTCCCCAGTTAGCCAGGACTGCTGATAAATGATGGAAAATGGTTTGGTGAGCACTTCTGTCAGCTCCCTCAGTACCCTTGGGTGGATCCCATCCGGCCCTATAGACTTGTGTATGTCTAAGTGGTGTAGCAGGTCATAGTTACTATTTGTAATTTTGTGAGATGAATAAGGAATATTGGTTTAGGAGTTTAAAAATCACTTGTTTCTTTTACTGTATGGCACGTGAATTGTTAAAAGGGCTCTTGGCCAGTGAAACCTGTATTTGAGTTTATTGAAGAGGTAGGAGCTGCACTGTGATTCGAAAAGCACTCAAACTGTAGATATCTTCATTTATAAAATGAACATTCTTAAAATGGCTCTTGTACAGAAATTCACTTACTTCAAATGAGTGAAGTAAACATTATGTTGTCTAGAATAAACTTTGTAAGATGTCCCATTACTTTAAACCGAAGCCTTAAGTTGGAACGTGAAGCGATTTCCTCTTTTTTTTTCCTCCCTCTCTCTTGGCTTTAGCTACATAAAATGTCATTTCTTCTTGTAGTAACTGGAGAGTTAATGGGGCTTTTCTGGTGCTGCTGTAGAATAGTGACTGCATGTTATTAAATTCTAGGATTGGAATTATTGCAGACCCTACTAGCATCATTATAGTTAAGGGTGCCTAAGCATTTCCAATATAAACTTGTATTTCAGTAGTTTATAACTGACTGTAAAGACTTGTTCCCAGCTTAAAGCTGGCACAAAATGGTTTGGCTCAGGAAAAGTGTGTGTGTGTGCACGCGTGTGTATTGTACACACACATATGAGAGGCAGACATATGACTATGCCTGTTGTAGCTGTTGTATATTACTGTCGCGGATGGAGCGATGCACTTCAGTCATAGAGAGAAGCAACAATACATTTATTGATATAAAACAGGGATTTAACAAAGTTTTATGGTAAATGCAACAGTGTTTTAACAAGATTCGAGATGGCAAGGCACACTTGGTTATTTACTACATAGAGGACAGGATCAGACAGAACTGTCAGGGAAACCCTCCAGTTGAGTCAAGGTTTCAGAAAGGACGCTCTTTCTTGCTTTCTAAACTCCTTCTCAAGAGAGGAGTCTAGGTGTGGCTGGATCCAATCCTAGTCCCAGACTTGGTCAACGGTTTATGTCTAAAGGATTATATGTGCACAATCAATGCTTTATATCACTTAGCTAAGATTTCAAAGTTCAGCATGCTACTTACCGAGGATCTGTTGCGGCAAGGAGTCTCTCGGCCTCGAGGAGTAGTAGCCTTGAGCGGCGTCCCGAGTCTAGGGAAGATCCAGGCATGCAGCCCGCTGCCGTTCAGGAGAGCTCAAAGGGCTCTTGGGCTGTTCACTATTTATGGGGGTAAGATGATTGACCTATAGTCATATTTGCATATTGACCACAAAGCCAGCATTTCTCAAGTTAGCCCTTGGCTATTGTGTTGTCCCCGAAACAACATTGAGCCCCGGATGCCGCCATCACGACTACATGCACCCATTATGACCACCATGGGTGGTTATCGCTTGGGCAGGATTATGGGAGATAAAGATCAGCTGGTGCCTGGAGAGGAGGGAGCACACCGTCACAATTACACAAATTATATATACCTATGCTTAATCATACATATGCATGCCCCCCCTTCATATATGTGCATAAATATGCGTGTGGGTAATACTAATTAATTTTTTTGTTGTTTTGAGTTGCATGGCATTTAGAAAGTAAAAAGTATTATTTTCCCTCAAAGGTGACCTGTGTATAGAGACATAGAATATGGAGAGATGAAAATAGTAATTTTCATTGTTGAACACTATTTTTGAGTTTTTGAAACTAATTTTCAGAATGAGTTCTTCTCTCTGTATCCTACTTTATCCCTGCCCCTCAATTTGTTTTGTGCTACCAACAGAGCTGCATAAGATGATAGAAAAAGATTTTTTGTTGCAGATCAGTAGTGAAATAGTCTGTCTACTCTTTAATGTATTCACAATCAGCACTATTACAATGTTTCATTTCCATTTCTGAGTCACATAAATAGTAGAGTGCTTATAAATGAAGAGATTTTGCACTGTATATGCTGCCAGTGATAAGAAGGAAGGTACTTTATATTGTGGCCAACTGTTTTGAAGCCCTAAGCTTAATTTGAAAAGGTCCAAAAGAAAGGCAGTGTTCACAGCAGCCACAGACTTCTGTCATGCAATTATCTCTGATCTGACTTGTATGTGAAGCTTTCTTAGTCTCTTTCTATCATAATCCCTAGCAGTCTGCAATTTACCAGCCCCAGCTGGGAAGAACCTGAATTAGCTAATAGATTTTAGATTTTAAATACAAACTGCAAGACCAATGATGCTCAAAGCAAAAGGAGGTACATAGAAAGCATTAGATCCATGCATACTGCTTTACCTTTGGCACCAGTTGCCAGGTGCTAATGTCAATCTTTTTCACTGGAGCCTTAATTTCTATTTTAAACAAAAAAACACCAAAGCTATGCAAACAAACTGATGGCTCTGCTTTCCTTTTGTTTTATTTTTTGCTAAAGGGAGAGAAAAATGAAAGATAGTCTTAAAGGTAGGGATTTGAGATAGGAAGGAATGTGTCAGAAAAGTTGTAGACCAGAAGAGAATGGAGATAATATAGAATTTCAGTAGGTATTCCCAGTGCTGGTGGGCTACATCATGTTACTCTGTATGGAATTTTTCACAGGAGACTGATTTAAGGATCCCTAACCTTTTTTTCATGTGAGTAGTACTTTGAGTACTTGCTGATGACTACCTCAGAGGACGCTAAGAGAACTCATGTTCCTACAAAACAGTGATGTTACTGAGAAAAAACTCTACCAAATCCAGTCCTTGTGAGAAAAGTGATCCATCCTGAGCTCCATCTTTTCCTTCTGGCCAGGAAACCTTTTTGGATAGTCACAGACAATTGGGTAGACAATTTTGGTTTGCTTCTTCTCCACTCACCCACCCCTAGCCTAGGCCAATAGTCTTCTCTACACTTGTGACACTACACTCTCTGGCAGGAAAAAACCCCAATTTATCACAGCCATCTTCTGTAATTAGTGGAATCATTTATTGGTCATTAAGAATAATTCCTCTTCCATGGCCACCAACAGAAATTGTAAGATCATTGTTATGATCTTACTAATTTTTTCTTTTTGAGTACTAAGTGGTTGCATATGGGTTAGATGAGGCCTTCACCACTACACTCTTTTGCAGTGAGGATTTGGATCTCATGGTTTTACAGTGCTTTAGGGCTAGTTTCTCCTCCCCCAAATACACAACTTGACCAATTAATTCTTACATAAATAAAATCTGGTGACAAAAGCTCAGACTTTATATGAATTAGGAGGCAGGAATGCCTTTTCTCATCACAGTTGGGGTTTTATTTATGTTTGTTTGGGTTTTTTTTTTAACTTTGAGACCTTCTGCAGGTACTTCATGATATGCCCATTGCCTCTGACCAAGGTGACTTTATCTTCCTAGACCTCAGTTTAGTTTTCGTCTTATTTATCATTGTCCTCTTTGAAAACTTATCTCAAGGTGTCTTTTTTTCAGTAGCGTTAGTACTTGGGATTTTTTTTCCCACTTCTTTCAGCTGCTGCAAGTCTTTTTTTTTCACTTTCATAACATTCACCCCCTCTAGCTCTATACTATTGTATAGCTAAATCTCTTTTCCTCGTATTTGTTGTAATACAGTACTAGCTTTGATCATGACCATTCAGTTAAATCTTCCTCTGCTTAATGGCTTGGATGCTACACTTCCTGTATTTGCTGTTCTTCTTATTTCTTTGCTGTCCTAACATTCTGTCAGTTGGGAGAATTCATCCCTGAAGGACAGTTTTATCAAATTCATAGTGTTCAGCAATTTATTTCACCTTCGAGTAGTCCTTTTCACTTTGACGTTTTGTTAATCCATTTCTCTCTCTGCTCAGTCCCCACATCTGCAAGCATGGGGCTTCACAAGGGTCTAGGTCAAATTTTAGTTACTCTTGATGAGAGGAAATAGCCAACACTTTCTTTAGTGTCTCATGATCCATTGTTAGTTTTCCAAGCAAAGCTCTGACATTCCCTTGCTATATGAGGTCTAAGGTTTTTCCCTAACTTCAGTAGCAATAGACTGCAAACTGGTCTAGGGGGCCTTTGCAATTCTGAGTTTGGACAATTATCTTTGGGAGACTCCAGTGTGTGTTGAAAGGCATCATTTTCATCTGTCACATGTTCTGTGTTTTTAGAATAGTTAATCCAGTCTGCTTGGCTAGTGTTACAGTTCTGACATTTAAATGCTGATTAATTAAATTTGCTGCTGAATCCACTGCTGAGCTGTGATTACCACCTTCAATAAGCTGCTGCTGCTGTTTGGCTAAGAATGCAGAACTCATTTTTCAACACTGCCACCATCAGATGCTGGCAGCTTTGGACCCATTTTGCCAAGGAACATAATTTCCTCTTTCTTTCTGGCATCTTTCCACTGCGTATCACTTCCAGCTACTTAACACACCACTGTAGTACCATATAATGTTTCTTTCTTTAAAATTAAATAGCCTTCTGCTTCTTAGGTTTGGGGAAGAATGTTTGGAGCTGAACTTTCAGGTGGTTTGCCATACCTTCCACAAGAAAGTTTTCTGGTTTTAGGTGAAAAATTCTGGTTGTTTACAAGGTCTGATGGATGGCAGAACAGCTTAGGCAGTGTTACATTTCAGCAAAGTACACATTTTTGGTGGATACTATAGGAAACACTGGGTCCAGCAGTTGTGGAAAGATCTTATGATCCTTCACTGTTATTTTTGGAGTGTGTGTATTGAGGGGATTGGCTGGCCTTATCTTTTGATTTTTTGCCTGTAATAAACCAGGAAGGAAGTAGTGCCTTGGACCTTTTGCTTGAAATGAACTCCATGGATGCCTACTCAAGTCATGGATGTTTTGTCATGGAGGCCTGTAAACCTGAGTAATTTAGTTGAGCTAAGTGAGTTCACATAATCAGTTTCTTTAGGTCAGTCCAGATATTAGGTAGTAAGTACGTTATGTCTTTGTTTTGCACTGAAATCAGACTGAAAAGCTAAATGTAATAAAGAAATTTACAGTGACACAGTGCTGAACTAATTTGTAGTTTAGAAATCAGCATGCTTAGAGATACAAGTTAATAACTTTACAAATGCTTCTGGACATGTCTTTGTATTTCTGCTTGAAAGAAAAAAATCAAGCAAAATGAAAATTAGACAAAAAGCAGTCTTAAAAAGTCCACACTGTTACTGGCATTGACTGTGTTAGCAGGTAATATACTGCTGTTATAGTGGATGAATAGTTGAAGTAGTCAGTATGGAGACCTGTATATCTAGAGTCCATACAGTTGGAGAGACGTACTTTGTACTTGATTTGGTCTGGTTCCCTGAACTAAATACCCATTCCTAAGCATTGAAGCTGTTCTGAGCAGTGCTTATTTTTTCACACCCTTATGTTCCTGTTGGGGTGAAATTGTGCGCAACTGGAACGGAGATTCCTCTCTAACTTCCTCTAGGAATAATCCGGGTTACCTGTGCTGAAATCTCCCTAAGAGCTGAACCGTTTTGGAAATGTAAGTGTGAATGACTGGAGGATTTGCTTTAAAAATACACTGCACTAATGTGAGCATAAGCATTGTCTCCCTGCAGCAATAAATTCTGTCAAACTGCACTAAGTATTTTGAGTACAGACTATATGGAATAGTTTACATTGTGCATAGTAACAATGTAGCAATACCCACAGGGAGATCTTGTAGGCGAGAAGGGTGATTTTATCTAAAATAAAGCCTGAAACAAAGTCAGTTTCACTCACTCAGTGTCACACTCAAGCACCCGAATGTGCACGATGTCCAAGAAATCTGTCCAACAGTCTGGCACTTACGATAGTTCTGTCCAGATGTTAGGCTCTGGATCAGTTACTGTGGCATGAAGGACAGATGTGTTTCAAGTCCTTATGTTTCCTGGGTTCTTTTTAGCTTGGCAACCATGCACAGGTTTTGGAACTGCCTTTTTGGATATGCCGTTTTCTACTCTTTCAGAGCTAACAGTGATCAGTGTTTCTGTTCTTTTACCCTTTGTGAGCGTTCAGGCTTCGATCACTGCTCTTTGTCCCCGGATCTGGATGTCTTTTTGAAGCTTAGGTGGGCTGGGGTCTTGATGACCTGCCAATCTGTGTGCCATTAACACAGGACATTCTGAGATCCTTGCTCTTGCTGTATGTTCCTCTGGGTGCCACGACACTCAGGCATTGCCCCTCATTCTCTGTTCATGCATACTGTTGCAGTTCTCCACAGTATTCCTGCCAAAAATCAGACACTAATGAGGTATTCTGTGGCTTAGTTTTCACTTGCTCTCAATGGTATTTTTCCACAAAAATTTTTTTAAACAGTAAACTCTCAGGACAACTTGCAGCTGTGGTGTTAAATTTGGACTAGGCTATGGCTGGAAACCAGGAGAATTTTCAGCAGGACATGTATGCCAGTATCAACCCTGTAAGCTACGGTAACGTAAGGCATGTGTCCTAGACGTGGAGAAGGTACAGAGCCATTCTGAATCCTGTGCCTTTGTCTCAGCAAGATGAAGATGCTGATCAACAAAGTCCATAGTCTTCCTGCCTGGAGAATATACTGGTAAGTCAAACAGGCCTACTCAGGAGCCTATGTGGCCCAGGAAGCTCCGGACAATCCAGAAAGGACCATAATGGAACCTGTGACTGAATACCAGCAGGACAACCTGGATGTGATGAGCCAATAATACTGTCAAAGCCTCTTACTTAACAGCAATCAAGTCAGTACTGGCGACCACAAGAATTGACTATGTTTACCTTCAACAAACTAGAACTCTTGGAGAGGTCAGTGTGTAGGTGTAACACCATAGGCAAAAGATGGTGAACTGGAGACTTAAGAAAAACCTACATGTTGATATCATCCCCAGGCTGAAAAAGTAAAGAATGGTTATACTAAGAAAGGCTTTTGCCATGATAGCAGGAAGTAGCGGAATTAGATTTGTAAAACTCTAGAGCAGTGTCTGTTCCCTGAGAGCAGCTTGATATGCTAAAACTTCCTTTGAGTTCAGGTCAGCAGGTTAGAATGAACTAGAGACTTCACATATATCTGGGCCATTGTTTGAGCCAAGTTACCTTGATCGGAGAAACTGATAACTTAGTTTTTTGCCCTAGTATCAGTTAGAGGATATAAATGTTGGGAAAATGAGCTCCAAGAAGCTGGTAAACCAGAGCTGCTGAGTTTTCCTTGCTCAAGTCCAGCATGCACAAAGTAGAGTCTCAGTTTCTTCCCAGCTCCCCCTTTCCTTGTATCTTTGTGCTTACTAATAGTGTCTACCAGATCAGTCATGGATACCATATCATAACCTTCATAAATTGGTTTTTGGATGAGAGTGGGTGGTGCTCTGAGAATAGCTGATAGAAGCAGCTTTACTATGTGTGGCAGAGGAAGAGTTTGGAAAGTTTGGAGTAGGACAGCTATTCCTTTTTGTACCTCTCCTGGCTGTCACTTTGTTCTTTAGCTCATCATTCCTTGCTGATGCTATGTTGCTTGCTGGAAAGCATTTTCTATTGAGGCTGGAATCGTTTCTTGGCTGGCCTGGAGACACCGTCCTAAGGCTGGCTTTCAACTGTTCACATCTGTGTGACCTCCTGGCTGGACAGTGCAATTCATCTGCACACCAAACATTCAGTATGTAGGAAAGTGTGTAAAACAGGGAGCTTAGTGCATTTGCTTGAGCAAGAGAGTCTGTTTTGGGAACATATCAAACCTTTGCTATTCAGATTGGCTTTCCACAGAATTTAGATTAAATTTCAATCCTTTGAGTATCTTAAAACCACTCTGTCATATGGGCACAAAAATCTAAAAGACCATGTAAGGTTTCACCATGGTGAAACCAGTAGTGAGCTGCAATACAGGGCAGAACTGAAGAAAACTGAGGTTTGTCTAGGGGGTTAAATGTCACTGAGGGATCTAATTTTGCCAAGTGAATTATTTCAGGAAGTAGGAAACAGGGTGTACTGTACCACCTTGTTGTCAGGAGAAAGGGGAATGCTGTTGCCCATGCTTGTGTGGCATAAATACTTAATACTGGANAAAACAAGAAACATCTTTGCTTCTGGAGGAATGATCAAAGAAGGAACAATGTGCGACAGATGTTAGTCACATGGCTTACTGCCATGTGATTTATAAAACTGCAGAATACAAATTTGCTTCTAGTTACATTGTAGTAGATTAGCTCAACTGAAATCTACTCAAAGTAGTCCCAAATTATGCAAATATAAGAGAACAGAATTAGTCCTGCCCACACATATGGTTTATTTAGATTGCAAGGCTTGAAGGAGACTTTCCAAAACTTTATGTTGTTGTATGTTTATGCTAATTAAACCAATTCTGTGCAGTCATGAGCTTTTGTTTACACACAGTGTGTATTTTCAGGAATTATTTACTTAAACATGTAAAGACACTTAAAAGATTCTGAGATGATGAGTCCTGTAGCAGTCTGGTTTTATTTTATGATTTGTATTTCTTCATTAGTGTTGCTTTAAAGCTTAACAAAATTAAGAGGTTTTATATTCTACAGTCTTCTACATGTGTACTTTTTTCAGTTATCAAAAGTATGGGAAAAAGCATGCTTTACCAGTGCAGGTATTTGCATTGTATCTTAATTACTCTTCCAGCAATAGTAAGTTGAAAATGATGTGTATTTTATTAGTTTTTCTTTTCCAATGACATAGTATTTTCATTCTGATAGCATGTCTTTTTAGTGCTTCATTAATATTCACTTGGGAAGAGCTGCAAAAGCTAGTCAAAGCTATTGGGACACATTGATAAAAACCTTACTCCTTGTGTCGCAGAGCATAAAATAGCCACCAATAATTTCATCGGTAACTCAGCAGTATAACAAGAACTCTAGAAAGTAAATTTAATGGTAAATTGTTCTTTTTATTGTTTAGTTGCACGACATAAGTTAATAAAACTAAATCAATAAGGAGTGTCCTAAGGTAATTTTTGTTTTTGTACTTTTGGTTTTATACGCATGCCTACCAGGCATTATGTATGCAGTAAATTAGTAACAGGTATAAGCTAATGAATACATTGTATATTTGGTGTGAAACTATACTGTGCAAGTTTGTGTAATACATTCTGGATACCTTGAAATTATTCTTTTAATGAAAAATAGTTCTGTGTTCAATTAAAATCTGGGAAGGTAGGTGGCAACATTTTGTAGAAGGGAGGATAGAAATGTACAGAGAACTTTTCCAGTGATTAATAGCAGTGATAACATTTTACTTAACAAAAAAGATTTCACTTTTCTGAGGTATTTTTCAGTTGTTTGACAGTAGGGGCAAAGTATGTGTGCTATTTTTAAACAGAATTCATCAAATAAATATTTTATGCTTAAAAACGACTGGCATCTCAGGGCATAAGAACTTTTAATTAACATCTGCATAACAAGACTGAAACATGCTAAGTTTTTTTATATTTGCATTCTAAATTGCTGATTAATGCAGTGTTTAAGGAGGATAAAGCAGGAATTATTAATATTTTTCTCCATCTCAAAGTGAATTGCTTTTTTGTGTCTTTAGTCTTATATTGTCTTACATCTCTTTAGTCTTATATTGTCTTAAATATGATTCTTTGTGAAGGCAAAGAACAGAGTTTGTTCTTATTTTGTGACAGCTGCATTTGTTTATGAGCTTTTACTTGTGAGTTGTTGTAACAATTTGGCCTAAAATAGACAGATGTTTGAGCTCCTGTATAAAACCATATTCTTAACGGTGTAGCTTACTGCTGAACACTGCTGAATGTGTCAAAACCTGTCCAATAATAACCACCTTGAAAGCAGAAAAGAACAGAGCTGTCAGTTCTGTGAGGTGATCCAGGTGAAGATATCAAAATTCCATCATTACATTTTCTCTTTATTTACAATTAATGTCACACATAAATCACATTATCATGATAGCAGACCATTAAAAACTCTGCAAGCCAAAAGGTACAGTGAGTTCCACTTCTCATTTTTTTTCTGTGTGATTTACTGCTACTTAGAATGAATTTTAATGTAGACTAATTTTAAGTGAAATGGACATTGTAGACACTAAAGATGACACAGAAATCTTACAGCTGCATTACAGTAAAGAGAACTACTGGCACCTCTAGAGATCAGGACATTTGTATGGTGCACTGCCTCTTCTTTGTCTACTCACATTTAGTCATCATTATCTCTACTCCCCCAGGTTTTCTAAGGGTTGCCATAACTTCTCAGTCTCATGAAAAAGTCAACATTCTGCAGAATTTTCATTCTTCACATAAGGAGTAATATATTTGGTAGTTTTTGAAAGTATTACTTCCTCAATATCTGGCTGAGGCCTGACTGCTGTTCTGTTGCGTGCTCTCAGCTTCCATTGGAAGCTGAATGTCTTCACCGTTTTTCAGAAGGTGCCCAGCCCTCCTCAGATCACTGCCTTCGCTTTGTAGCAAGCTAGGAGATTGCATAACCGTAACTGGCCTAAAAAACTTTGATTTGATATAATATATCCTGCTCTTCTGAAACACATGCATAGCTTTTATTTGTGCTAATGGGAATTGTATGCTAACAAAGAGGGGGAAGGATAACCATTTGTCTGAGATTTACGTAGTCTTTGCGATGTTATTTTTAAAGATTTCTGGATTGTATTCAGGCACAAGATTTTCTTCATAGGGTTCCTACTGACGTCAGTAGGAGGTACTGGAGAGCATAGTTGTTTGTTTTTAACTACGTAACGTATGGATCAGTGCTCAGATACCAAGATTATAGGAGCCAGAGGAATACCTAAATAGAGAGACACGGGTGGAATGGCTAAAAATATATACATAGTTTTAGATATTTTAATCTATTATAGTATGTCTGAAAATGCAAGGCATTCTTAAGATGTTGATCTTGGCATTTAAAAAAATGAAAGAGATTAATCTGTGATCATTCCTAATCAGTTTATAAATTTAACTTGCCTTTGGATAAAAAAAAAACCTAAAACCAAACCTTGAATTAAACTAGTCTCAGTTGATGGGTAGATGTGCTAGAAAGCTTGCCCTCTACCTTATATCTTTTGCATAGCCAGATGTAGTAAGCACAAATTGTCCAGATCTGTATGTAATATTGTGCTGTAATCTTGTTGTGAAGGTAATGATGCAATATCACATTAAAAAATGGCTGTATTACATTAAGGTTTTTTTAGTCTGACAGTTTGTTCCTTTTCATTCTGATTAGATTTTGCTTTTACCATTCCAAATTGATAAAAGAAGAAATCCTTCCTGTTTAGAAACTGTTATCACACTGATCTTTTATTTTTGTGTTCTTGACTTAATTGAAAATGTGAGATATATTATAAATCATAGCAAACCACCTTCTCACATCATTTTAGCATTCTGTTTTGCACGTGTGTATGGTACTTTCCCTGTGATTTTTTGAATAGTCAATTTTATGCCTTTTTGTGTTGGTTGAAAATGAGTTTATGTTTTGGAATATGCAATGTGTATCTACTTGTGTGTATCTTTTTGCTTGTACTATCAGTATAGTTACCACTAATACTGTGTGTACATTGCAAAAGCGTACATTATGTGTGCAGTGTTTTTAAGTTGGGGCTAAACCAGTAGATCTCTTTCTTCATCCAAAAGGTATCAGTGCTTCTGGGAGATTTGTTGTTACTTGGTTTGATATAATTTTTAAAGTATTTTCTACATAAGACCATTGTAGTCCAGATTATCTGCTTGTGTTGTGTCACTGATAACCTAGCTGAAGAAATCAGGTGGCTAAATTTAAATCTCATATTTTTATCTACAGAGATTCTCATTTCTGAATGAGTTAGGTGTGGGTGAGAGAATTTAGTTTTCTGTTCTTTGTGTTTGTTATCAGGTGTAGGAGCAAGATTTTTCATCTTGTGTGCAAGTTCCTGTCATAGGACTAAACTAGCTGGTTTTGCCAGTGGAATTGCTTCCTAGCAGCCCAGGCTTTTCACCTGAGTTGATTAAGTGCTAGTCCGACAGTCCAGGAGTTACTTAAGGTGGTTGCTCTGGATGACTACGGTATCTATGCTGCTGTCATCTGTGAATAGACTTACGATCTCCTAGACACTATGGGAACAAGAGGTAATGGGCACAAACTTGAACATAGGAAGTTCCATCTAAACATGAGGAGGAACTCCTTTCCTTTGAGGGTGGCAGAGCACTGGAACAGGCTGCCCAGAGAGGTGGTGGAGTCTCTGACTCTGGAGACATTCAAAACCCACCTGGATGCCATCCTGTGCAACCTGCTCTAGGTGAACCTGCTCTGGCAGGGGGGTTGGACTAGATGATCTCCAGAGGTCCCTTCCAACCCCTGTGATTCTGTGATTCTGAACTGTGGGTCTCAATACTGTTCCCACAACAACAGTTAGCGGGCTTTGGACTCCTAAATGAGAGAATGGAAAGGAAGTCTTAACATGCATGCTTTTATTACAGTAGTATCTGCCTTCCTAGGGTTCAGGTCAGAGGCCATACAGATTTCAAATAGGTTATATTGAGTGCCTCTGTGAGTGACTGTCAATATACATGTTCCGCTTCGGGGTGTACTTGCACATGCGCATCTGAGCTGATACAGCTTTTTCTAGATGAAAGAACCTGTATCTTGTACACACCTAGCTTTTGTGCCCTGCGCTGAATGTGTGGAGAGCAATGCACATCTTCCATTCTTTAGTACATCTCAGTTCTGGCTTTTGGTTAGGTAAAGTGTTCTGTGGCTTCTAGTCCATGGTTTTTTTCCTTCTAAGCTTCTGAAGTAAATTTAAAAAAATTACAAGTTTGTAAAAATTTGCAAATTACAAATAAGTAGTCCTCCGTATTTTGTGCAGTACTTTTAAATAAACCGAGTTTGCAAAAACTGTAAATATGAATAGTATACAAATACGTTTGTGTTACTTAATATCTAAGTGATTGTGCTCCTGGAAACAACTTTTTTTTTGTTTCATTTATAATTCTCTCTCACTCTTTCCACAGTAATTAGACAACAGAAAGTTGTGTTATACACAGCACTTTAAAACCTAACTGCCTTTTGCCAAGTGCGTAATTCATAGGAAGAATTAGCCAGTGTTCAGATAGAAAAAATTGTGCTAATATAGGCTGCTGTTACAGTTCTGCAGTTATGCCATAGAGAGACAAGAAGCCTCAAGATAATTTCCTTTCCTTGGTCATGGATTTTCTGGGAGAGTTACTACCTGTGAACTGAGATGAATCTGTTGCCATTTATGGCTAGGAGAAACTAACATAGGAGATACGGATCTGCCACTGACAGGGTCATTAGAACTTTCCAGTCAATAGAAGAGTGCCACATATTCTTTTCTACAAATAGGCTGTTTTTTTCTGGTTCGCAACTTAGTTAAAAATACCTGCTCTCTTATTTTGTGTACAAAAGTCAGAAAGGCACAGTGAAGCAGCTCTGGCAAAGGCCAGCAGCTGATTATTTCCTACCACATGATGTTTAAATTGAATGTGATCTGGAGCATGTATTGAACAAGGAACTTGCAAACACAAATGGTTTGGGGTTTTCTTTTCATGGTACTAATTGCAGAGAGCAGTGTGCTGCTCCAGAAGCCTTTGATGAAGCTCTGTGCAGTAGTTGCACATATTCCTTTATGAGATTCCAGATAATGAGGTTGTTGTGTGCTCATTATTCCTGGAGTCTGTTTTGTAACGTGCTTTGCAAAGATCTCCTCTGGCAATTCCTTTGTGTAATGTTCATGCGAGGCCAGCGAGGGAGTCTTTGAGGTGGTCTGTGCTTCCGTGCCGTCAGTGTGCTGAAGATAACCTGCCTCCCTTGTCATCATACCCAGATGGTGCAGGCTCTGCTTTCCCACTGTTTGTTTCATTCATGGGCTTATGTAAGGAGGAGTTGGATGAGTTTCAGCTAGAGGTAATGCTTATAGAAAGAAAGGAAAAAAATAGTGGTGCTTTGTCTCATTCCACTGTTGAGAAAGAATGCTTGCCCTCTTTCAGGAAGTCTCATCTTCTACTAAATTCTACTAATTCTATGGAATCATTTTTGGATACAGCTTTTTTTGTAAGAGGCACATTTTTACCAAATAACTAATTTGTGGTAAGAATTATTGGTCAATGAGTGGATCTTCTTTATTTAGCTCAATTTAGACCCTCCTGTTTTAGTTCAGGATGTGGATAGTCTTCTTGTGTGGGTAGTAGAGGCCTGCTGTCTGCCAGTCAATTTTTTATTTTTTTTTTCTCAAATAGATATAAAGTATAAACATAACTTACTTTCGTTTCTCTGTATGCTTATCCCTAGAAGGGCTCAAAACAGTCAGTGCAGAGGAACACTGTGATTCTTGCAAGCGTTCGCATTCTATGTTGCTTTTCTTGCTTTACATTTTTCTCTTTTTCAGCTGTATTTGAAGTTACCTTTTTCTGATTTGTATGCAGAGTATGCTTTATAACTGCGAGGGACCCAAAGCTGATGAACTGTTTTGTGTCTAATCAGAATCTTACCCCTGCACAAAAAGATAAGCATCACACCTCTGATGCAGCCAGTCCCTGTACCTTTAGGGAGCAACAGTCTGTTAGCAGCTTTGCTTATGTCGCTTGCATGTACAGCACATTTGTACTGCTGTTTCTGCTTTGGTAATATGAGCAGCTTAAATTTCATTCTAACTATGTCAAATTGTCAAATAAAGCTACAGCACTGCAGTGGCCAGGAAAATGAGAGGCTGGACAGTAACATATTTATGATCTAAATTCTTCCTGTTTTTCAATTCTAAGACTGCTGTCATTTTTCCATTTTACCAGTATGTGCTCAAGACTTGTCTGCAGATGTCTACATTAACTGAAGAACTATTTCTTTACATATTTATTGGGTTGGGGTTTTTTTTGTTTGTTTGGGTTTGTTTGTTGTTTTTGTCTGGTTGGGGTTTTTTTCTAATTGAAGGAAAATCCTTCTGAACAAATAAATAAAGCTGATAAAGTTTGGGAGTTGGTAAGCTGATTGATTCTTGACATTGCGTAGTGGGCTACTTCATTTAGGTGGCAGCTTAATTGAACTTTTCTGCACATCACTACCTGATCTTTACGTAGGAAACAAGATACATGCCTTTGGAAAGTTTCAGCTTAAAAATAGTACAATATAGAATTCCTTGAAGAAAAGTGTGTTCTGCATATTCTGAATAAGTCGGCATTATAGATTGTGGATTTTCCTTTATTGGGCTATTTTATGCCTAAGTCCAGCTTTCCCATACATACATGCCTCAGTGATGCTGGCGTTGTATATAGAAGATGTGTATGGGGGAGCATTATAGCCATCCAGCAACACTATGTTGCTAGTTCTTGACCCAATGCTGTGTCAGCTCCTCTGTGTATATGCTTAAATAGTACGTTTAGTTTTGAAGTAGAGGACCACCTGCTCTTCCTGAGAGGATTTTGAATGGCAAATGAGAGCCGATGGGAGAGGAAACTTGTCATCTTTTTGAGATGTGGTTTAAGGCTTCATAAGGAAACCTAAGATTCTGATCTGTCTCCTAAGAGCTTTGTGTTTGCAGTTGTAAACACAAACACAGACACCTCCAGAGCTTACCAATGTCTTGGATTAGTTCCTGCTTGTTAATATAGCAGAATTAAACTGCATTGACAATGTTACTAAGAGCTTGAAGGAAGCAGCCGGTAGTTAAGGATCTTACTGAGGGTAAAGAGCTTGTTTGCGGTCGTGTCTTAGTGCTGGCTCCCATCTGGTGCTTGTAACATAGCTGAAGGAGGAATTACAGGGGTTCTGTAAGATTGTTCGAGACCTGTCTCTTCTGGAAGAGAGGATGGGATGACATAAATCTATTATTAACTTCAGATAGTTAGAAGTTTTAGCCCTTTTGTCATAAAGTTGGGATTAAAAAAGAAAAAGGTTTTAACCCTGCTTGCAGATGCTAAGCTTTCTAGCAGATTCAGTTTGGGTATACACATGAGATGTGGTTGGAAAGTCCTGTACTGTCCCTTGCCACAGTTGTTACACACTGACAACTTTTTATTTTTGTTTTTATATAGCAGTTTTTACTGCTTTTAAAAAAGTGCAGAAAAGCGTTCGCCGTGCACCAAAATACGATAGCACAAAAGGATTCCTTTTCCTCTCACTCTGACACTGAGGGAAATTGTTTAGTATTTACTCATTAGGCTTGAAAGCACTTTGAGAACTTAAAGACACCCATGCTGACACCATAGTTCTTACCAAGTGTCAGTGAAATGGTTCATTTCTGTTAATATGGTAGTTTCCAATGACCTGTTTTCACCTTGCTTCCTTTAGCTTTGTTATCTTAAACCACGGGAAAATGTGTTGTTACTATTATTGTAACTAGTTTGAGCATATTCCTGTGCCTGTTGATCACCATGGGAATGATAACAAGGGTCTGCTCCTTTATATGTAATTCATCGGATGTTTTTCAACCTTTCTGTTGTAAACTTGTCCTTTATTTATTATCTGCCTAGAAACCACTCTCTTGATCACATAATTTTTAGACTTTTGACGTCTGAATGGGATGCATACATACAGTTCTTAATGGTGGGTGATTTTAATCTTCACAGTGACAATAAATCTGGCAAATCCCTCAAGCAATGGTGTGGATTTCTTGATGTTTTGATCCCTTTCTACTTATTGCAGAGATTGCTTGATTAAAAAATGTAGGGCTGGTGTCTATTGTTATTACTAATGCACAAATGTTAAAGCAGGTATTCCAACAAACCTTACTTTCAACTAATCATTATCATCTGCTTATTCTAGGCTTTAACCAGTGTGAGTTGAGTCTCTTTGGCAGTAGATTATTTCTCTTTTGTGAGGTGTAGGAAACTGTTCTAATTTTCGCTTTTTTCCTGGTTGACTTCTAAGTATAGAAGACCAGATAGAACTGACTTGATATACTGTTCTGTCATGACATGGATGTCCACATGCTTGTTTTGGAAATGTTCAATACCTAAGAAAATTCTTTAAATAACAGTGAAAAATGTGTTGAATGAAGAGGGGACGTTATAGGATGCACTGGGAGGAGTCTGGGCAGTAGTGATATTAATGCTATGGTTTATCCCAGTTCTGAGACTTTTGCAGTGAGTGCACTGATAAAGCTAATAAAATGATGGATGGCTGTTATAATTCTTTTATACAAACACCTGAAAAAATTCTTTGCTAGCTTTTCTGCTTTCTCTGCCACTGCCAAATTTTTAAGGTATTATGTTGCATACAGAGCAGATTCCTCTGATGTGTTGGTCATCTCCAAATTATTCTGCATCCTTGTGTTTATTCATTGGTGTGTGAGGGAAGGAATGAAAAACAGGCTGCTGTATCCTGAGAACAATCATGTAGCCCTTGTGTCTGTTCCGCTATATTTAAAGTAAAAATGAGAATGCTTCTCTTCAAAAGTGGCTTAACATGTGTAGTTCATTTAAAGATTTTTTGGAAACATCTTTCTCATAGGAAAGAATATTCTTTGAAACGTACAAGCAGATTTTCATCCCCGTATGTGTAAAGTAACTATTTATTTAGAGCTTTTAAAATATTACACTATATCAATTGCCCTTTCAAAACAATTTCATCTGAAGTCGCCTTCCATCTGTTCCATCCAAATAATTGCAACATTGTTTAATTTTTAGAAGAAAAATATTAATTAAAACCCCTCACACTTTCCAAAGTGTGTCCATGCTACCATCAAAACCTAAACCTTTAATGGGATTAAAAAGATATTTTACTGCCTTATTTTACATTTCATTGATTGAATTTCTGACAGATTTCTTCTGATCATGCTTACTAAGGAAAAATTGGGATTTTTTTGAGAAAAGCTGAACTGTGAAATACAGAATTTTTCAGAGTACTGTCAAAATATTATAGCTTGTCCTATAGAAATTACCACCTATTGTGTTGTGGTTCATTGTATTTGACTGGAAATTTGAAACATTATTTTTCATTTTTCCGAGGGCTGATATATGATACGTTGTAGTCTGAGTGTTGTCATAGGAACTTTCTCTGCACACATGCCAGCTTCCCACCAGGTTGTTGCTGTTGAAGATTTTGTTTGAGGCTAGTAGGGACCTCGTGATAGAGACTGAGAGTTAAACTGTTGAAATTGGTGGAGGAATGCATGTAAGAATGTTTTGGCTTTAGGAAGATCAGAAGGACAAGTAGACTGCTGAGAGTGCTTCCAAGGAAGAGAGAAGGGTGCTGTGTATTTCCTTTTTCTGTGAGAGAATTGGGTCTATGATGGATTTTGGGGGAAATTAATGGACGTGTGTGGGTTTGAGAATAAGAAAAATTTGCTTGAACGTTTTGGTTTGTGAATAAAACACCACCTGTGTTTTCTGGGATGATTTTTGCATTTCTTTTGTCTGTGGTAGCATGAAGGAAATAGATGGTTTCATTCCTTTCAATTTAAAGGCCAGTCCGTTTTCTTGCCAGGTGGCAGGCATCTGGTTTGTGATGACTGCCTGCTCTTTCCACAATACTGCATAAATTATGTCCCTGCTTAACAAAGGAGGTTACTATGTGCTTTGATATTACAAGTTAATAATAATTTTGACTTCTAAGTCTAGTTTTAAATGTTGAAATCGAACAGTGAAGTCGTCTTCGTTTGATAATCTGTCTCATTCATGGTATGATGCTGCATTGGTATTTATAAAGGTTCATTTCCCTTTCATTATAGCACAATTTTAGCATTTCAAGTATCTTTAAGATTACTTGGAAAATTGTTATCTTCTGCTTAAATTGTTTGAAGGTGAAATTTAAGGTAGTGTTTTGAACTGTAAAAAGCCAGTACAGTGAATTTGCTGGAATATTCTTTCTCATTTGTTGTACACAGAGCTTTTTTGTCAAATAAACATCAGGGAGTTCACTGTCAGGAATACATTTTTTGTATGATCACCAGCTTGGTAGTGATAGATGATGAGTTAAATCTATGAAGTAATTCTAAGTAGCCTTGTTAGTCTTTTTGAAGATAACTTGTGGACCACCAAAAGAAAGGTGCACATGGCTTGGTCACTGAGCAAATTTTTCAGAGGCGTAAACTAGACCTTAGCATGATGAAGTGAGGAAGGAGACTTGCTTGTCAGTGATTGAAATAGCTTTGCTACTGTCTTGTATATCTTACATGTGTATCTTGTATTTCAAAGGTTTCTGTCTTCGCACATAGAATTTTTTGCACTTCTCAGTGCTAGCAGAAGCGCTGTTGTATTTTACTTACAGTACAGTGCTCCAGACGAAAAGAGCAGCATCTCAGAGACAAGATTGTTTGGAGAGAACACAAAGTTATTTCTAAGTAACTGTAGAACAAGATTATGAGCTGATTGGCGAAATTTTTCGCTTCCCCACTGGCCAGTGCTGCTTTTCTGATTTTGGTTTTCTGTGATGTATTTGTAATGCTAAACATTACATATTAATATTGCATAGTATATATGTAAAAGCAGTATGTGCACGTTATGTCCTGGAAAAAAACAGATTTACAGATGCCACACTGGGAACATCCTTGTAAATTCAAATCATTCAGCCATTATGGCCAGTATAAAGCAACAGTCTCTACTTAGTGCTGTTTACTTTTTCCTTATAATATCTGAGAAACAGGCCTCTGATTTTGAATGGATCCTGGTGTTATGGTGCTGTCTGGTAGTGCCAATTAGATATGTTATTTGTCTTTTGAAGCTTAATTTCTGGTTTTATTCTTGGCCAGTTGGTCTGAGTTAATACAACGGTCCATATGTATAAATGCAGATTCTTTAGGTTCCCAGGAAAAAAAAAAGGCACTGCAGTCACGGGGGCATTTCCAGTGCTTTCTACAAAGAAACAGCTACATCCAATTTGCATATGTCAGTATAACTGTAATATTTGTGATGAATGCTCAGTTAACTAAATTTAAACCTATTGGAGGTATAGCTAGAGAGTGATAGCTATTGGTAGGGGTAAGGTACATATTGCTGTCACAGAAGAGCTTTCCTCAACAGAACTTGGAACCGAGCCCAGCAGGAACACACTGGCAGACACTGTGCTGTCCCTTCCTGTGTCAAGCCATGGAGAGGGTCACAGCTTCTTGTTTCTACCTGTGGCTTTGCTAACAGGTGGTGAGGACAGTATGATAGACCTAGTGGTTTGAATCCAGAATATGACCTCAATATGGAATTTATCTTTTTAAGGGTTTCCTACTCTAAAACCAACACGAAACTGCTATACTAAAGTTTAAGTTTTAACTAAAGGTTAAATTTTAACAATTTGACAAGATATAGACCCAACTAATTCTGCAAGGAAGTATCCAACAGGAACAACCTGTTACCCAAGTAGCATGAACTGAATTTTAACTGGAAACGTGAGTCTCTTTCATCTTCATGGAAATTTTGGAATATATGTACTTCCTGTGAGTGGTCAATATGCACATGCAAATATGAATGTATGGTCTGACAAATAGAGAGAAGTTTTAGTGTGTTGGCAGAACTGTTGTCGGGAGAGTACGTGGAGAGCAATCGAAAATTTTCTGCTTTTTTAAATTTAAAATCCTTGGTGATTTAGAGGGAAAAAAAAAACCAAAAAAATGAACAAAACAAAAAGACCAACCGAAACAAAACCACCTCAAAATGCATATCTTTTGACCCATGGTAGTTTATTTGGTGTGGTCTTAGGAGGCAGGCAACCACCTCACTCTATCCTTTTGGATTTGGAAAAATACTTACTAATATAACCTGTATTAGCATTAGCATTTTGCCACATACAGAATTTGGCATGCTCAATTTTACAACTTCAAAAGTTCCTTTCTATTTTCAAGGTTTATTTGATGAATTCACACACAAGGTATCAGGCCAGTGTTGGAAATCTCGAGAAGACGCGTTGGATGCAATAGATGTTTCTAGAATATAATGGTGTATGTTTCTTTTTGGCATCTTTGAAAAGAATAGGTGAATGTATTCTGTGGCAGTGTCCTGGACAATAGGAAAAATACTTGTTTAGTCCTTACGATTGACTGAAACAAATTTGGAGTGATACAAAAAGGTAAATTGATAGAAGATACAACATAATAAAAGTTCAGTAGTAGGTGATACTAAGTATTATAAGACATTAACACAGTTCTCAGTTATGCTAGCTATTTCCAGTTAAACTGTCCCATGCTATGCAATTTAGTAATAATAGCTGGATGTCTTTGTATGATGAATAAAGTAATTCATATGCACACTAGCTACTTCCAGTTAAACTGTCCCTTTGCTATATGATTCAACAATAATAGCTGGATATCTTGTATAATGGATAAAGTAATTCTCAGGCACACTGAATCTCTTCTATCACTGGATATGATGTAATTTAATCTTCTTTTTCCAGCAGCACAATAAATGTGACTGTGTTTGAAAGAGAATCTGTGTTTGTGTGTAACATTTTACTTGGAAATAATCTTCCAAAAAGGAGGAAAATGAATGCATTGCAAAGAGTTGGATGTTCCCAAAAGATTTTGTTTACAGTTTTGTTGAACTATTAAGCATTTATTGTAAGGACGGTAGATTGTTCTAGCTTTAGTCATTATAATGCTGGTCTGTTTTAATATTGCATGATCTGTGGGCTGCCATAAAGTTGTTACAAATTGAAGGGCTGATATAACATGAAATGAGGCACCTCTTCTGAATGTTGCTTTTGTTCTGTATTTAACAAATTAGTATGTTGACATTTGTCACTGATGGATTTCATTATTTGCTGAAAGGGTTTTACGGAGTTTGACAGCATGAATGGTTTGTCCTACAGACTTTTGAGAATTGATAAAGGCATCTTTGTTCTTTGTGCAAAAGCACAACAGATATCTTATTGACAGACGCACACAAAGAAGAAGGCTTGTATAGCTGCTGCATAGAATAAACTAAAATAATTTTGAAGCCATTACTCATTCTTCTGTGTTGTTCTCTTTTTTTGCTACCAACATGTATCTTGTTAATCAATATAACAAGAAACATTGGATCCTCATTCAGTGAAATGAAAGCATGCATTTTATGTCAGTTTACATACTGTTTGTAGATGGCAAAAATAAGAAAAACAGGTAATGGATGATAGTAGGACTAGTTAGTTAAATTTCTACTGCCTGAACCATTTTTAAGACAGGTGTGCAGTGTTGTAGCATTTGTATATACAGAGGAGAAAGGCATAATAGAAATAATGCATTTCAGTAGGGATGTTGAAAATAAGAATAGACTTGACAGTGTTGGATTTGCACCCATTCTTTTAAGTAAAATGAAAGGCTTCAGCAAATTGATTTTTAGGTACCAATTCTTAAAAGCAAGAATTGTGGGTGATATTGCATATGGGCAAAATTTATATCACATGCAAATTGGATAATTATCTTAATCTCATTGTTTCCTCCCACATTTGTAGTTGGAACAAGAAGCAGGAGTGTATTAGATATGAACTGAAAATTTAAAAGAATTGGATCTGTGCCTCTTTTATGACGTGGGAAGTTCTGATGTTTAAAAAAAAACAACCCTCTGAGCATTACCTTTTTATTTATTTATTTCTTAGAAATATCAGGCATTTGTAACTCTCTCTCCTGCAGTAATGTTTGGGATTTCCTGAATGGTTCAGGGAGTTTTCTCAGTCTGCAGGTGAAGTATTTGTGATAGGAATCCTTAAAAAACAGGAGCATTCCTTAGGTTTGGTTTGGTTTGTGATGCTACTCTAACTGTAGAGATTTAATAAGAACCACTTTTGCCTTCAAGCAGATTTCATTTCCTTGCTGCTTTTACAACAGTGATGCTACGAGCTTTACATTGAGAAAAGAATCCCAAAAAACTTAAAGAACAAGCAATCTTTTTTCCTTTTTTCTTGTTGGTTTGTTTGGCTTTGTTGTTGTTCCTTGTTTTGTTCTAGTATGTGTGGATAAAAGCTTTCTTCTATATATTAAGAAAAAAATGACCCATCCTTTATTTTATTTTCTCTTGTCCATGTCACCTTTTGGGGCTACTAATGTATAGGCCCTTAACTTGAGTAAATTTTCCCTGAATATGGAGAAGCAGATACATTTTGCTCCTTCTGTCTGCCTATTTATCATAGTTGATTATTTGCACTTTGGCTCTTAGCTGTGTTAATATCTGCCAGAAATTTCATGATGTAGTAAAAGGAAATCCAGGTCTTCCAATAATAACAATGATGGAAAGCTACAAGGAGTGAAATCCATCTATGATCAAATAATACCATCCATCAGTGACAAATGTCATCATTTAGGCTGGAACTGAGGAATGTTGTTAGAGACTGTTCATCATATTAATCATTTTAGCAAGAATAAAAAGAGCAGTTTGAAAAGGCTCTGAAATAAATCCTATGTGCATTTCTAATATAAAGCAAGAGATTCTTTTTTTAGTCTTCCCTTTGGTATATGAGAAAGAAACATAAAAAAACCTTATTATCACACAAACCCATTTTTATTTATAGAATGAGAGGTGTGAGTACCTGTATCTATATCTGTTTCCATTACCCTCTTCTTGTTAAAATAATATGATCAGTTAAAATAATTAATTACAATGATCACTGTCCATTCATTGCTATTTTCTGTTCCCCCTTTTTTTTTATTCTAGCAACTGCGTAAGGTTAATTTTATGGTTCTAGTCTTATAAATCAGTTTTAAATGAGAGAGGATGAATATAAATGCATGGTTCTAATAGAGACTTTACAAAATATTATTTGCTATTGACCATTTTCACATGGTTACTAGTATAACTTTTTTTTCCCCTCTTCTTCATTTGGCCATTTTTTGCAGCAGTCAGAGATATATGTTAGAAGTTTCATATGAAATTTGGAATTTCACAAATCCAGAATGTAAACCAAATACTGCATTTATATTTGTATATAAAGTTCTTTCTAAAATTAGTGGGAACATGGTATTTCCTCTGGCTCCTTAGACATGAAAGAAAATTTCCCTTCAGCCTCTGAACCTCTTTTGTGATGTCAACAAGAGTAGAGATGTTTCATCGTTGTCA
>VYXH01008474.1:1899-16659 GCA_013397275.1 Burhinus bistriatus | reverse complement strand
TTTCATCGTTGTCATGATCTTTGCATCAGCTGTCTGAATTCAAACAAACAAAAAAAAAATAGTTCTATGAAAATTACCATATTCTAAAATGCTATTCCCACAAAAATATGAACTAGAAATAGTTTGATTTTCTTGGTCTTGATTTCATTGCCGTTTAACTAAAGTACTCTATATTGACTTCCAATCTATCTTATTTTTTAAGAAAAAAAATAAGCTAATTGAGTTGTGTAGCTCCTAAGACTTGTTTGGAAACATCTGCCATGAAACAATGCAATTTTGTACTATGAATACTTAGTAACAGATCTGGAAGTTGTTTTCACTGATTCACAAATTATTTTCAATGTTAGCAGCGTCAGTACTTTTTGAGGAGCAATTACATATGAAGTGTGAGTTCCATAAAATATAGACAGCGGGATTTTTTAGGCATGCATTTCTTGAAGCCACTTTATTTGCACTTACTCCTAAATCAGTTAGCTAAATCAGTTAAATATGAAAAATTCATTCTGTCCTATACAATATAAAAAGCTATAGTCCTCAAGGTATTTCTCTGCAGGATGACTGTAAGATTTTTGACAGTATTGTAATCATGTGTTACTAGGAGGTATTGTGTAATTGATTTTTATAAAAGAATTCCATTACTTCGTGGTTTTTTGGGTGTGAGGTTTCAAACAAATCTGGAGGAAAAATCTTGATGGGAGCTGAGGAGCTTTCGAATCTGTAATTCCTTCTTCTCCTCCTGTAATTTTCTATGGGTTTTTTATGGATTTGTTTGGTTGGTTGGTTAGTTGGTTTGTTTGTGTTTTTTGTTCTTTTTGTTGTTGTTGTGTTTTGGGGTTTTTTTTGTTGTTGGTGGTGGTTTTTTTCCCCCTGTACAACAGCAGGCAATTTGATGGCTGTCACAAATCCTGGGAGTATGGAAGTTTCTAAATGAGTAGATATTGTTGACCTTACAGAATACATTAGGAAACAAAATCTAGAGACCTCCAAAAAAGGTTCATGCCCTGCAAGTTCCTCTTTGTGATACAGAATGTGTAAGATGAAAAGAAGTGAGCTAGAGCTGCTGTTAGGCATCCTGGGGGCCTCAGAGGTCAACTGATGAATAACTCCTCAATTCCACAGTTCTTAGTTGGGTTGACTGCTGGTTGATCTTGTCATCTCTGGTTCCTGATGAGCTTATTACAAAGCTGGGTTATCTCACTGGCAATACTTGTATCCCAGACATCAGACCAAAGTCTTCATGTAAAATATAATGTCCTTTCTTTCCTTCTTGGTTTACATCTCAAGTCAGAACATTTGAAGCAGGTAGGATTTATTACCATGATATGACTGCAGCAGGATGAGCCACAGGGTAAGTTGTTTCTTGAATTTTTGTAAAACCCCAGTTAAAGTTTTTTTTGTCTTAGCACTGTCAATGTGTGTGTTCTGTGTGTGATAAAGAGAAGATGAGATAGCATTGTTTAAAGAAATCAGTTGCATTACTAGATTGTTCATCTTGTGATGTGTTGCTCTTGAGAGCTGGATCTAGGAAAATTCTTGTAACCCTTCTGTGGGAAGTGATAGTTTCAGGCCACCATTTTAACATTGTATATTTTGGTTGTATGATGGAGGGCAGATGAACTGAGCCCCAGAAGAAAGCTAGAACTTCAAAACAGAGCATGCTTTAGTGAAAATCAGAAAGAATAAGGCGCATTTTTTGCAAGACTGGTGCAAAAATTAAAACCTCCAAAATGTTTCCTGTCTGCTAGATGTGCATTTTGTTGGGCAACTAAATAAGTATCTTGTTTTAGCAATATGATTGGTCCTTTTGCAGTAGCAAAGTAAGGTCTCCTAGCATAGAAAAATTGCATTTATCAACTCTTGTCAATATTTTCAGTGTGGTTTAGTTTAGTTTTGTTCATGATAAAGTTCCAGAACAATTTTGGTATCTGAAGAAAATTTATAAAATTTCCTCTGGACAAATCAAGTAAGTAGTTGACTTATAAGTCCAAAGACATTGGAAAGTGCTGTATGTCACAGTGCTATATGATAAATGCATACTGTCTTTTTATGCAGTCTTTTACTTCAGGGCTGTTCATTTGGTGTAATATGGGATTGGAGATGAGAAATATCAGTTGTTACAAACCCAGTTGTTTGTGTAGCGGCTGTTCGAGCTTAGGCTTATGTTACCTTTTTTCTTTCACTGTATAGTTTCTTCAGTTTTATGCCAAGTATCAGTTTTGCTCATAAACAGTAGTAAAGAGAGTCTCTCCTGAGAGGGTTTCACCCTTGTTGAGACACATCCTGACTAACGTGGTTTGGTACAGTGAAATAAGCAAGACTGAAGGGATTGTCTGCCAGTTCATGGAGCAGCTGCTGCTCAGGTGTTCAAATTATTAATTAGGTGCTTGACTGCAATTTGAAGTTTGGATGTTGAATTGCTATACTCAGGATAGGCTGATACCGTGCTTCTTCCAGCACACAGGGGTTGCTCTTCTTTCTCTATTGCCTGTCCTACTGTATTATTGCCTGATTTGTGGAGTAAAAAGCTAGTCATCTTCTCTAGAATGACTTTCAGCTTTAGCTTCCAGTCGCTTGATGGTTTCCCACTGTGATGGTAGGATGGGAAAAGTTTCGGTTATTGCTGGAGCAATGCTTAGAGTATACTAACTACCAGATCCATGTTTCTACAGCTGCATCTGCATGTGTATTTGAGTTTCTGGTACACTATGAACCTAGGAGATTAAACAGGTTGGTTGTCTCTGTAGTTCTCTGAGTACTGAACTGTAACATATACCAGAATGCTGTAGATTATAGAGGTAAATAATTGAATGTTGCATGTTCCTGTGTCTGCATTTCAGTGGCACAAGTGTCCTCAAAGGTAAATTAAGCTAACATGCAAAGTCTGATGTAGATAATGCAGACAATATGCTAATACTGTTCTTTGTGTCACTGGAATAATGTAGATTGAAGGCAACTGATGGGAGATTGCACAAACTATATGTAGAGAGATGTCATTTAATTGTCTAACTTTCTCAAATTCCAGTAATCTTGAAATTTATATCTTAATTTTAATGTGTTCCTATGAAAATATTTTCAGAGAGTTTTCCCCTGCTCCTTTCTGCATGTTTAAGAAGAGATTTTCTAGAAGTATAATAACTGTCTAACCCATTTACTACCTGACTACCTTTTTCTAAATAGGAAAAGATAAGCAATATGTGGAGTACTATGAAAACATGAAAAAATAATTTAATTATATAAATTCCATCTGTAATAGTGATTTTGGCTGCTACTTTTGACTCCAGAAGCGTAATTTTCCAGCTGATATGGTCTTGGCTCTGTTATTTCAAGAAATAAATAAGAAAATGTATCTCCAAATCCCTGTGTGTTAAAAGGGAGAGACTTGTACTTCAAAAGGAATGGAACAAGCTTCATGCTTCTAGCTTAAATGTGTATTTAAGTTCTTGCACATACATTTGGCTGGAGTTTGTGCTGTGTCTCGTCTAATTATGTGTGAGCAGCCAAAGGTAGCACACTGATGCAGCCTGTGCGAAAAGCCGCACCTGTATCTAAGTCGTAAGTCTGGAGAAAAAGTTTTGCAAAATTACTTTCAGAGATTTGGCCTCTCAACTGGTCAGATTACTGTTCAGAGCTTTAGGACTCCTTGGAAAACTTTTATTTGTTAAGGAGACCTTTTATTAAGAACATCTACGTGGGTGGATTTCACACCAAAAATTTCTTTCCCTTTGGGGCTCAGTTTTTCCTTCATATTTGTTCATACCATAGTTACAGTGTTGAGATTTCCCTTCACTGCAGTTTAACTGAGAGAGGGAACTTGCTCCTTCTTTCAGTCAAATGATTCGAAGATCTAAGTTATGAGGGTGTGATTGTGGTCAGAACAATAACCTTTTGCTTTAAAAGTGTAACCAAGTGTATACTTGTTGAAAACAAGTCATTAACTTCTTTTTCTGTAAAAGCCATTGGGAGCTTGTCCAGCTTCCTGGGAAGGACTCGTGGGGTTTTTATTTTTTTGTTAACTGGGAGAGGTTTCCCATCTTCCTTACCACATCCAGCTAGCCTGTTCTGGCCTGCTTTAGAAACTTGGGCCAGACATGAAAAGACATCAGCTAGAGTCATTTATAAGATGCGCATATCTCATCGGATCTTAGTGTAATTGCTGAGGTGAATCACCTTTGTCCGTTCCTAGTGTATGAATGGATTTCTTTCCTTTTCAATTCCAATGAAAGCAATGCATATCAAGCCTTATAATTTGTTCCTAATAAATCAGATGGTTTGTAGGAGGTCCAAATTCCTGTTCTGGTAAAAAGAAAAAAAAAAAAGTTTTTGGCTATTGCAAATTAGTCATCATTCTGATTATCTTATTTTTCATATAGACACTTTCTCAAATTATTGAGTGTTTTAGGAAAAACACTCATAGTAACAATGTGCAATGAATAACATCACACATCCTGGATGATGTAAAAAACTGTAGATTTAGTTGGTATCAATAGGAGTGGCGCAGAGTTTCTGGAATTCAGAGATGTATTGGAAATAGAGAATCTGTATTTTAAACTAATACATAGAAGCAAACTTCTCCCCAAACTAATAGGTGCTGGACACATTACAGAAACATGTTCAGTCTTTGATAAAATTACTCTTAAGATAAATGGGAACTTTGCACTACTCTGCAGTGGTATCTATTGCTGTATGAGGCTCTGAATTGGAGGTATAGCTGCTTGTTAAGGGCAAACAAAATAAAAGGAATCATTTTAGGTGTTCTCAGGAAAGGAAGTTGCTGGCTGTACTCAGACTCTAAAATTAAATTATGCTGCAGCACATAATCTTATTTTTGTAGGAAGTTGTATCCTTATTCTTTGGCCAAAATTTAACTCATACACATTTTTCTCACTGAAGTGATTTGTAATCCTTCTAGAAAGCAGAAGATTATCCAAATGTGGCATTTCTATTATTTAAGTGATTGGAAAAAGCTGGAATTACAATCTTTAATTTTATTGTGTATTTGCCTACAGTAGACTTAAAATGCAAACCATTCTGTGAGCCTGTTTATAAGGCATGAAGTTACTTTTGTTTTGCTTAGCCAAATGGCTGAAACCCTGCCAGCAGTATGTCTGGAATGTTATTTACTGGGTCCATTTCTGCAGTTTTTCTTTGTAGCACTGTACACATGCCACAGTTAGGGGTCATTTACTTACAACTGACCAAAGTAATACCCCCGAAGCTGCAGTTATTCTTCTCATCAGGGGATTTATAATAAAAGGTTCATCATGTTCTGCAGCTTCTGTGCTTGCACTTTTCCCCCCATCTCTCCCTCCCTCACTTCTCTTAATCAGAATTGCCTTTGGCAAAGATTTGGAGGACTGCTGTTTTTTCTTGCTTTGTTCTCTGTGACTTGATTCCTCTATTAGTGCTTTAATTTCTTACATTGTTTCTGACAATGCCAACTGATTGAAATGCATTAACTTGCTTTGCTGGATGTCTGTTACTTTTTTATAAGGAGGTATTTATTATGTTTTTCTCTTTAAGTGTGTATCATATTTTATGGTCTCAGTTCCAGACATTCAACTGGTCGCAAGAAAACTGTGGGTGTTTTAACATTTCCAACGGAAGGGTAGGGCGGGTGGGGAGGCTCTTCGGAATGCTCATGAATAATATTTGACTCCTGGAAATGTCTTAAGGCCATGCGCTCCCATCCCATGCCTGGAAGGCTAGACTTGGTTTTAAAGACCTGTGGCCTTGAAGGTATTACCATTGTGCTTTATTTCCTTTCTAACTGGCTGGAATTGAGAAAAATGTTGAAATGCAGATTATGGATGCCAATGGTTAGTACAGGAGTACTCTGCAGATGGTCGTCTTGGGTTGTACCCTTGCTACTCCCATTGGTGCCCTGTTAATCCCTTGCATGTTAGTCAGAGGGCTTAATTCTGCTACTTTTCTTTCCTAGATGTACTTAATTTCAAAAATTATGTAACTTTTGAGACGTTAACATCTGTAACGTCTATAAGCATAGCAGAAATTGCCTTACAGCAGAACATGAGTTGGGAACTGCAGTAACTTGTAATTCATTCTAAGTGTTTTCAATAGCAGAGCAGTAATTCATAACAGTTTTTCCCCGCAATTTCTTCATAGAGTACTTGAGTCCAAAGTAGAGTAGATACAGATTGGGTTGTTCTCTCCTGTTGTGAAAAGCAGTTATTTAGTAAATATCGAGTCTCCTTCTCACTTCTGTCCTTGTGGTAAAGGATGTTCTCCTTCCTCTGCATTTGCAGAAATGATAAACTCTTGTCATAACATGGTATCTTTTTAGCTTGTTTTAAATTTTAACAAGCAGATGTGCTTTACTATACATGGCCCATCTTGCTTTTGGATAGTGATTTGTTTTCTTTATAAAATGTTTCTGCTTTATTTATTTCCAGCTTTGATCATTTAATGGATAAATACTTGCTGCCTATATTCACACCTGCTCATCTTTTATTATCCTCGCTTACATATAAATGCTTCTATTGAAATAAATCAGTCTTGTAATTTGAAAAATGTAAAACTTTGTTTTAAGTTACTCCTTATGTGTAATAGCTGCTTGACGGTTGAATACAAAACAACTGCTTGGCAGAATTTTGGTTTGATTCTCTGCCAGCCAACAATAAAGTATAACCTAATTCCTAAAAACGCCTGAGCTATAAACTATCAGTCATGACCTAGCATGCATATAGTAATAAGAGGCTGACAAGGCTAATAAAGCCTATATATTATTGCGGCCATGCAATGCATATTACAACAGGTCAATAATATATTTTGTCATTCATTCCTATTGTGCAGCCCACACATCATCTTCCTGTCACAGAGTGTACTACCGGGAGGGAGCCATCTCTGTGGAACACGTCTGTGCCATGAAATTGCTCATGCTTGGTTTGGACTGGCCATTGGTGCTCGTGATTGGACTGAAGAGTGGTTAAGTGAGGGGTTTGCCACTTTTTTAGAAGATGTATTTTGGGCCAGAGCACAACAGGTAAGGTGATGATACATCAGTTCTCAATTTAATTATGTGGAAATCAAAATTATGTACCCTGCTGTTAATTAGATGTAAATTGAACCTTGTGTGATGAAGATAAGTCTTTTAAAGTAGTAGTGGAATTTGCATGCTAATTTGATTTAAAAAAAAATAAAAATCCTTCTTGATCCACAATGAACACTAATCTTTACAGAGGTAGAGGTCAGTGCAAATGAGAATGCAAAGCTCTGTTTGTCAATGATTACCTTCCCATAAATGCGCTACTCAGTTATTAAAATTCAGCTATCAAACAGTTGCTCTGCGTTCTTTCCACTTGTATTGTGTTCCTGAAACTGCAACAATCAGCAGAGTCTTACTGAATTTTGTAATATTCCTGGTACCTAATGAAAATGCCCAGGTTTTGTACAGTGGATAGCCAAGAAGCGTACCTCAAAACAAAATGGAAGCTGATGAGATAGGGCGCCAGCACTTCCACTTTTTTTTCTCTTATACTTTCCAGCAAGAGTCACCCTCATGTCAGAGGCTTAGAAATCATTGTCTGCCTTAAAGTGAAAAGCTCATAAGTGGCATGCCAGCTGGTAAAATGGTTTTCTGATCCAATTGTTATTTTTGTTGTACCTCTGCTACTTCAAGCATTTTGTCTTAGTGATTTCTTCCTGTGCTTATGTCAGGCTCTGGTTCTGCCCCTTAAGTCTGCAGAGCTCCATCTGTGGAAGAGCAGGGGGACTGGGAACTGACACCATACACTCTTCTGAGCCTCCATTTTATTAAGTATCAGCCATATTTATAGCACCAAACAAAACAGAATTCCTTGTCACTTACCATGTTTCTGGAACAAGAGAGGAAGGCTGTCCAAACACATTGCTTTTCCCTCTGGTCCTAAAACTCATTTGTGCCCTTACATTGAGCATCACTCTTCTGCTGTGAGCTGCTCGTATTAATTCTACACTTTTGTGAGTCACTTAAAAGCATTGTAGTAGACACCCTTCCATGGAGCTGAATGGAAACGAGTTAAGCTACAGATCAGAGTGATTAGTGCCCTTGTTAATTAATAAGAACAGAAAATGGTGCAGTTTTCCCCCCTTTTTAGAATTATTGAGTAGTTTTGGTGCTGTGCAATTGTACAATTGTAAGATTATGAGTATATTCTATAGTGCCTGGCAATAATTTCAGTTGTGACTGAAATATTGGGGTAACGCAGGACAATATTAGCTGCTTTTGCTTTCTTCCACCTCTCATCTTTTCTCATAATAGAGAAGCATAAATTAGTTGTTATTTGTAAGCTGGCAACCTGGCATTTATTTCATCAGCATGCATCTCTGTTAATATTATGTAAATGGGGGAAAATACAACAGGGAGCTTTCCCAAGTGTGGCAGAAGTAATAGGAAAGAGGAGTGAAGTCAGGACACAAAGCAGCTCTTTGCTTTCAAGCTGGGAAGAATAAAGATGCAACCAAACCCAATATACCAGGTACCTGTATTGTACAGTCAGTTCACTTATTGCCAGTCATGAAAGGGAAAACAACAAGCCTGTCTCTCTCCTCAGCCAGAAATATTTAACGGACTATTGATTTGATGCGCACAGTGAGGCTTCTGTTTTCCTTAGTGCTGCTATTAACTCTCATAGCAGCAACTGGGGTTTTTGTTTTGGGGTTTGTTTGTTTGAGTTTTTTTAAAATCATAGATATTGGTACTGTTTTCTGCATCTTCTGCATGTTAAAGGGAAATAAAACAAGTTTCTCTTTCTGAAAATTATTATTGTCTGTTGGGAAACAGCAATCAGTGATCTGTGGTTTTTGTATACCGAGCAGCTGTCACATGATGAAGTAAAAGGGGAGCAGGAATTGAAAGCTTTACTTCGCTGGCGCCGACTCAGAGATGAGGTGCAGAACTCTGAAGAAGAGCTGCAAGTTTTAAGGTAACAATATGACAGTGTAATCTTTGCTTTTGCATGTTCTTTCCTGTTTTCCACCATTTTCTCCCTTCAAAGATATACATCCAAATAATCTGATTAAACCCACTGCATTTCCTTACTTCCTTCTGAAGAAATAAGAAAAGTCAAATTAAATTGACTAAGTTATTCATCTTCTGTATAATGCAATTGCTTTTCTCTTTGTTGTAGAAAGCTGTCAAAAAACATGGGATTTAGTTTGATATCAAATGTCTCTAAGCAGTTTACTAGAGCTTCTATTCAGGGAACAAAAAGGCCATTTCCTGAACAAAGTTCACTGTTTGAAGCCCTAACAGATTCATTTTCTGTGGCTGAAGACAAGCACGTGCAGGAGTATGGCACCTAACTGCTGAGCTGAATGAAGCTTTAAAAAACACAAGAAAAAGCATAATGAACTATATAAATCTAATTTCTTAGTAGAAATGACTAATAATGCTAGGTAAACAAGATTTTGGTCTTTAGGTACCAGACGCTGAGCTCAAGGCTTCTTCTTAGGTAGCTAAAGACATTAGATCAAAAAAAGATTCTTGCTTTTCTAATGATTAGTAATCTGGGCTATCTTGGGAATTTGCCATAGTCTTTTATCTTGAGTGGCTGCCTAACATCTCTACTGCTTGTCTCCCCACAGTCTTTGACCAAGAAAAACAAGTTTACTAATCCTACCTCAAATTAGCCCTACACTGACCAAATTACGGAAGTACAGGGACAGATTTCAAGAGATTACGTAGGCCATTCTCCTACCCTGAAATACACACAGTATACACAGACCATCTTAAGCAGGTTTTCACTAACATGTTCTGAGAAACCTCCAATAAAAAAAGTTTCCACAGTACCTAGCTAAGCTGCTTTACTGTTAACAGTTAAAAATTGCTTCCTAATGCACAACTGAAATACTGTTTATTTCAAACAATGTAGATTTCTTCTTTTCTTTCACCAAGTGGAAGTGAAGGAAAAAATGATCTCTGACTTCTATATAACCAACTTTTAAATGTTTTTGGAAGACTGTTGCTGTTTCATTCATTTTGAGGTCTTCCCTTCTTGTGCTTTCCCAGTAAGACCTAAAAGGGTTTTATATTTGGGCACTAGATACTGTTCACCAACATAGAAATTCCTGTCTATGGCCTCATGTCATCTGAAAATGTGTCACCAACTGCACAACTGTAGTCTTTCATTGATCTGTTTTACTTCATGTCTATTGATGAATTGTATATCCTACGTGTAAGCAGAGTCAGTGAAGTTACATGTTTGCAAGTGTGCAATTTTGATGATAGGTGTAAATGCAAAAGCAAACCTTATCACTAGCTGTCATACAGCTTCTGCCAACACAGCTACTGATTGACAGACACTGGGGTTTTTGTTTACTTGTTTTAAAATAAATTATTTTTGGGAACTTTGTGATATGATGCTTATCTGGATGTGTGTTTTCCATTTTCAACATTATGGAATCAAATCTGTCATCTTTTGCATTAATTATGTAGTTGTTACTTTTAATAAAATGTGTATGTGCTGTAAGTTTTTAAAATTGTTTTTCTAAGGGTCAAAATATCCTTTGTAGTTTGAAACTCAGGAAGGATTGATTTATCTTGAAATTGAAACTTAATCTTTCTATTGACTTCCACAGTTAGTAGACCTGTAATAAGCATGCTGCTTAGCTCTTGCATAGTGGTGTTCTCAATGCTAATACAAAAGAATGACAAATCATTTCTCGTTTGAAAAATATGCCTCTAATATACACTTCAGGAGATGAACATGATACCAGCTTGGGGTTCTGGCAATCTCTTCCTTTCTGATGTCTCTAGTTTCCTGTGGTGGTGTTTAAGGACTTTCCACTGGTTTCAGTCAGAAACTGCCACTGTTTTTGTGGCATGGAATTGAATAGGTTCTCTCTTTGCAGGTTTACTGTTGGTTGTTTTTTTTTTTTTCCTTCTTCCTTCTCCCAAGTATGTCCATGTGCTTTCCAGAGTTGGTGTGAGAGAGAAAATTTCAGTCTTGGCGTCGCACTGGGTTTTCAGTCTGTACTGAGGCTTGTGCTGATTCAGGCTTGTGTTTTTATACAAGGATATTAAAAGTAAATGATAACTGTTACTTCTTGCCAATTATGTCAGGAAGAAAAAAATCAGACAACCCACTCTTCCCAAGCATAAGCTTATTCTTCAATTACTTTTATGTTCCCTGCTGGACGACCATACGATTTTCTGTGCTTTCTCCTGACAGCAGGAAAACCATGCCCAGCCTGTCAGCTGATCCTATTAACTTTTGATCCAGCAAATGACTACCTATTCAGACTGGGTGAAAGCCACTCAGCAAACTGATCTTCAGAATGATGTTTCCTCTTACTATGGATATTTGATATTATGTTATAGTAGCATCTCATAAGGTACCTGAGAAAAAAGAAGTCAGGTATGAAAGAAATAGATAAGTGTCTTTTTAGCAGGCAGTAGCTCTGAAAGGCAACACCAGCAAATCTTAGTGTTGAAGATGGAGTTTGTGGCACTGTAGTGCTCATAAAGGATAAGACTTCAGACAGCATCCTGTGTATTTTCTCACAGAGTTTGAAGCAAACCTGCAGGGATAAAAACACCTGTGAAATATGTCCTGGCACTTACTCTGCTGGTAAGCATCAGCACCAGTGCTGTCATCCAGTCTCTCATGTTATGAAAGCAAAGACTAGAGAAGTCTATTTCATTCTGTGGAATGAAGCTGGTGTTGAGATTATTTCATGTCCTGGCCCTTATGACCGAGCTTCAGCTTGTAGTTCTTCGTTAAGACAAACCAGTGTCACTATCTAACTCTAAATTTGTCTCTGAGTTCCGCTTGAGTCATGTCCATTTCCCTGCTTTCTGACTGCTCTGTAGGTGTTTAAAGTGTTTTATTCTATCACACTGATAGTAAATGTGCCTTTCTGATGGTCTCATAGTCTCTGCATAGGTTTTCATGACTACCTAGGTGCATCTGTCCTGGTTTCAGCTGGGAAAGAGTTAGTTTCCTTTCTAGTGATTGCTTTGAAAGGAATGTCAATAATACCTATCAGTTTTAGTTGTTGCTAAGTAATATTTACACTATTCAAGGACTTCTTTCGGCTTTCCATAGAAGAATAGACAGAACGGTGGAATGGCCAATAAAATATTCCATACCTTAGACATCATGCTCAGTATATGAATTGGGGTTAGCTGGGGGATTGGGAATCTGCAATCACTGCTTGGGACAGTGCCAATTCACCACGCAGTAGGAGTGACCCATGTCATTATTTTTATTGGTTTTAATGTTGTTATTTTTCCTTTTCTGTTACTGTTTCTATTAAACTGTCTTTATCTTAACCCATGAGTTTTTTCTCCCTTCCCCCTCCATTTCTTTTTTTTCTCTCCCCCCGCCCCGTTCTTGGAGGGGAAAAAGGGGGGGATGATCAAGTGGCTGCATGGTTCCAGTTGCTGGCTGGGTTTAAACCACCACAGCATCAGAGAATTTAATTATCAAGGACTTCCTGGTGAAGTGTACTTTTACTTTTTACAATGTACTTCTCAGCATTGCAAACAAAAGCAGCATCTTTTCCTTCCTTCAGAAATTTGCCAGTGTAGCAGCTTGAATACCTTGAATCAGCTTGTCTTTAGCATTATGGCTAGCTCTGTCTACTAGGTTAGACGCCAGGTTTTGTAGGTCAATGTAACAAACTTCCAGTCTCTGCCGTCAATGTGTTGTAAATATACTAAGCATTTCTTTAAAATAGTATACTGAATTACTGACAGCAGAGAACAGGGTAAGTTTGTGAATATTTACACTCTTTTGCTGATGTTATTAGGGGTATATATACATCCTTTGCAGAAGGAAATTCTTCAGTACCATCATCCAGATGAGATACTGCTTTCTAGTCACCTACTAGGATGTACACAGGCACAAAGTTGGAGGAGGAAGGAAGAAAGTATGGTTGCTTAGTTTAGAACAGCTGTAATTATGCGAGGTATTTCAGTTTAGCGTGGATCCTCTAGCCTGTCCGTTTTTCAAAGTCTATAAACTGAGCTATTTATTATGAGAGAAATGAAGCAGTTTTGGCTTTTTATATATGCAGAGGGCAATGAAAAGTTGTGTATAGAATGCCGTCAGGCCTTCCTTCCAGGAGACTGATCCAGAATGGAAATAGGTGGACCTCTGCTCTCCTACAGTGGGTCTGCAGTGATTACATTGTCTTGAAGAACTGGAGTTACCATAGGATAAGAAATCAGTTATTGATCTCCTCCTTTCAATGCTGAAGGAGTGACAGAATCACAGGGGTTGGAAGGGACCTCTGGAGATCATCTAGTCCAACCCTCCTGCCAGAGCAGATTCACCTAGAGCAGGTTGCACAGGATGGCATCCAGGCAGCTTTTGAATGTCTCCGGAGTCAGAGACTGCACCACCTCTCTGGGCAGCCTGTTCCAGTGCTCTGCCACCCTCAAAGGAAAGAAGTTCCCCCTCATATTTAGGTAGAACTTCCTACATTCAAGTTTGTGCCCATTACCTCTTGTCCTTTCACTGGGCACTACTGAAAAAAGACTGGTCCCATCCTCCCGACACCCTCCCTTTAAGTATTTATAAGCATTGATGAGATCCCCTCTGAGCCTTTTCTTCTCCAGACTAAGAAGACCCAAGTCCCTCAGCCTTTCCTCATAAGAAGGATGTTCCAGTCCCCTAACCATCTTTGTAGCCCTCTGCTGTACCCTCTCCAGCAGTTCGCTGTCCTTCTTGAACTGGGGAGCCCAGAACTGGACACTCCTTCTTTCAAGGAAGATGTTCCTTGAAAGATCTTCCTTGAAAGAAAATACGAACTACAGCATGGTAAAGGACGGTGTTAGGAACAGTGTAAAATTGAATCTGCATTTAGTTTTTCTATTTTGTTTCAAAAAGTTTTATTTTATCAAGATCTTACTGTGTGAAGTGGATTTCATGTGTACAGATCCTAAATATACTGCCTAAAGGGTGAAAAAACCAGCTTAGCACTCTGGACAAAACTCTAATAAGAAATGATTACACAGATACAAAAAAGGAAGAATATTTTCCTCAAAGCAGGCATAGATATGAAAGAAGTTTGATCACAGGGATTAGCTCATGAGAAGTGTATGAGTGATGTGAAAAATCCTGCAGTGCTGTGGCCCGTGTTGCCCCTATTCTGTAGAAGTGGGGAGAAAGATATTTGGTTTCCAAGACTGCCCATTTCAAAATCCACACTTAGAATTGGAGAGGTTGTTTCAGTCACAGGGCTAGGCTCCTAAGACAGACATCTGTTCTCAGACCACTGCTAGCTGGGATGTTTTCTGGATGGAAGAAAAAAGCTAGAGGGCTCTTCAGTACTATGCCTATGAAGGCCTTGCCTACAAATGAGGAAAAAATGTTTGCATAGCTTCTCTTTCGTTTCACTCTGTGCTCGAAAGAGCTAGAAGTCCTCCACACTTTATTGCGGTAGATTTGTGGCATATCAGATGCAGTATTACGTTTTAAAATCAGGCAGTGAAGAAGTAGGTTTGTTCTAGACCTTACTGTCTGTAACCCCAAACCTGTGTCTGTGTGAAAAGCTTGATCTTTTAAAACTTCAAATACTTTTCTACTAACCCCAAACAGCAAAAATAGAACATTATGTCTTCTGCAGTGTATTGCATGCAGATGAAAGAGGTTATTCTTGCAAGTATAGTCATGTAAACTGTTAAGCCAATGTTCAGGTATAGTAAGAGAAATCCCTGGTTGAACATAATGACTTAAATATCCCCTTCCCTTCCCTTCCCTTCCCTTCCCTTCCCTTCCCTTCCCTTCCCTTCCCTTCCCTTCCCTTCCCTTCCCT
>VYXH01008469.1:157238-170166 GCA_013397275.1 Burhinus bistriatus | reverse complement strand
TGTGCTGGAGCAGATCACGACTCGCCTAAACTTGCTGGGCTGGAGCTGGGCAGCTGTCACCCCGTGCACTCCAGTGGGATGCAGCTGGATCTGGGTGCAGCGGTGGTGAGGGTCTGGGTGCAGCGGTGGTCAGGGTCAGGATGCAGCGGTGGCCGGGTCTGGGTGCCGCAGAGGTCTGGGTGCAGCGGTGGTGAGNGTGGGGGAGGTCGCCCCGGCGGGGGGGGGGGGGGGGGTCAGGGGGTTTGGTCACTGCGTTCATCGGCTTGGAGCCGGCAGCAACGAGCATGCTGGGTAATTTCACGCTAATTAGGGAGAACAAAGAGGGAGCGGGCTTGAGGGTGGGGGAACATGCTTGGGGATGATGGCCCCGCCACCCCCGGAGGCAGGGGCTATGGGAAAGGGAACAGGGAGATACCGCGATGGGGGTCCCCTTGGGACCCTTGCCCACATTTGTTAATTAAGCTCTGTAATCAGCGTTGGCGGGGCGGAGGGATGACGGCAGCCCCGGGGTTCTCCCCGTCCCCAGCATCCCCTCCTGTCCCAGCATCGGGGGGTCAGCAGGACCAGGCAGGGGTCTTGGGGAGGGGGGTGGGGACATGGGGACGGGGACCCCCACCTGCTCTGTCCGGCAGATCTACCGGCGGTGCTGGCTGGTCTTCCGGAAATCCTCCAGTAAAGGGCCCCAGCGCCTGGAGAAGTACCCGGATGAGAAGTCAGCGTGCCTGCGTGGGTGCCCCAAGGTGAGGGGGTGCGGTGGAGGGGTGTTGGGGTGCTGCCCACTGGTGGGGCCCTGTGCTGGAGCAGATCACGACTCGCCTAAACTTGCTGGGCTGGAGCTGGGCAGCTGTCACCCCGTGCACTCCAGTGGGATGCAGCTGGATCTGGGTGCAGCGGTGGTGAGGGTCTGGGTGCAGCGGTGGTCAGGGTCAGGATGCAGCGGTGGCCGGGTCTGGGTGCCGCAGAGGTCTGGGTGCAGCGGTGGTGAGGGTCTGGATGCACTGGTGGTCAGGGTCTGGGTGCTGCAGCTGCCAGGATTGGGGTGCAGTGGGGCTGGGTTTGGGTGCAGCTCTCAGTGACACCCCCCCCCGCTCCTCCACAGGTGACTGAGATCAGCAATGTCAAGTGCATCACCCGTCTGCCCAAGGAGACCAAGAGACAGGCCGTGGCCATTGTGTTCACCGACGCCTCTGCCCGGACCTTCACCTGCGATTCGGGTATGGGGCAGCACCCAGGGGAGCCGGCCTGGGGGTGGCGGGTAGGACACCCCGGTTTGGCCGGGGTTGCCCAGGGGCTGCCATGATGCCTTGCAGAGCTGGAGGCGGAGGAGTGGTACAAGACGCTGTCGGTGGAGTGCCTGGGCGCCCGCCTGAACGACATCAGCCTGGGGGAGCCCGACCTGCTGGCGCCTGGCGTGCAGTGCGAGCAGACGGGTGAGCGCACAGCGGCGGGGCACTTCCTTGGGGCTCGGCCTCGCTACGCCCCCCCCCGCCCCTGAATTATTTAATTTAATTTTTTTTTCCCCCTCTCCAGACCGGTTCAACGTGTTCCTCCTCCCCTGCCCCAACCTGGACGTTTATGGCGAGTGCAAGCTGCAGATCACCCACGAAAACATCTACCTCTGGGACATGCACAACCCCCGGGTGAAGCTGGTTTCCTGGCCCCTCTGCTCCCTGCGCCGCTACGGGCACGATGCCACCCGCTTCACCTTCGAGGCCGGACGGTGAGATGTCACCCTCACTGGGACAGGGACCACCGTTGGGTGCCTTCATCCTGCTGGGTGCACCAGGAGGTGGCACTGCTGCCAGCACCTCAGGGCAGGCATGACACCGGAGTGATGGCCATGGCCTGCATGGGGTGCCCTGCGAACAGGGAGGTTTGGGGCTGGTGCTGGTCCCAGCTCAGCACCATGGAGGGGACATGGGGACAGCACTTAAAGTGTGGGAAGCTGGTCCAGCTGCCACCTGGGTGGGGTATTTTTTTATCATCCCTTGGCTTGGGGACCCCAGAGACACACTGTGCCCTGTCCCCACAGGATGTGTGATGCAGGGGAAGGTCTCTACACCTTCCAGACACAGGAGGGCGAGCAGATCTACCAGCGTGTGCACAGCGCCACGTTGGCCATCGCTGAGCAGCACAAGAGGGTCCTGCTGGAGATGGAGAAGAACGTCAGGGTGAGCTCCAGCCCACCCCAGGGACTTGGCTGGGGGGGGGCTCAGGGTGCCCCATGTTGTCCTCACCTCCTTCTTGTCCTCTGCAGCTGCTGAACAAGGGCACTGAGCACTTCTCCTACCCCTGCACTCCTACCACCATGCTGCCCCGCAGCGCTTACTGGCACCACATCACTGGCTCCCAGAACATGGCCGAGTCCTCCAGCTATGCTGGTGAGTGACCCTGTCCCCCACCGAGGAGCCACTGCTTCTCCTGCCACTGGGGCATCCCCCATGGCGTGAGCCCACCCTCTGCTTTGTCCCCAGGGGAGGCATACGCAGGTGCCCAGGCCAGCTCGGACACCGACCTCCTCAACAGGTTCATCTTGCTGAAGCCAAAGTCCTCCAAAAGTGACAAGCCTGAAAGCAGGGAGCCCACATCGTCCCCATGAACCAGCAGGAAAACGGGGACCACAGCAGGGGTCCCCTTTTTCTTCCCTGAAGGGTGGCAAGGACGTAGGCAGCTGCCCTTCCGAGCCCCCAGGGAGACCAAACTGGGGCATCCTCCATGCCAAGACCTTGGGGGAGCAAGTGCTGGCTCACGCCCTGCCCTGACATTACAGGAGGTGACGGCTGGCTCTGCCTCGACTGACTTGAAATATATATTGAATATCCGTATCATAAGACATTTTTCCTTCTCACACGAACGCAAACTTTGTGGCCACTGAAGAGCTCCCAAGCAGAAACACTCAGAGGTTTTTGACTCTTGAGAATCCAGCTGGGAGGTGGAGAAGAGGAGGGGCTGTCACGAAATACAGTGTTTTTTTGCAAGGGGGAAGGCTGGAGCATCCCCTTGCCATGGGGATGGAGCAGCGCTGGAAGATGCGGCTGTGTCAGACTGAAGGTGTGGGGTCCCAGCATCTTGCCCCCCCTGTGAAGAGTGGGGCACTCCTGGGGACACCCCGCCACCCCTGAGCTGATTTTTGCACTTCGTGAAGTTATTTAAACACTCGCTGCAGAATTGAGACGTCTCAGGAGAAACTGTTTTCCTTCCAGGGGGTTGGCTGGGGTGAGTGGCTGGGCAGAGCCAAGCCCCTGGCTTTCCCAGGCTGCCCCCACCCCAGCACCCTCCCTCCTCCACCCACAGCCGCTCCCCCTGGCCCTGCCCTCCAGTTTATCTGCCAGTGGGCAACCCAGGGACCAGTTTTGGCCAGTAGCATCTGTCCCTTGAGGGGCAGCTTTGCGGATATAAAAAAAATCCCTGGACAGAGAAGCCCATGCTGATGGGTGAAGAGCTGCATTTCTCTGTGCATTCCCATCGTCCTCGCTCCCTCCTGACCCACCGGTGTGGTCGGGTGAAGCGGGGGAGCTGGGCTTCATGTGCTGAACTCGAAAGCAATTGATTTTTTCTAGTTCTCCTATTTATTGACCTCCTTTAGAAGGGCTATCTTTTTATTGCCGTGCAAACCTCGGTGTTCCTTTGGAGTCTTCTTTCGCTCTGGGTTGGGTGGTCAGTGGTTTTATTTCTGCCCTTAAAGCTCCAGGTCCGTGCTTTGGGGATGGGGAGTGTCGTGATGTGGGAACCTGTGGTCTGTAAATACTGTGTCTTGGGTTTGTGTAGCTTGTGGCTGAGGCTGGGGAGCTGCTGGGGTGACGGTGAAGGGCTGCTCCCCACAGCACAGCTGGGCATGGAGGGGCTTGTCAGCACCCCAGCACCACTCAGTAGTGCATTCTCCCCTGGGTGAGAGGTGTAACTGTCTCTCTTTTCCTGGCTACACACCTCATCTGGAAAAGATTTAACATTTATTACCAAAAATGTTTGGGTTTTCTTTTTTTTAAGGAGTTGCTCAATGAATAAACAACCCTTATCCACCCTTCCTGTTTGTCGGTTCCATCCAAACGCGCTCGGGAAGTGCAAGTGGGAGTAGCGCCTGCCAGAGAGAAAAATGCTGATGGAGGGAGATTTCCTAAGGCTCCCGGCAGTGTGCTTGGCTCAAAGCTTTGTTCTGCCTCCAGCCACAGACAGGACATTTCAAGTGAAGCCCTAAAACCGCTGGGGAGGGGAGAAGGGTGGAGTGAGTTGCCACCCTCCATCAAACAACCCCAGGTGAAACAGGACGCCAGCACCCCACTGTCACCCTGTGGCTCCGGGGATGTGCCAGGGCACTGGTGGCTCCAAATCCCTGGGTGAAGAAGTTTCAAGCTGCTCCATCTGCCAGCTCTTCCAGAACTGTGCCAGTTCGGTTATCTGTGCCATGAGTGTCTGGCAGATCACTGGCTTCAAGGCCAGAGAGCCATGCCAGCTGGGACAGTGTTCCCTCCAGGGATGGGGAGCCATGCCATGGCCGGCTGTGCCATGGCAAGGACACTGAAGCAGCAGCTCGGCTGCAGCAGCTCTTCCCTGGAGGGGAAGGCAGCACTGACTCAGGCTGCTCTCTCTGGCTCAGCGTGAGCACCCTGTCCCTGCTCCCCAAGCCATTCCCATGTCCCACGTCAACGCTGGGATGAGCGCAGTAGCACACACACCTTCCCCTCCCTCCCAGCCACCATGGTAAGGAAGACGCAGATCTCTCCAGGGAAGTGTCACCAAGAAGCTCATCCCAAGTCCCGCTGAACACTGACGGAGGGGAGGAGAAGGGGGACCCTGGCAATTTCTGGAGCCCTTCAGCCACTGCCACAGTGCTCATGGTTTGGGACCAGCACCAAGCTCTAGCCCAGCACCCAACCCACCTTGGGGCTGTGGGCACATTGGAAGCTGTCAGCCAGAGATTATTAATGACAGACTCCCTGCCATCCCAGCTCCTAACATAAAGATTATACAGTGCATGGGTAGAGTCTCTCCAAAGGAGTCTTTAAATACAGCTAACCCTGCCTGGCCCATCTGGGCTCCCCTGCAGCACTGCCTTCTGCAGCATCTCGCTTACCAGCCCAGCCTCAAACATCTGCTGTAAATACAGCGCTGGATCGGTAAATGACAGGCTACCTGCTGGACGGGGTTCTGGTCTCCTTAGGAGATAATGTCAAGAGCAGCAATCAGTAGTATAGAGCAGCGCTCCCTCCAAAGCAGATCTCATTACGGTAATGTCTCTTGGAGAGAAGTAAATGATGTGACAACTCCTCCTGCAGCCCTGGATGAGCTTTCAGGGATGACAGAACACAGGGGGTAAGGCTTTATTCAGCACAGTATGGAATGGACATGCAAATAAGGTAGGGTTTTGTAACCGAGGTACACACTTCCCCATCCCAAACACCATGTGGCCAGAATCCAAAACTCTGGCCTAAAACTCTGGGAGATCACTTAGAGACAAAGCTTGTCCCAGTGAAGACACTCACCAATTCCCTTCCTGCTTTACTCTACACATCATGATGGCTTTCCCTGGGAAGGGGGACCAGGGAAGAGGTGTCACCGACCAGCAGAGCTGGGCCAGGAAAGGCAGAGGGAGATGGGGAGGCAAAAGCCTTGGCCCAGAGCACTGCCAGGCAGAGGCAGGAATCCTCTGCATCACTCATGCCTGAGCGCTCTCTTGCAAGCAGTCACCTCAGTTTATAGTGAGGACGTCACTCTGAATCTCGTGGCTCAGCTGAGTCTGGAGGTCGCTTAGTTTCTTCTTCAGGCCAGACAGCGCAGAGAGAACGATGGTCTCCGGGCGCAGAGAACCGCAGGACTCCACGTTGTAATAAAATCTGAGGTTACAAGTCAGGGGCATAAGTCATCATCTGCCCTGTGAGGAGGCGCAAAACCAGAGAGCACTCGCAGAGCATTTCCAGCCCATCCTGACCCATCGCAGGGAGCTCTGTGGGTAATCCCAACCATTAGCATCATTCACCTCCCAACCAGGCAACAGCCGGCACTGCCCCTCTACAACCATCACACACCCACGACTCCACAGGCTGCAAGAGCACTTCTGAGATTTTCTTCTGTTCAGCACTGTGATCTGCGAGCCAGCACAGAGCCTCGCACCAGGAGTTAGACTGGCTGTAGGCACTTCTGCAGTGCAAATAACCCAGGAGAGGGGGTACCACCAGCAATCGGAGCATGAGAGACCCACACGGGTGAATAAATATCCTAAGCCGTTCTCCCCTGCAGGCCTCACACTTCACCGAATGCTGCACTGCTCTACTTGATAACACCAACTCAGGAGAGCCGTCTCGTATCTCCCAGAGGGGAAAACCTGCCAGGCCTGGGCATATCACCAGTTAACTCCAAATTCTTCCCTGCTTTTCAGGGAACACCAGCTCCCTGGGCTGGCAAACTTCAGCGCAGTGTATTAAGGAAAGCCAAAGAGATGCATCTAGCTGGTTCCCTCATTTTCCAGCTGTGGCATCACATTCAGCTTCCTACCTCTCTGGCTTCCCGTTGGGGTCATAGGGAGCCTGAGCATCCTCCTCGTCAATCTCCGAGTACTCACTCTTGGGCCTGGAATCAAAAAGCAGGGAGGGTTAGCATGGAGTCCATGCTGTATCCTGGCCTCGCAGAGCCCAGGCACTCTGCGGCACTGCTTTGTCCCGGCGAGCGAGCACTGGGGCTCACATCCAGCAGGCAAGGGAGCAGTCATCAAATATCAAGTCCCAGAAAAAAGCTCAGTCCCACGTTGCCCTTTCTAGCTCCTCATTAATGCCACACAGTCTCACTCTGCAGCACTGAAGGAAGAGGATCAGCTCCGCTCTGCCCAAACTCAGCTAGCCCACTGCAGGGTACTGTGGCTCCATCCACCTACACTGGCACAATCTGTCATGTGCTTACAGCAAAGGGATGCCGATGCCTGAAGATTACAAGTGTGTTTACGGAGCGTGGATGCTGCTTATGGAGCATTGGACTTTGTGTTATCCTTTCGTTCTGCTTTTCACCAGGCCAGGAAAAGACCGGAGCACTCCACCACTCAGTCTGTGCAGCACAGCTGACATGGGAAGGCCCCATTGGCTTGTGCCCAGCAGGAAAAAATCTCCTGTACTTCAGACACCAGCTGCATTAGTGAGCTCTGTCCTGATGTCACGCACCTCCACTCCTCTACACAAATTGCTACCAAAATTACTGCAATACCTGTGCATCAGCTAGGCCAACACATCTTTCCACCCATTGCATCCCTCGGCTTATAGGGCATCATACCAGAGAGACTGTTTGGAAGCACTTAATCCATGTAAAAAAACCCAAAGCTTTGAGCTGTCTGCGAAACCAGCACAGAAAATCCCGTGCCCACCAAGGTCTCCTGCTGGTCTTCCTCTGCCCCAGCAATGTCAAGAGAGGCTGATCCTAGCACCCTGTCATCAGCTGCCTTAAATAAAATGGCACTTCTCAAACAAATCCTCTGTCTGTAACAAACCAGTGAGAGAGATAAAGCGTTAATGGAGCTCAGTGTTCCCGTTACTTGCAAAACCACCCATGACTGAAAACAGGGCAGAGGTTTCCACCACCATGACAGCTGCTTTTAGAGTCCAGTTGCGTGCCAGCACTCTGCCAACAGCCTCAAAAAGCAACTAGCACGTCAAAACAAACAAAAAATAATAGCTAGCCTCAGACAGCAGAGGCCTTTGTCTCTGCATTGTCTTCACAGGCAATCAGATGAACTTGGAAAGACAGACGTATAATTAGGAAACAGGCAGCTCCAATGGCAATCTTTCTTAGGGATTTTTCCAACTTCTACGTATGTTTTGTCAAGAACTTCTCAAACACTGTTTCCAGGTACCCAGCTTGTTGTACAACCCACCAGGTTCCTGAAGACGCAGCCAACTCTGCCACTGAACAAAAGAATCCACATTAGCAGCTGCCTTGGGCCACCCAGTCAGGGAAGTGCCTCACTGCAGAGGTACACGTGCTCAGCCACGCAGCTGGGGCTGTTCTCTGCGACATCAACATCTCCAAAAGCCCAGACTCTCCAAAATTCACACTGTGACATTCCCCAACCAAAAAGAAGGCAAACCCAAAGACACCTCATCCTGCCTGGCATTTGTCTGTCCAACTCAAAGCAGTATTCCAGGTCTGTTACTTCACCAGTGTCAAAGACTCACTATCTAGCGTTACAGAAATAAAACCAGAGAATTTTTACAGCACTAAAAGGAAGCCTAAAATTATTTCAAATCCCAATTTGAAATTCCACATCACAGACACTTGCTTCTCAAGCATCCAATCTCACCCAGACAATCAACTGAACTTTGGGGCAATTCACCTGCCACAAATCATTTGGAAACTTCAAAACTATCCAGTTCCATCCCCAAAACTACTGGTGACGAAGGACAGGCCAGCACATCAATTCTTGTGACATGCTCCTGACCACAAAACTGCTTAGCAGCATCCTCCTTGGCTCTGCACCACCTCCCCACAGCTGGCCTCTCATGGACTTTCCCTCTAACAGCCTGGTCTGTTGCTGGCAGTTCCCAAAGTCCAGCTTCAGCCCACATGTACAGATCACCAACACTAAGGAAAATGCCCAATTTCCAGATTTCTGGCACTACCAGCCAGCCTGGTTCCTACTGCAGATCCCAGAGCACCACCCTAACAAAATGCTGAAGGAGCTGAATGCCTGGCACATCGCGTTCTCACCCAGACTGACTGAACCGGACCCAGGAATGCACCCTATAGAGCCCATCAAAGCCAAGAAGAGTTCGTTCCTCCCATCTGTAAAACAGGGCTGGGATGACTGTGGGCAGATCCCAGCCCATTTCATGCATGTTATGGATTCACCTGTATCTCCACCCTTGGCGACAAAAAGCTTCTCAAAGTCTCCTGAGTGCAAACCTAGCCGCACAGGATCTGTGTGACAGCTCCTGAGCAGAAAGCTCCTGAGCAGAAAGCCCCTGGCAGTTTGGCTGTGTGAAATCTAGGCTAACTGCACCTCCAGGAAGCTAGTTTACCGATAGCTAACTTAGCAAGGGACAGCGTAAGGCCAGGCTCTGTGATGGGTTCGAGCGCCCAGGCTCGAAGTGGACAGTGCGGAGGTACAACAGCCCTCTACCTGCCTGCTACTGCTCGCTGCCATTTGCAGAGTCAAATTTGGGAGCACAGGGCCCGGCGGCGACAGGAGGAAAACCCACTGAGCCCCTTCTGCCACTCAGCCTTCTCTCCAGCTGCAGCTCTGCTCAGACTTTTGTTCCCTCTTGCTCAGCCCTGGCTTCTGCAGTCCCTGCACCAAATCCTGCTCCTACACTGAGGTCTTCCTGACCTTGAGTGCAGCTCTGGCTGCTGCCCTGCTGATACAACAGCATATCCACCGCCCCCTCTAGTCCCCGCTCTCAGTCTGCCTTGACTAAAGCACCTGGTTCCTCATGCTGCTGCTGGCTCCAGCGTGCTCAGTGACAGGATGTCTGCTAGGTGGTCACTGGGATGCAGAGCAAGGATCAGCTCAGGTATCTACTCATGGAAAAGTGCCGCTAGGTAAAGTCCTTGCACTGGCAAAAGCAGGGCAGCAGCTTTCCAAAAGCAAAATGATGTCACTTTTAGATGACACACAGTGTGCTACCAGTGCAGAACGGTATGTCAGAGCAGAGGAAAAGGGCCAGAGAGGAAAACTCCGCTGCCAGAGCTCACACTCCAGGAGTGAGGAGATGTATGGGTGAAAGGAGAGCCACACGCTGGGCTCCCGCAAACTAACAGGACTGCAAAATCAGCCTTGCAACCTAACCTTCCGCTCTTTGCTCTCATAGTGACCTCTTCCACCTCGTGTGGATCTATTCCTTCCTCAGACCTTACCCTGACCTACATACCACTTGTGCAGGGAAGAAAAAACAGGAACGAGTGGTGGGAAAGAACATGAAAATGAGCAAGGTAAAACAGCAGTAACAGTACGTGAGGAGAGGACAAGAGGTGGCCACAAACCAGTCCACCTTGCATGCAGCTGCAACCAAGGGACTGGCCTTGGTACCCTAAAGTAGGACCACAGTCTGTGCAAGGGGAAGTGACAGGCATGCTCATGATCACTTACTGACCCAAATTATCCCCAGGACTGAAACGCAGGTGCCTGCTGGGAAGTCTTTTCCAGTCCCTCAAGACAGACATTAGGACTTACCACTCCTCTGGTTTGGGGTACACGGTGTGCCTCAGCGCGTTGTCTGGGTCGTACTCGAAGGCTACGCCTGCCGTGGGGTTCCACTTGGCGTGCTCCTTGCCAAAGCCCTTCTTGGCATAGGCTCGCAGTCTCAGCTCCTGGCCCTTCCGCAGCTTCACAATGAGGATGTCTGTGGAAAAGCACAGGCCGGTTTGAGAAGGCTGAGGAGGAGAAATGAGTGTGCAGGATCACACAAAGGCACAGGCAGGAATTTTTAGCTCCCAGGAAGATGTCACCAGAAGCCAGGGCTCATTTGGATTCTTAGAGGGGCTCATCTGTGTCCCCAGAGTAGCTGGGAAACATCACACTAAGTCAAAAGGAGTTGCACATATGGCCAGAGGGACAGCTCAGGCCCCCAGGCAACAGCGGACAGCACAGCATTTTGCCTCTTTGCTGTCTATAAGCTCTCACATGGAAGGAGAAGCACTCTCTGACACAGGACTTTAGTTCTGGGGATACCCTTTAAGTGGCATTAAGCCAAAATGGTAACCCCACTGATGCAGTGATGCCGGTGTCTCCCAACTGCCAGCTTTACAGCTGCCTTACAGTAACACAGCTAGTAAAGGAAGAATGAGTTCAAAGAGCCTGAAAGAAAAATTAATTTCCTCCTCCAGCTCTTATTCCCAGTGAAGTGCTGCTTACCGTCCTGCTCCACATAGTCATTGGGGTCATTGTCTCTGCTCCGAGATGTTACCTGCAGAAGAAGAATAAAAGCAAGTAAATTAATGGCAAGATGAACTTTTTCTCACACATCAAATAGCAATTGCCTACAAAAATTAAGAGACTGCAGAGACCCACTCTAGAGTGACTTACAGCAAGAAATCCAGCCCACCCTATTTAACGGAAATTGGGACAACTCAGGCAGCTGTGGCAAGGTAGGCGATATTCCACTCCACCAGCCTGCTCTCCTTCACAGGATGGAGAGCACTCCAGCCCAGCACTGCTGCATGGTTCTGTGACACAGCCCAGAGTCACTCCCATTACTGCTGGCAGGTGACGCCCAGCACTCACAGCACCTCAGCCAAAGCAAGCAAGAGACAGTGGGCTACAGATAGGCTTTAACCAGGCACACACTGTCACTAGCTACCAGAAGCAGCCCTCAGGTTGTGGTGACATCTGGATGCAGCCTCAATAGCATTTTAAAACATTCTCCATTAAGTCCCCTTGCTATCTGTTCTGCTTCGGCTCTGCCAACCCTCCCCAAGGCAACTGAGCAAAAGCCGTTTGGCAGCAGTGCCCTGGCCCGGGGTCCTCACACCTTGCCATGCTGAGCACCAAGAACCAGGAAACCAGAGGCCTCTGGGTTGCTGCAAAGCCTTCCAAGAGGCTGACTTTGCCCAAGCCCAGCAACAAGTGGGGAGAAGGCAGTGACACAGCAGCAGGACACAAGCACACACGCTTCAAGTGCCTGAGGCGAGATGGAGGGGCTACTCTGAAGCCTCACAAGAGTTTGAGATGAGGGGTGGAGGATGAGGCTTTAAAAAGGCCATACTGCTCTGACATGCCATCAGACAGCAAATGAAGGACAACAAGGGGAAGTAGAGGAAGACACTAGCACACACTGCTGTTGCTGGATATTCGTGCTTTGCTCTCCCACTACATTTTAAGTGGGGCTTTAGGCAACGTGAAACATGCTTGAAGGCCTTGTTTTGTCCACATCCCACGGGTTCTCAACAGGAATGCAGAGAGGGGACTTGCTGACAAGCAGAGGGATCACACTGACCGGTATGACCCGGGGGTTGTTGGAGATGAGATCACGGGATGTGACATGACGAGTCTGGTCTTCATTGCACCGTACGTCTAGGGTGAATTCCACAGAGCACTCCGGACAGAACTCATCACATGTGCAGTCCTGGGACAGACACGGATAAAGACCTTTATGCCAAACCTCTCCCAGCAAGAAATTAGTAGCACTTCCCATCAGATCAGACACCCACCACCATCAAAATAAGCACCCGTGACATTTCGCTTGACTCACTCTGGAGTATTGCATCTTATCCACAATGTCATCACTGGTGAGCGGGATGAGACCTGTGGGAAGAAGGAAATTAGCGGAGTGCCTGAGTGAGACCACGGGAGCACCAACCCTCCTGCTGAGATGGGCAGAGGGGCAGCAGCCTCCGGACAAAGGTACTTCAACATCTCCAGACTGATTTTGCCCACGACCTCTGCCTTGCTGCACATCTTCATCTTCCTCCCTGTGCCCGGCACTCACCCAGCCTGTGTGCGATGAATTCATCATGGAGCACAGACGAGTTGGCATCTATCTGGACCCAGTCAATGGCTGTAGAGAGAGGACAAAGTCACAAGCTGAGAAATATTTCCGTGGGGAAAAGCCGAGCAGCTCACGAGGGCACAGAAAACGTTACAGAGACTACAGCGAAGCTGACACAGCGTCTGGTAATACAGAGAACTGGCTAAACAGGGGGAAGGTGAGCTGATGGCAGGGAAAATGGAAGGGCACTGATGACAGTAGTGCGGACGGTGACCACAGACAAGCGAAAGGCGGTACCTATGATGGGGACTTCTGCGATGAACACTCTTCGAATGGAATTTGCCACCCTGAGAGAGAAAAAACACCCGCGTAGAGGCGTGAGGGAGCGCGGCGCTTCACCGCGCACCGGCCTGCCGGCAGCCACCGCTGCCCGGGGCTGAGGCCCGGGCGTTCCCCTGGAGGTCCTGACCGGGCCCGGCCCGCCCCGGGGGTGCGCGGCGGCAGCAGCAGGCCGCGATCCGAGGCCG
>VYXH01008469.1:138814-148849 GCA_013397275.1 Burhinus bistriatus | reverse complement strand
CGGCCTGAGGTGAGCGGGGCTGGGGGCGAGGGGCGCCGATATTCCCCTTTTTCCCCTAAAAGGGCTCTCCCGGGGCCTCCTGTGAGAGGCGGGGTGGGGGTGTGTGTGTGCAATTCCTTCGTGAATCGTGTTCCTTGTCCCTGTAAACCGTTCTCGGCTCGGTGATTTAGAGATTTATTCTGCGCTTTCTATATGTATTTAAAATACGGCCCTGCTGTAGGGCCAGCGTAGTCGTTGCCTGCAGCCTTGGATTGCGTCCTGGGCTGCTGGAACCTGCCTGCTGTGCGGCGCGAGGTGCGGAGCGCTCCGAAGGCTTTAATGTGAAGTTTTGACGTCCTATATGCCGTAGATTTTTAATCTATTGAAGCTGGAAACCTCCAATGTTCCTGCAACCGTTTTGGGCAGTCCTGTTCCTCAAGGACTGTTAAATGTGTGTAAAATTAAGATAAGGCCCCCCTCCCCACACCCAGCCCCACGTCTACCCCGATCCAGCCCTTGGGGCTGATCCCAGCTGGCACGAATCCTCCTCGGTGGGATGGAGGAGAGTGTGAATTCCACCTTCTACTGGAAAATATATATAGAGAAAAATATCCCCCCTCCCGTCATCCCGTCAAGACCATGACTGTGCATGCTTTGATGATAACTCCTAGTCTTTACGCTGACTGAAGGCAGATGTAATGTCATGTCTTTGAGGACTACGGTAGCTTCCTGCTTTCTTTAGATTGCATTTCAAGGGATTGATGCAGGCTGGTGTTGCTGTTGATGTAGTTTGGGCTCTGACTCATCTTGAAAGGTCGCAATCTGCTGTTCTGAGAGGACGGTGTGACTTTGGATTTATTTTTTTTCCACGTTAACATAACAGCTTATGTATATCTTTTGAGGTTTTCAGACTTCTTCCTGGGAAAGGTGATTTTTTAATGAGATTAATATGTGTGTTTACTAGTATTGCTATCTGTTGTAGTTGCTTAGCTTGCATTGCATATGCATGCAAGGCCAACTGTGAGATGCTGTAGCCTGTAGCGTACATCCAAGATCCTCCACTCCTTACCTGGTTGGCAGTGTGGGCTGTGTTAGTGCTAATTCCTACCAGAGTAGCTCAGACAAGGCACAGGGTTATCCCATTCTGAACTTGTTTGCAGTTTCCAGGAAAGAGGGGTTCATGGCACTTAGAGCCAGAGGAACAGGGGATCAAAATCCACTGCATGCCTGACTGCAGGCAACTGAGTTAAATTTGGTACAGCAGATCCGTAAGCTATGCTTTCACGACAACATGGTGGCAGTAAGGCATTACCCAGGATGCGTAATGTAATGATTTGTGGTAAAGATCTTGCTTACAACAGGCTCTCCCAAAGCAAGTGTGTGGCTTGCAGATAATTGAAGATACGCTGGGCTGCTAGTGTGCTCACCAGAGCTCTCTGTTCTCAGTGATCATGTTGAATTAGAAAGAAAATAGGTTTGCATTGGATGAGTAGAGTAGAAGAGGCTAAGCGATTTGTTTCAGTAGCCGGTGCTGCTATGAGTATAGGTGATGATATGATACTATTGTGACACTTCTATAATGCAGATTTTCTTTAGACTCCGTCAGGAATACAATCTTTTGTAAAATATTAGTGCAGATAGGTTTCTCAAAACTGTCACTTCGCTGCACATTCTGTTCCCCTCCTCCCTTCGTGTAATTGCTCACCCAGCACCACCAATGATAAGAGTTGAGAGAGCCTCAATCTGGAATGCTGGGAATGCCAAAAGTTACCTTTTTTTTTCATCTCGTGTACTGCAGAAGCAAATTCTGCTAGGTCATGTCCTGAGTAGAAGAGACAAGGCAGTGTTTAATGTCAAATAGTTGTCACTAGTCTGGAAATCCAGAAATCCGGTGTATGTCTGTTCAAGTCTTTAGGGAAAGCAGGTAAGTTTTTTGTTGTTTGTTTTTGTTGTTTTCTTGTTCTTTTCTAAGCATGGCTTGCAGTCTACCTGCAAAACTTGTCCCTGAATTGGAGAGAAACTGAATTACGCCCTTAAGTATAGCTATTTCTTAAGGTCATGTTAATGCTTAGCTTGTGGGAACTCTGTGCTGCCTGTCTCCAGAAAATAATCCCCATTTATTACAACAAGTCTCTGTGATTAAGTCACAATCCACAGAGGTCCATGCTGTGCTTGGCACTTACCCTTCCTCTCTGTCTCCCCCTGACCCGTTCCTCTCTCTGCCACTGTCAGGTTTGCTGCTGCTGTGGAAATGGGGGAGTACGGAGTCGCACCAGGCCAGCACGTGGCCATCATCTGGGATAGCTCCTCACCAGTTGAAGCCCTGAAGCATTTGGTGGATAAAATTCAGGCGCTGGTGGGAGCTGATAGTCGTGTCGCTGTGGAAAACGTTAACCAGCTGTCTCAGTGTAAGAATGAGCTTAATTTTTCACTGTTCCGTTTAGAGGGAGAGGGTGCTTCTGTTGTATGAGCTGACATCCTCCCTGATTTGTAAGTCAGCATTCAGAACAACAATAGCACCTACTGCTAACTCTTACCACTGGCAGTAGGCTAAAGAAAGTAATACACCCTGGTCGTGCCTCCTGTGACTGGTGTCTTTAATCAGTTATTGCTGTTGTACACAAGCATGAGACATGAGGAAGGACATGGAAATGATGTATTAAGCAAAACTCTGTGTATACCTGTGTAAAATTGTACCATCTTCCTCTTTCTCTTCAGCGGCCCACAGGGAGTCCAGTTTCGATGTAATTCTCTCTGGCATGGTACCAGGCAGTACTGCGCAGCACAGTGCAGAGGTACTGGCAGAAATAGCTCGGATACTTAAGCCGGGGGGCCGTGTCCTCCTGAAAGAACCGGTGGTTACAGAATCAGGTGAGAGAATCTGCATCAGCCTTGCTTTCATGGCAACATAGCAATTCACATGAAGATTAGGCTGAAATGGAAAGGACAGGAACCCTGACTGATGTTCACAGAATTTTCATTCTCCTGACACACTAACCTGAATAGCAAGGTTTTTATCCTGTGTTTCAACTGATAGCTGTCAGAGATGTTTGCAGTCACCCTCCTATAAAAAGTGCTGGATAGGGTTGTTCCTAAACTACGTTGAAAAGCTCAGTGGACAGTGGTCTTTTCCTAGGGTGTGTAATGTTAAGTAGTTGCAGATGTTGTGCTTCTGAAGTGATTTTAAAAACAGGTGACCAATGGCGAGAGAAGCTGTCCCAGAAGCCAGCTGAGAAATAGTTATCCAGAAAAGGCAGAAGTGTTTGAACTAAGTTTTAAGAGTAAAGCCAGAGCACCTGCCATGAGACAGCTGAAGAAGCACACAAGGAGGTGAACACAAGATTACTTCTCTGTCTTATACTTGACCTACATTCAAACCTTGCTGGCATAGGGAGCTGGTTCAGCCTGGAAGTGGGAAATAATATGCCACCTGATAAAAACAGAAACACCTATGCTGATGGTGTTTCTGTTGGCACAATCTACAGTGCTGAAAATGGTGGTGTAAGTGGCAGCAGAAATGCCTTCAGCTTGAGAAGACTTGCCAACACTTTGAAGCTGGCAGTGGCTCTGTGGTGCAAGTGGTACCTTAGGGGCAGGGGGGAACGCTTCTGGGACAGAACAAAGAACCTGCAAAGTCTGGAGCAGATGAGGTCACATCTGACAGGCTGAGAATTTGGCAGACTTGGAATAAAGTGCAAGTGCAAGTGGGACTAGTGAGAGAGGGTGAATGGATTCTGTTCAGCACAATCCTGTGCCCAAGAGAAGAAGCCAGTAATGAGTTTTTGATTAACAGTGATTGTAATAGCTTTTGCCTACGAGAACAAGGCTCTTGAATGTTATGTTTCTGAATGTAATGTTCATTTAGGAGTCCACCTTTTGAAAACTTCATGAGCTGTTCACTTTAATATGTGAAAATATTTTGGGGTATTTTGTTGTTTGGGTTTTGGGGTGGTCTTTTGTTTCCTGTTTTTGATGGGTGTAAATTGGGTTGAGGAAGGTTTTGGCATATATAGAACAGATCTGGAGCTGGAATGGCTTTGTGACCTCAGGCTGTTATTTTAATGAACAAGCCGCTTACACTCTTTCTGGTTTGTTCCTGCTGTCAACCGGAAAGGGCTGCATTTTAAAGCAGAGGTTTGGCTTGAGTACTTCCTTCTGAAGTTCTTACTCTTCCAGGTTTCTCAGTGACCTCTGAACAGGTTCTTCCCTCCTCCTACTTCCTGCCTTTGTGTCTTCCAGGAAACAACAGCAGAATCAAGACAGCAGCCAAACTCCCCACAGCTCTGACTCTTTCTGGGTTGGTGGAAGTGAAGGAGGTATGTATGCACTAACTGCTTCCAAAAACTCCCTCGTGCAGTTACCTTGAAATGTAGATGGCAATTCTCGGGGAATTGCTGGGTGACAAGGTGCTTAGCTACCCTGGTTTACTGTAAATGTGCACAGACACTGCCTGCCACAAACTTTAGTTACTGGAAAGGTAGTGTTTTTCTTTAGGATTGAAGATACCGGTTGTCTGTGTTCACTGGAATGCTGAACTGGGTGCTGAAATAAGGGGTTCTGCATGAGGTTTACCTAAAATCTTACATTGCAGCTGCAAAAGGAAGCATTGACCCCGGAGGAGGCCCAGTCGGTCCGAGAGCATTTGGGTTACCAAGGCAATGACCTTCTCATTGTCCAGATAGAAGGCAAGAAGCCCAATTTCGAAGTGGGGTCCTCAAGTCAGCTCAGACTTTCCTTTGCCAAGCAACCTGGTCCTTCAGGTAAGGGGTGGTGCATGCTAAATGTCTGGATTGCCTGCGTCTCAGGTGACAAGCATCTGAATGGGGAGAATAGGAATAGCGAGTCAGCTCTGAGGTAGGGAGTGCTACAGTAAAAACCTGTGAAGTGAGGCTTTCCAAAGTTGTCTGAACTCTCTTTGTTGGGAGTAGATGGGGTAGAGGCTGTAGTAACTACTATTTCTTCCTTTGTTTTGGTTCCAGGAAAACCCTCTGTGGACCCAGCCACTGCCAAGCTGTGGACGCTCTCTGCCAATGACATGAATGATGAAGAGATGGTATCTGGTCTTGTTTGTGAGGCTTTGCTGTTGTTCATTCTCTCTCCTCTTCTTTCCTGCTCTAAATGTTCCAGTCATGCCTCTTGGGAAGCTTTACAACTTAAGAGGTGGAAAAAAATCCCCAGGGCAAAATATCTCATCTACTATGTGAGGTCTTGAGAGCCCAGAGGTGTGGTGAGGGTGGAGAGGAGACATGGATAAGAGGGCACAGCTCCAGCACTTCAATGCTGGTGCTACAGATAGTACTATTTCTTCGAACTTAACACAGCAATGTCATTCCCTACTGACAAATCAGTTTCCTGCATGTTATCTATGGTACGTTTTCAGGATCTTTTGGACTCTGATGAGCTGTTGGATTCGGAAGATTTGAAAAAGCCAGATCCATCATCCCTCAGAGCTGCGTCTTGCAAAGAAATGGGCAAAAAGAAAGCCTGCAAGAACTGGTCAGTGCTGGGATTAGCGTATATGTAAGCCCTTTAACTGTAACATTAAACCCTTAGAGCTGGATGAATTTTAAAAATATTGTACATCCTTTGCTGTTCTTCAGAGCATAATTCTCTTGGTTCATGTCCTTTCTTATCTTAACTATTTGAGTGCAAATCCAAATACTACGAGAATTGACTAGCCATGCCAAAACTGCTACAAATTACCACACTGATATGATCAACAGTCTTGAAGGTGGAGAGTTTGTGCAGCCTTGGCTAAAACCCTGGTTTCTCAGATTTCAAGGAGAAATAGCACACATAACAAGTGCCGTAGACTCATTTCCCACTCAGTTTAAACTTAAGGAGTGTGTTTCAACACTTGTTATACAAACCATGGTGTTGAAGAGGAAAGTGAAGAGCGTGAGAGTCCCAGAGCCAGCTGTGTCGCGTGACAGAGTGAGGGCTGTTGCGTGTGAGTAGGGCTGGAACAAGTGTTGGTGACTCAAAGCTTTTAAGCAGAAAGATGCAGGTGACTTCTTTATTTTTCTACAGCACATGTGGCCTGGCTGAAGAGCTGGAACAGGAGAAGAAGAGCTCACAGCCCAAATCTGCCTGTGGAAATGTAAATAGTCATTTTTGTTTCTGTACTGTGGTTTGCAGTACATGATTTGCATCTAAGAAATGTGTTCTGTAGTGACTGCTCCCTAAGCTGGTTTACTACTTCCAAACACTGCTTCTGCAGCTTCTGCAGAGCTTTATCCTGTTGCCTTGTGCCCACATGCTCCATACCAGTGTATGCTGTCTGTTCCAGCACAAGTGCTGCCCTTGTAGGAGTCAGAGTGAAGAGCAAACCTTTACCTCCCTGCTTATGTGCTAACTTGTGATCTGCTCAGGGAAGATCACCTCATGGGAGCACAAGGGGACCTTGTGGTGGTTAGGGGGCTGCCCAAGCCCAGCTTGCAGCCATGCCCAGGCACACTGCCTGGGGTGGAAATTTGCTTCTTCATGGTAGCACAGTGCCCTGCACAGCTCTGCTAACCACACTAACCAGACATGTGTTGAGAGGGGGTGGAAGGGAAGCGGTTTCTGTGCTGCTACATGCTGATAAGCATGCCATCTCTTAAGCTGGAAAAACCATATCACAGGGGGAGAGAACTGAAAGTTGCCCCTGATTACAGAAAGTGCTTTTCTTCCTCTTGCCAGTGCTACCTGGGGGATGCATTCCGCTGTGCCAGCTGCCCTTACCTGGGGATGCCCGCCTTCAAGCCTGGGGAGAAGATTCTCCTGAAAGAGAACCAGCTGCATGATGCTTAACAAAGATGCCTCTGGACGTCCTGTGAAGGACTCCTCTGCTTTTCCATCAGTCTGACGTTCTTCCTGCAGTCCTCCTCGTCCTCTCAAACTCATGCTTTCCGGCCAATACTTTTGGGGAGGGACATTGTGGGCACTGACACTGCTGTGAGCTCATCACTTGTAATCAACCTTGGGCTACCCAATAATCTGTGGTGACAAGTGGTCTTGTGTGTATTAGACTTCATGTTATGCCTTGTTTTAGCTGGCTTGACTTGATACTGACGCTGGCCATCACAGCACGGCCCACCAGCAGAGGGAAGTAGAATCAAGTGTTAGGTTGACCTCAAGTGCTTGTGGCAGGATGGGTGCTTCCCCATGCCCATGTTGTACAGCTCTAATTTGCCTTGATTTTCCCTGATGAACCAGCAGCTCTGGCTCACCTTTCAAGGTGTCACTGGGCTCCTGCTGTCTTTGAAATTTGAACCTGCAGTTCCTTACCACTTGAAGGTGGCTCAGGAACTTCTGTTGCAAGGCAGGAGCAGTGAGTACACTTAGCAGTAGATACTCTTAGCAGCGTACAGGCATGATGAATTTCCAAGTGTTTAGGGAGCCAGCCCATGGTATCTCCTGCCCCCACCTATTTCTATCAAAATGACAGAGATTCAGTCCCGATGAGAAAACTCCTGCCCTTAAGGCAGGGAGCAGATTAAACAAGGTCTGTCTTGTCTTCCCACACCTTTCTGTCCAACATGAACTGATAACACAAGTGCAATCTGAGACTGTCACCTCTCTTGGTGGTTACCGAGTGAGTTACCTGCAGTGTCCAGTAAGTAAGAACATAGCAATAACTTAATTTCTAGATGATCTGTGGTCACCATCTGCTCCCGCTCTGTGAGATACGGACTACTCTTTATTTATTTGCATCATTACTGCTAGTGAAGCATCTGCGCAGATGCAGGATGAGGGAGCTGTTCACGTTCTGTGCCAGCCTTGCTTCTCACTCAGGGAGGGAGAGGAGGAAAACCCAAAGCCAGTGTCTCAGCGGGGATTGCTTTGTTTGGAGCTCTTGCTCTACAGGATGCGACTGTTGTTGTGCTACCGGAGTAACACACTAAACTCACAGAAGGAGCTAGGGTAAAAGGCTGTTCTGTTCTTGAAATAAAAGTGACCAATATTAAAGCGTTTGTTTCAAGACTGCTATTAGTGGCATTCTAAGTGCATCTCTCCTTTTACTCAGCCTCTCAGTGGTTTCTGGAACCATTTAAATGCTGGGTTGCATCTTGGAGTTCTCCATAAATCATTCCACTGAAAACATGACTGGAATACATGATGCTTACTGGAAAGAATAGAATCAAGCTGCCTAGATGAACTTTTTTATTCTGTCTAGATTTCAGAAAGAGGCTTTCTCCTGGTTGAGTAAGGAGAACGTGGCTTGCAGGGAGAGAAGGGAGGGAGTCCTCAAGGTGTGCAAAGCACCCTGTGTGCACCAAGGGGCAGGCGCTGCGGTCTGAACTGTGTAGTACTTGGTACTTACCTGGGAGCTAGAGGGCAACATGAGGGACTGGTGGCAACAGAGACCTCCAAGAGCTTGTATGTAGAGGGACAGCCTCCCTCCAGCGAGAGCACCACTTTCCCAGACCCCTTCCTCACCTGAGTCCCTGCTTGTGTCATCAGCAAGAACCAACTCTCAAGGAGTTGTGAATCTTGTGAGAAACCTCCTGTCCAACAAACCTGTTAGCACCCCCGTCTTGTGATCTAAGGAAATGGGTAAAAGCCTCTGCGCCTATGACCTTTTGGGGTTTTACTGCCTTTTTTCAGCCTCACTGGTGGCAGAAGATCAGATCTCTGCATGTCTCCATGTGAAAGGTCCCTGATAAAGGCAGCCTTTAACCTGAACTCTGCTTTCCTTTCAGGAGTAAATAAGAGAGGGAGGAGGCAGCAGCAGAAGCTTTTGTTTTACAGTGATCCACTCAACTGGAATTTAAACAAGCTGGAAGCACTTTCAGATACTACTGAGTTCAGTTAACGATCGTTAAAGTTGTATAATCTTGTTCTCTTTAAATAGTGTTACTCTTGCTGTGGGAGAGGCCCTCAAAGGGTGACAGTTTGGCAGTGGAGCATCAGCTGAGTGGAAATACGCTCCTCTCAGGCTGGGTTTGAGGAGTATTTATCCCTTAAGCCCCCTTCCCTTGTCTGCTACAGCCTCCAGCCACCCTCCTGTCTTCCTTCTGCCCCTAGTCCTATGTCTGGGTGCCCACCCTGCACCTGGGAGGTGGCACTTATCCCTAGGGGGTGAGCAGGCTGAGGCTGTGCCTACAATATAATAGACTCTCTCAGTTGGAAGGGACCTACAACAATTATTTGGTCCAACTGCCTGACCAATTCAGGGCTGACCAAGATAAAGCATGTTGTTAAGGGTATTGTCCAGATGCCTTCTAAACACTGCCAGGCTTGGGGCATCGACCAGCTTCTGGGAAGTCTGTTCCAGTGTTTGACCACCCTCTCGGTAAAGAAATGCTTCCCAATGTCCAGTCTGAACCTCCCCAGCGCAGCTTTAAACCATTCCCACGCATCTAACTTTGATCTCTTCAAGAAACTGCTTGGAGACATCCCATGGGTTAGGGCTCTAGAGAGTTGATGTTCAAGTATCACTTCCTCCAAGCTCAGGATCTGTAAGAGCAAGAAATCAGGCAAGGGAAGCAGGAGACCTGCATGGTTGAGCAGGGAGCTTCTGAAAAAGCTGAAGTGGAAGAAGGAAGTTTACAGTACGTGGAAGAAGGGACTGGCCACTTGGGACAATTACAAGAATGCTGCCAGAGTATGCAGGGACGAAACGAGGAAAGCCAAGGCCTCCTTGGAATTAAATCTGGCAAGGGATGTCAAGGTCAACAGGAAGGGTTTCTTCAAGTACATCGGAGGCAAAAGGAAAACTAGAGAAAATGTCGGCCCGCTGTTGAATGAGACAGGTGCCCTGGTGACAGATGATGCAGAGAAGGAGGAGTTACTGAATGCTGCCTTTGCTTCAGTCTTTACTGCTCAGGCCAGCCCTCAGTAGTCCCAGATTTTACAGGTAACAGAGAAAGTCCGGAGGAAGGAAGACTTTTCCTTGTTTGAGGAGGATCAAGTTAAAGATCAGTTAAGTAAACTGGACATCCACAAGTCCATGGGTCCTGACGGGATGCACCCGCGAGTGCTGAGGGAGCTGGCAGAAGTCATTGCTGGGCTGCTCTCCATCATCTTTGAAAGGTCCTGGAGAACAGGCGAGGTGCCCAAGGACTGGAGGAA
>VYXH01008469.1:124288-138293 GCA_013397275.1 Burhinus bistriatus | reverse complement strand
GGTGCCGGGAGGATGGGACCAGTCTTTTTTCAGTGGTGCCCAGTGATAGGACAAGAGGGAATGGGCACAAACTTGAACGTAGGAAGTTCCATCTAAACATGAGGAGGAACTTCTTTACTTGGAGGGCGGCAGAGCACTGGAACAGGCTGCCCAGAGAGGTGGTGGAGTCTCCGACTCTGGAGACATTCAAAACCCGCCTGGATGCCATCCTGTGCAATCTGCTCTAGGTATCCCTGCTCTTGCAGGGGGGTTGGACTAGATGATCTCCAGAGGTCCCTTCCGACCCCTGTGATTCTGTCCTATCACTGGATCCCAGGGAGAAGTACTCGGCACCTCCCTCCCTTGCAGCTGGGATGGGGGGAAGGGGGCTAAAAGGACAAACTGTCAGAGGATTAACTGAACTCAGCAGACACAGTTCATGTCCTGATGTGCTGTTCAGCCAGCTCTGCAACAGCAATTCTACTGGAGTCTCCAGCAGATGCTTTAAACATGCCCTGCAGCAGAGTTACATCACTGTAACTTCATTTTCAGTGAAGCTTCTCTGATTTTTCTCTCAGTAGCTCACCTGTTCCCATGTTCCTCTGAACTCCGTGCTCCAGACAGTTGAAGCCACCCTCTCTCTGAGTGACCCGGCTTGGACATACAATGCCAGGCACGGCCCATGGGGAGTGCAGGACCGACCTGCACGGTCACATCTCAAACAAGGCTGCTCTGTGGCATGGAGCAAGCTGTGCAGCTGCGTGTGCGCTGAACTGGGGCCTCTGAGCACCTGCTGCCTTAGGCCAGACCCCTGAGACAGTCTCCTCCTGTTTCTTTTGGGGAACTGCGTCATCCATCACCCTCTGAAAGTGTCCCCTCTGCACTGCTGCCTCGGGGACTGTTTTACAGCACTGCAGGCAAACGGGGCATGCAAGGGCTGGGCACTGCAAAGACGAGCATCTGCTCGTCCCCTTCTTGGTGGCTGTAAGTCACATCCCTCTTAGCTTGTTGGCTCGTTGGCAGCCTCATCCTCCCCGTTGTTCCTTCTCCAAGCCAGGGGCCAGGGCAGCCTGGGGGATCCCACCTGCATTGGGATGGGATTTGGGGCTGTGACATCTAGACAAGAGGGGCCAAGGGTGTGGGATTTGGTCCAGGACTGTCACCATAGGAATTCCCTCACCTCACCTCTTCCTATTTCCACTTGTGCAGCACAAAGAAAACAGATGTGGGGTTTTTTTCCAGCTGCAGAGGCACAGAAAGACGTCCAATGTGATGAATGCAGGTACTGGGTGCAACTGGGTGGTAAGCAGGAGGAGTTACAGGGGACCCGGAGAGGCCCTGGTGCAGGGGAAATGGATGTGCCTTTCCCAGCTAATTTGCTCTGGACAGGCTGTTTCCTGTCTCCAGCCATGTCCAAGGGTGTTTTTTTCCAGCTTTTCTGCTCCACTGCCTCCCTCCAGCGGCTGCACTTGTTCAGGATCACCTGGTCCTCGTCCTGCCAGCTCTGCGGACCCCAGCACGCAGCAAAGCCCAGTGCCATCAGCTTCTCCTCCCAGCACCACTGGAACCAGTCCTGGTGAGCGTTGTCATCTTGGGGGTACAGAAATAGTCTAATTTACAAAAAGGGGAGATTAAAATAATCAGGGATGCTCCTCCAACCCTCCACAGCAATAAAACTGAAACAGAGTGAATTGCCCCAGTTTTCCAGGGGGCTGTGAGATGCAGCCCTTTGTGCCTTGGGCCTGGCCAAGCACTGCGTACCGGCGCTGAGTGTCCGTTCCTCTTGTTCCTCTTTGGCAGATGAGATCAGTAGCATTTTTCACCCTTCTCCTCCTGCCTCTCTTAGTGTCTTTTGAATGTCCCTTTTTACCCTGGAGCCTGTTCAGGAGATGCTTTATGGAACTGTTCATGGAGAAACACCCCAGTGCATCTACCCCTGCCTCTGCGCTCACACCCTGGTGTTAAAGGAGGAGCCGCTGCCTGAGCACGCGCGCGCGCGCACACACACACACACTCTCTTACTCTCGGGCATGCTTCCTCCTCCCTCAGGCTCAACCCTAGGTTTCCCACAGCGGAGTCTCAGGTGTTGGATTTTATAAAATGATTAATTTAATGGAAAGGTACAGCAGCAAGGACAGCCCAGGCTGGGTGCCTCCAAAGAGAGGGACCCCATGGCAATTGTACCCTTGTGATCTCTAGACCTGCCCCTCACGTGCTGTCCATGCATCTTTTAGTCCAATGGTGATTTTTGGTCTGGGGTCTTCTAACATCTAATTGGATTATTTTTCTGTGTCCAGGCAGGCAGGCTTTTATCTTGTTGATCTGCAGATTCAGCCAAGGGTTGGAGCCTCCGTATCTTCTGGTTTGCACTCCTTGTGCACCTGCAGTCACTGGCCCAGACATCTCTGAGAGCTTTGGAGGTGTTAAAGTCCAATGAACTTGCCAGCAGAAATACGATTAATCACCCAACCAATTAACTGCTCTTTTTCCCACAGCAAAGTGAGGTTGGTGCCTTCCTCAGCCTAAGCCATTTTCCACCCTCAGTGTCTACCCCTTCTGACTCTTCTGGTCTCTCCTCTTTCTCCACTCCGCTTCCTTCCACCTCTCTCTTTCTGTTCTTCTTTCCCTAATTCTCTTCTGTTTTCTCTCTTCTCTTTGCTGGCCTCTCTCCTTCTCTTTTTCATGCCATCCAACTATACCACAGTGCCCCTCCCCTGCCACCCTCACCCATCCCCATCCTTTCCCATTCCTCCTCTTTTGCTCCTTGGCTGATTTTTTCTTTTTCCCTTTGCCCTTTCTGGGTTTTCCCACTGTGACCCAGGTCACGTCCCTGTTCTTTCCCATGTGGATTCCTGCTGCTCTTCCACCGGGCAGGGAGCATGGTGGAGGCCAAGCCTCTCCTGTGTGCGCCAGCACAGCTGCAGCTTTGCTGAAGATCTTGTGTACTGCTGCGTCCTTTCTGTGGGAGGTTCGACTGGGGACCATGTAGGAACCAGTCTGGCAGTGACTGCAGCACTGAGGAGTTGTCCTCCAGCGCCCAAAAGCACCATGAAGCTCAGGGACCACGTCAGGCAGCAGCTCCCGGGGAGCTGCAGAGGCTTCCTGGCTGCACCCCCTGCTACCCCTCTTCTCCAGAGGTTGCATGGCTCGTCCGTGCTCTCCCCACAGGCCTGCTGCTACGATTCTGCCCTAAAAAAAAACAAACTGTGAGAAGCAGCATTTTTACTTCTGTTTCTCTGCCTGACTCAGGCTTCCTCCGTGTGGTAAGCAGAGCTTGCGGAACAGTGGGGACACCCTCCGTGCTCCTGGCACGGAAACCCATCACAGACATCTAACCCACCTGCCTTGAGCACACATGGGGACAACGGGGACCTCTGTCTCTACGGAGGTGGCATGTACATGTTTGGGGCAAGGAGGGTATTGCGTTTATTATCACTTTATCTTCCCACACTTCCTTAACCACTTGTGATTGCATCTTTCTGAGAACTGAAATTCAGACGCTCAGCTCCAGCTGTACCGCTTCACCTTTTTAAAAATAGCCGATGGACAAAGATGCTGTCCCCACCTTTCCTGCCTGAGCTTGCAAAAGCCACCAAGATCTTGTGAGATTGTCTCAGCTAGTTCCTTAAGCAGCCCTGGCTGCATTTCTTGACCTCCTGCTCACTCGTGTAACTGCTCCAAGGCTATTTCATGGCTTCTTTCCTGGTTCCTTACTAAAAACGTTATCCCAGATCTAATGCCCACTAACCTTGGGCGTAAAGGATGATGCAAAAGCAGCACCACAAATGTCCCAGCTGTCTCCACCTCATTGGTTAACAACTCTTTCTTGGTGAAGCAATGGGCCAAACTTTTCCTTTTCCTTCCTCTTCTTTTTAGGGCAGTTAAGCAAATGCAAGGCCTTTCACAGCCCTTGTTAGTCTTAACCCATATTGTACCTTAGCTTTCCGATTTTGCATCTGCAATTTAGTGACCATGTCATTCTGCTCATGCCCTTTGTGTTTTTCCTTTCATCGTGGCCTTCTTTTTTGGCCAGTGGGATGCTGAAGAACTGCTATGCAGCTGTATTTGCCTCCTCTGAAGCTTCCCCTCTTGCCTTTGTAAAGGATAACTGGCTGCCAAGGGTCTGAATACAAGTGTTAGGTGTCCTGCTCAGCTCTTGCTGGAGTCATGAGGAGTCCCTCTTAGTTGAAGTCAGTTTTTTTTAAACCCTTTTCTACTTAAAATAACAACATTGGTCATTTCATGCTGTAGGGACAGGAGAAGGGCTGTGCCCAAGGGCCACCCAGCCTGGCTAAATAGAATTATAGAATCATTTAGGTTGGAAAAGACCCTTAAGATCATTGAATCCAACTGTTAACCCAGCACTGCCAAGTCCACCACTAAACCATGTCCCTCAGCACCATGTCTACCCATCTTTTAAATACCTCCAGGGATGGCAATTCCACCACTTCCCTGGGCAGCCTCTTCCAATGCTTGACAACCCTTTTGGTGAAGAAATTTTTCCTAATATCCATCCTAAACCTCCCCTGGTGCAACTTGAGGCCGTTTCTTCTCGTCCTACCGCTTGTTACTTGGGAGAAGAGACCGACTCCCACCTTGCTACAACCTCCTTTCAGGTAGCTGTAGAGAGCGATAAGGTCTCCCCCCTCAGTCTCCTTTTCTGCAGATTGAACAACCCCAGTTCCCTCAGCTGCTCCTCATCAGACTTGTGCTCCAGACCCCTCACCAGCTTCGTTGCCCTTCTCTGGACACGCTTCAGCACCTCAGTGTCTTTCTTGGAGTGAGGGGCCCAAAACTGAACGCAGTATTCGAGGTGGAGCCTCACCAGTGCTGAGTACAGGGGGAGGATCACTGCCCTAGTCCTGCTGGCCACACTATTCCTGATACAGGCCAGGATGGTGTTGGCCTTCTTGGCCACCTGGGCACACTGCTGGCTCATATTCAGCCAGCTGTTGACCCACAGGTGGCCAACAGACACCCTGCTGATTCCTTGTTGGATGTGGCCTCCCAGCGCCACGTCAGGAGGGGGCAGGATGGCCACCCTCACATCCTACCCAAGCACAAGCGATGGGTTTCCTTGCCATGAGGATGGGGCGGGAGCCATGGCTGAGCAGTGTCTGCTGTAAGCCAAAACCCATGGATCTCCAGGCATGTAGGTTGGAAACAGCTCCCAAGGAGCAATGGGCAGTGAGATGTTTTAGGGACCCTCCATCTTGCTTCCTTTCTGTGGCCAGGAGGAGACCTGGCACATCTTCAAACTCCAGTACCTCTTCCAGGAGCTGCTGCTGAGGTTTTGGCTGCATTTCATACCTGCCTGTTTAACTTAGGCATTCCCTCTCCAAGCTGGAGCACCCCTCGGGATCCTCCTCCATCTGCTCCTCCTCCTCCTTCATGGTTGTAGGTACCCAGGAGGAGGCTGGTGAAGATGCCTCGCAGGTTGCTGGAGCCTGGTTCTGCTCTGTATCCCTGGACAGCATCCTACAGCAACCTTGATGCCTCTATGAGCCTCCCTGGTTTAGCACTTTGACCCTTCACTTCCCACCCCCTTTTCTACTGGTGGCTCCCCCAAAATATTGGGGGGGGGTGTTCCCCAATTTTTCCCTTTCTGTAGCCCTTGCCTATGTCTTCCTGGCTGTGCATGACCTGAGCTCTGCCCCCAGGACACCTGGAGCTGCACCACCACCGCTTTGGGTATGTCTCCTATGGGTAGCTGCTCTGAAACTGGACTGAGTAGGGAAATCAGAAAGTCTCCAGGGCTTGCGGACTATTCCTGCTGGACTTCGGCCGAGTCTCCATCAGCAGTACAGAACCAGAAACACTGAGGATGAAAACATCACCTTTTATTCCTCCCCTCCCCCAAATTACAGGAAAGCTCTACATGCACAAGGACACCTGTCCACTCCTGGTATGAGGCAGATCCACGTAGATCACTGCAGCAGCACCCACATTGCACCTCTGCAAAGCAAATGATGCCGTTCCATCCTTGCTCCTTGTGTTTTGAGCGAGCAAACCAGAGCAAGGTCAACCCACATCACGGCAGGTGCCTGCTCTGGAGAAAATCCAGACAATTGCTCCAGGACTTTTCCAAAATGAGCTTCTCGTGGCCACCCCACCCAGCATGTCCAGCACCAAGGGGACACCAAGCGCTTCCTGGACCATGGTGGCCATGCAGTGCATGGTGACATTGCTGAAACACAGAGCTAGTTGCTAGAAGAGCCCATCAGTGACCAGAGACCATGAAAGGAGTTGCTGAGGCTTGGCAGTGCCTGGGGCTGCAGGAAGGCACAGGGAAAAATGGCTGGAAGAGCCCTGTCCTCACTACAAGAGATGGCTTCTTCCAGGGGAACATAAAGCACAGTGGTACAGCCATTTGGGGGTAAATAGGTGGCTTTAGTCACCAAGATTGCACTTCCATACGAGCTAATGCCTAGTTTTTGGGAATGACGACCCTGACAGGCGTACAACAAGCTGCTCATCCCTTCCTTCTCCTTCATTTGCCCTCTCCCTCAGGGGAAACATCCACTCCTGTGTTGGCAGCACCGGCATCCCCGCTGCTCTGCTTTTGTTGCAGTGGTTTGATCTTGGTGTAAATGATGTCAGAGGAGGTGGGTTTTGTCTCCTTCTTTTCAAACTTCAGATTAGCATAGGTCAGGTCCTCGGTCCCTGTCACCGGGGCTGCCTGCAAGGGAGAGAGCAATGAGTAGAGCCCTGGCTTTCCCTTCTGCATCTCTCCTGCTAATTTTTTTCCACTGGCACAACTATTTGCGCTGCCCAAGCATTATCCAGCTTCCTCAGAGGTGCCACCTATTCAGAAACTCGTAAGTCCCTATTTAGTAGGAATTAATAAGTGCTTAGGATCACATTTTCAGAAAGCAAAGCTGATTTTACTCTGAAATCCTTTAAACGGGTATTCAACAGCCAATGTTTTTTGTTTGTTTTTTTTTTTTTTACAGAGAGAAGGAAACGATATGTGCGAAGCCCTCCCTAGCTTACCGTGCTGAGCTGATTCCCCTCCGCCACTTGCGTGCTTATGAGCTTTCCTGAGAAAGGAAACGTAGTTTAAATAGTAGTTAAAATAATGATAACAATCATTCTTTTAAATGAAGAAAACATCTGCATTGGTCCTGCTTTTGTTGCAGGAGAAGATGGGGCTCTGCAGATGGCTGGCTCTGAAGATGGCCAAGGGGCAGGAAGGGTTGGCAAGGATTTAAAAGCCCTTGGAGGGGCTGGAGAAGAGCTCTGAGCTGGATGCTTCTAGAAATGTGGTGATGTGCAAGACCTATTTCACTTGCACCATGGCTTCTGCCATAACTGGGCTCTCACCAGCAAGTGGCCAGAGGGAAGGGAGGGGGTGAACCTTCTCCCCACCCTGGGACAGCTTGTCCAGGAGGACAGACTCATGCAGGGAACACCAAGTAAGCAGAAGCAATAGGATATTGAAGATGGACATCTCCAAAGCCTGGGCTTGTCCAGATCAGCAGGTGAGGAGGAGATGCCAACTGGCTCCCACAGGAGACAGAGATTCGGCATGGGCTTCACCTTACCTTTTCTGTTCCTTCTGCACTGCCACAGCAGAAAGCCAATTATCGGCATGTAAAGAAGTGTCCCAATTGCCAAACCAAAGATGATACACAGGGGAAAGTTGAGTCCTGCAACACACAACCATCACAGAGGCACTCGTCAGCCACCATCCCGCTGTGCAGGGATGCATCCTGCCACTGTCTCTTTTGGGAGGAGTGGTTCTTATCCAAGCTTGGGCTTCCAGACCCTGAATCACCCACAGTCCCCACAGCCCCAGGGTGATGACAAAATCCTGTGGGAAAAGGTCTCCAAAAACTCATCCGAACTTGTCCAAACTCAGCCAGGGAGGTGGTTGAAGCATCAGAGTGCCTTCCCAGTGTCATGGCCTCTACCAGTGCCTACCCCAGTTTGCCAGCAGCTCCCACCTACTCATGTAAAAACATCAGGATGTGTTTTCCCCCTTGCTTCTCCTCTTTCTCCCTGAGGACCCCTCCTACCCCCGACCCTAGCAGCCACGGGCTGTGGGGACTCACCTGCCCAGGTATCCTCGTCGGTGACATCAACCTGAGGTGCTCCAGGGCCACAGCCTGGAAGACAGAAACAACCAAGTGAAAGACTGCCCAGAGGCAGAGGACACCCTGCTCCCTCCTCTGCTTTGGGGCAAGGACCTGGACCCCACAGCCCTGGCTGTCCCACACCTGCCACCGCAGCTCCAGCTACCTCAGCTGATGTGCCACAGCTATGTGGCAGGCCCTATTTCAAGGACCTGATGGCCAAGCAGCTCCATGGCAGGATGCATCTGTCAAAAGAGCTGTGCTGGGTCAGCCCCTCTGGTGCCTGGGATGCTTTCAGGGGAAATGGCACAGAGGGATACTGCAGGGAGCATTCGTTGTAGCATCCTTCTCTGCTCACTCATCACCCCCATGAAAACGGAAGCAGTGCCACTTACTGGGAACTGTCCCTTGCATGCCATTTCCAGTGTCTGTCAAGCTTAATCTTGTGATGAACACTCTACACCCACAGATTCCTGTGTTGGCTGCACACATGCTGGGACTGGTGAGATTGGTACAATTTTCTCCCAGAGCTGTGGTGTTGGTTTGATTCCCCACCTCTAGACCTGAAGGTTTGTACCACTTCACCGTGAGATTCTCCAACCAAATCTTGAACCTGCACTCCACAGTGGTGTCTGACTCTGCTGGCTGGCCGGCTGGCCCTGAAGGAAACAAAAATATAAGCGATAAATGAAATGTAAGTAATCTATGACCTTGCATGGGTCATATCCCACTGGCATGTGTTGCTCATGAAAGACACGATGAAGTAACTCTCCTCTCCTCCAGCAGCTGATGCTCTTTTCCAAATCTGGCTGCTAAACGTTCCTCAACATTGAATGTTGAAATGTTGCACATTGGTTAGTGCCACTCAATGCTGTGCAGCACACAAGCATTGCTCTGTCTCAGAAGGGATTGAAAATTGGGGAGGATCAGGGGAAAGAGACCTCCTCCTCCTGCAGCCTAGGCAGAAGGGTCTTCTGGCACCCAAGCAGGACGTGCCACTGAGGCCACAGGCTCAGGCTCCACCATTTATTTCGTGGAGCATGAGGTGGGACTGGGGGACTAGCTGTGGGGAAATGGTCAGCCCTGGGGAAGCAAAGAAAATGTAGCAGACTCCCCCCACAGGATCTCTGGCTTCATCCCATCCCCTAATAGGCACTCTGGACGACTTCAGAATTGCTCCTGAACCTCTGAACTGAAGTCGTTTCATACCTTCCCAGCAGGGTCCTCCCTCTCTTCCCTCTCCTCTCCCTTCCTCAGTCCTTCCTCTCTGCTCCTGTGAGTGTTGGTGGGCTTGCATCTCTTACCATCCTTGTTCTGTTTGGAATGTCCGTTCTCAGACATGTTCCTTGTGTTGTCCATCCTGCATGTGTATGTTCCTGTATGTCTTTTGTTCACACCGGTGAAGATGAGTTGGACAGAACTGTTTTGCAACTCCACACCACTTTGGTTCTCCTTTTCTCCGTTGTTTTGGGTGGTATTAAAACACCTCACCTCTCCAGCGGTGCCATTCGAGCCTGTCTGGAGCAGGCACTGCATGATGAGATCTAACCCTAGTGACACATTGACAAGATCTAACCCTAATGACACATTGATCGTGGCTGAAATCTGGTGAGTGAGTCCTGAGGAAAAAAACAAACAAACAAACCATGGATGGTTGGGTTTGTGTTAAGGAATATCTGCATCCTCCACGTGAAGCTGACCCCCTGCGCAGTTGTCAGGCTTATAAGCATCTCTGTTTCCTTCCCCCCCCTGCCCCCGCCTATTTTCTCTCCCTGCTGCTGAAGGCGATGCTGGTTCAAAGTCCCGGCACCTGAAATTGGGTCCCCATGGGCAGAGCCCGCAGCCTGGGCACAGGCAATTGCAGGAGGGGACCCCTCTGCAAAGCACATGGCAAGGTGCTGGTGCAGAAGGGGGAGTTACTCCTGCAGGCATATGCAAAGAGGGAAGAGTTCAGAGCAGAGGCGAGGGGACACTCACCAGTGGGCAGCCACGCGAGGAGCAGCAGGAGCAGAAAGCTNAAAAAGCAGCAGAAGCCACATCCCAAACCTCCTGCAGGCATATGCAAAGAGGGAAGAGTTCAGAGCAGAGGCGAGGGGACACTCACCAGTGGGCAGCCACGCGAGGAGCAGCAGGAGCAGAAAGCTGCAGGCCAGCCGGACCTCCATGCTGTCTTCCCGACAGCCTCGCAGCAACCTGGCGCCTGGGCACCTGGCGGGATCAGCGGGGAGGTTCCCGTCTCTCCCCACAGCGTGAGGGTCACTGCTCAGCTGGGGCAAGCTGCAGCCCTGTCGGGAGCTCGCCTGCTAACTGCTCAGCCAGGCAGTTCCCTCTGCACTCGCAGGCTTCCCCTCTCTTCCCCTTCTCTTGCTTCAGCATGATTTTCTATCTCTTCTCGTTGCTGTTTGATTGCTCCTGTGGTTTCATCCTGGCCACGTGCCCTCAGCCCTGAGACAGACCCAAATAACGCAGCTGAGCACCGCTCATGGCCATTTCCCAGTATTTTAGTTCACAGCCCAGGAGCTCGCTGTCGCTGGCACAAGGAAAGTGCTTCTCCAGTTTCTTACAGCACTGCCTCCCCACACCACCTGAATCCTTTCTGTTTTACACCAGGGAACAGACTCCTTAGAGAAAGCGATGCTGCCATCACAGTGGGGTGATGGGGTGATGTTCACCCCATCCGGCATGCTAGCTGAGCTCAGGTGGGGATCCACACACCCTGCCAGCCCCCAAATGCTGAGGACCACTGAGGTTTGACATAGGTTTCTCACACGTGGGATATACAAACCTCAGCCAGGCAGGGACCCCTGCAGCCCCCTGTCCCCTGCTCTGGCCATGAGCACCCAGGTCCCAGCTTCTGCCCTGTGGGGACGGGGTGCTCCAGGTGGCCCCCCACATCCCCCTGCCACCTCTGACTGGAGGGACACCAGGACATGAATGTCCACCGGGCCAGTCATGGCTTTGTGTCACCCCTGCCACGGAAGGGACACGCAGCACAGGCAGCAGACACAGGCCCCTCTCTGTCCCCAACCTCGTGGGTGCAATCTCTGCTGCTCCCTGCAGGCTCTCCACTGCCCACCACCGCTCTTCCAATTTCGAGCTCAGAGCAAAGCCTGCCCCCACCTGCCGTTTCCTCCCTTTAGTTTCCTGTCAGCATTTCCAGTAATTACCCCCCTGCCCCATTTTGAAGCCAGACCCGACACCCTCCGTTCTCCAAAGCCAGCACCCCCATGTCCCCATGTTAGATGACCCCACTCACCACCCACCTCCCATTTTCTCTGCCCCTTTCCTCCCATCCCTGTTTTCTCCCCATTTCCTGAGATGATGGAGCCCAAACTGAGCATGTGGGATGGGGGCCCACCACCACAGCCTGGGGAGCAGTATCCTACTGGAACCATCTTCTGTCACCAGTGAGCATGGTCCCAACACCACCTTCACCACAGCACGGAGAGGACAGCAAAGCCTGTCCCACAGGAATGCTCCCAGCTGAACACCGAAGGAGGGTTGCAGAAACCAAGCAATGCTGAGAATTTGGGAATGCTGGTGTGCCCCTGGGCTGATCCTGCACCTCTCCACATGGTGGGTGTGCTCCCAAAGCCCCATGGGCATCTCTGCCAGGCAGAGGGCAGAGTCCTAGAGGCTTGGCTTTGGCTGCACCTCTCTGCACCCCAGGTCTCCCTTGGCCTCCATGCCGGGCATGCACAGCCCAGCCACACACATCTCCTGAGGGAAAGGGTGTTCACTGGAGCTCTTCCACACCAGCCAGTGGAACCTCCTGGCTGAAGCACAGCTGAGGTTTCATCTGGGAACAAACCCATACGGGGAAACAGCAACATCAGCAGGATGACAAGTGATAGGCTCTGTGTCTCTTTTGCTCTCCCCTCTGGATTTCTTCGTCTCTTCCCCTGCTCTTTCTGATGTTCAGTTCCTCTCCACGCATGAGTCTTCCTCTCCTTTTACCTCATGACTGCATAATGATGCATACCTGTTGCTTCCTTCCCTTTCATTTCTATTCTGGTTCTCATGTTCACTAGCACCGATTAAGCTGATCGGACACAAGGTGAACTCCTTCACATTCTCCTCCCATCTTGGAGATGTTGGCACCAAAGATCCTGGAGTGGGCAATGCCAGCAGTCATCTTCCAAAGTCTCTGGTGCAGAAGATGGACAGGAGCCATCCTGCTCCATAAGTACAAGCCTTACCTAGATTGCCCTTAGCAAATTGGATTCTCCACTCCATTAGGATAATTTTCTACATTCCAGTTAGGAGAGAGCAGGAAACAGGAAGATCCTTAACAGAGCTCAGTAAGAACAAGTCAGTGATAGCAAAAATCATGAGCCCTTCCCTTTCCATGCACAACCTCTTCCTCCCTCATGGAAGTGCATGCATCTCACCGGGGACAGGGGCTCGGCAAGACCTTCTCCAGCGCGCAGTCCCTTCCCAGTCTTCCCAACTGCAGTGCTGACAGCACTGAAGGTTAACATCTTGCCTACCGCTGACTCCATGGATCTCCTCTCCTTCCAGAACCCCTTGCAGCTCCATGGCAACATTTCATGACACTCTCTGCAAAGGAGAAAGGAGAGCAGGAAATTAAAATGCTGTTAAAAACATAGGGTGCCCTGTATTGTCAGGCAGCTGCACCATGCTTTACACAACAACAAAGCTGGTGAGGGGTCTTATGAGGAGCTGCTGAGGGAACTGGGGTTATTCGGCCTGGAGGAAAGGAGGCTGAGGGGAGACCTTATCGCTCTCTACAACTACCTGAAAGGAGGTTGTAGTGGGGTGGGGTGGGGGAGTTTGATCTCTTCTCCCAAGTAACAAGTGATAGGACGAGAGGAAATGGCCTCAAGTTGCACCAGGAGAGGTTTAGGATGGATATTAGGAAAAATTTCTTCATCGAAAGGGTTGTCAAGCATTGGAAGAGGCTGCCCAGGGAAGTGGTGGAATTGCCATCCCTGGATGTATTTAAAAGATGGGTAGACATGGTGCTGAGGGACATGGTTTAGTGGTGGTTTTGGCAGTGTTAGGTTGATGGTTGGACTTGATGATCTTAAAGGTCCCTTCCAACCTAGACGATTCTATGATTCTAAGATGGAGCCTGCAGAGTTTCCAGCAGCTCCCTGCTCCCTTACTGTGAACCAGGGAAATACAAAAGGTGCTCAGGAGCACCTGCCTGATGTCCTGCCACTGAGGTCTTCCTCTCCTGACTTCAGCAGCACCCTGCAGCCTGTCGGGAGCTGGCGAGGAGCCTCCTGTGCAACGCTGGGAGAGGATGAGGAGCAGTGTGAGGAGGAGGTCGTCTTCAGATGGAGCACGGCGGCTGTAGAGGGGCTCTTCCTTGGGCGTTGTGCTGCTCTGCCCTCCTCCCCAGGGTCTCCGAAAGCACGGCTTCCGTTGCTGAGCAGAATCCTGCCCTTGGCCTGCCCGTACCAAGGAACGTCCTTGAGCGACAGAGACTCACAGCGAGACACGGACGCCCTGGGCCAAAGACCGCAGCGCACTGCGTGGGTTCCCTGGGCGGGCGGAGGAGCTGACAGGGCTTGGAGGCACACTGACCCGAGACCCCCGTCCCAGGGCCGCCCACCCAGAGCCCTCACCAAGCTGGGCCGGGCAGGCACCCGCCCGCGGCACACCTCGGCGAGGCCATCTGCAGAAGCACGAGTGGAAAAGGCCCTGGGGTGCTGGTGGACACCGAGCTGACCGGGAGCTGCAAGGGCGGCTCGCAGCGTTCCAGGCAGAGCAGCGCCAGGAGGTGGCGGGGCCGCCCCGGAGCGCTGGGGCCGCCGCTGAGCTCCCCGGCCGTAGCATCCCTCCTAGGAGAGACTGGGAGGAGCGCATCAAGGAGATGCGATCTCCTACTGGCTGCCGGCGCCGTCCGTCGGCCGAAAGCCCGCCTCCGCGCCCCTGTCCGGCCGAGGGATAGGCCGCCCTCCACGCGGCGGGGGAAGCGGTCT
>VYXH01008469.1:85768-100929 GCA_013397275.1 Burhinus bistriatus | reverse complement strand
CGGGCGAACCCAGGCCAGGCCCAGGCCGCGGCCTCCTCGGCGCGGGCCCCAGGCGGGAGAGCTTCTGTGCGGCCTCCCTCGGTGAGTCCTCTCGGGGGGGGCCACAGGGATCCCTCACGAGCCCCAGTGCCCGGGGCTTGTCCCCAGGATGTCCGCCAAGACGGGAGAGGCAGGGGACTGCGGGGAGCCGGGCTGGGCAACGGCAGAGGAGAGGGCTGGGGGCCACCGTGCCGCCGCCGAGGGCAGCAGGGGTGAAGCGCAGCGCCCGGGAAGGGGTGGTTGCCCCCGCCGGGGTGAAGCTGTAGGACTCCTGCTTCAGGCTTGGTGGGCACCAACAGCCTGGGCCTGCCATCCTGGTGCGCCTCTCCCTGGGCACACCAGGAGCCAAAGGAGCCGAGAAGGGTTTTTCAGCAGTACCCAGTGTTGTTCAGTGGGGTCCTGGATCTCAGCGCACACCCCAGAACAGGGTTTGTGTTGATTTCCCATGACAGCACAGCCCGGGGAGACTGTAGATGGTGACACAAGCTCCAGTCTCCATCACTGGAGCCGGTGTCGCACGTCAGGTCTTGCAAACACAGCACATGGCTCGTCCTTCCATCAGAGCAGTCCCACGCAGTCAGGTGGGGCCTGTCCTGTCATCCTGCCTTGCTCTCCTGAGAGAGGGCTTGGCTGCAGCTCTGCAAGACCCACACCAGGCTCTGCCCACCTACCAGTGCCCAGCACAGCCCACAGTCGTCTTCCGCTCAAGGCTGCTGCCACAGGACACACGTTTGACCCCTTGGGCAGACGGAACAAGCTGGCTGTGTTCCTAAAGGGGTCTTGGTGGATACATGCCCAGCTCCTGGAGAATGTTCCACATGCAAATTCCAGTACCACGCTTGGCCACACCGGTCCCTCTTCATTTTCAGAGGGACAAAAGAGAAAACGGGTCATGGAGAGGAGCTGGTGGTACCCAATGGAACCTGCACAGGGAATAGTATCAAAAAGAGAATATTAATCTCTCCCATTGCAGTCTGCAAGGGGAGAGCATAGGCATGGGCTAACATTACCAGGTAGGTTCACAGCACCTCATTTCCCCCAGTTCTGCAGGAGGCATGGCCCTAGATCCTCATGCCCCCCTGTTTTGCTGCAGCCCTGGGGCAGGGAAGTTATCCTGCTGCTACTTTCCATTTCAGCTAAAACTGCTGAGGGAGGAAGCAAACAGCCAAGACCAGCTGCACAGAGATTAGCCCTTTGATTTGCTACAGATGACTCGATCTGCTTATCACCACTTATCACAGCTGTGGGATTTTTTTGCAGAGGTTGGCTCATAAAGGCATGAAGCTGGTCTTGTATCAGTTCTGTGTGGGGTAGCAGCTTCTTGGCCAGGGACCCAGGCACAGTGAAAATGTGATCTGTGAAGAAGAGGGAGTGCTTCAAAGTCAGATGCGGCAGGTTCAGGGCTGTGAAAAACATTTGCCAAAGCCTTGTCCATTCCCATGCTTTGTAGTTTCCTTAACTACCATGCCAAAAATAAGCCATGAAAGAAAGCCATGGTTCATATGGGCTCTGAAAGATCCTTTACCAGGGTAAAGCTTACTTGGTAAGCTGGGGCGAAGGGCACAGAGTTGAATTAATTGTTCTTAAACTTACAGGGACGCTCTGGAAGAGGTAGGGCTGGAGCCTGCGTTGCTTGAGTCCTAGACCAGGATTAAACTGTGGTCCTGGCAGGGAAGTGAGCAGCCGGCTGGGCTTAGACTGGGTGAGTAAGCAATGCTGAAGTCGTTGGGTTACTCTGACAACTGCCTGTGCCTCTTTTGTCACTGTGCTGCTTTCAGGTGAGCAGGGAACAGGGTTGGTGCAGCCCTGTGGCTAGGAGCAGCGTCACTGCTTCCCTAGCGAGTTCTGCAGTCTGGCAGGGCGTTAAGAAGAGAGGAGTTGCACACATAGATATCTGTTTACCTGGACTTAACTGGACTGCGTTTGCAGAGTTGCCTGCATCTCATAGCCTGAGAATGCTCTGAACAGTGTCTTTCTGGTAGCAACAGGTTGGACACTGTATTCTTGACGTTTAGGTTTCTAACACAGTGATAGAGAAGATGCTTTTCCTGGGTGCAAATTAGACAGTGTGGCTGAGCCAGTGATCAGGTCACTGCTGAAAAGGGCTGGCCCTACTCCCTCTTCTTCCCTCCTCTGTGTTCATAAGCACATGTTTGTGCTGTGTTTCCCTTGTGCTTGCTCCAGTGCTTCTCTGATCCCCCCGTGGAGGTAACAGCCAGGTTACTTCTGGACAGAAGGGTAAACCAGCAGAAAACCAACCCAGCAAAACAAGTGCCTTGTTTCACGCAGGGGTAGAGTTGAGTTGGCTCAGCACAGGATGGTTTGTGCTACAGAGCTGTCACAAGAGATGAAGCAGAAGGATAGGAGCGCCAGCGGAGAAGGTCCACACATCCCCTTTTGCAGAAGTGATCCAGGAGATTCTCTCATTTGTGTCCCTTGAATACACTCGTGGTTGGCAGGAACAGAGCAGCAGCTTGGGAAGTCTGTACTGATCATTGGTAACTGAGGCTTAGCTGCTCCTGAGGCTGATGCTAGGGGCTTGCGTCCCACGTCGGTGAGTTTGCTGGAGGTACCTAGATAGGCAAGATGCTTACTATTGTAATAAGGTTGTCTCATCTTGCAAGATCCCAATCCAGAGGCAATGTGACTTGCAAATCAGGGAGTGGGTGTCATTTGCAAATTCCCTGCAGCAGGGCAGGGTGCTGTTGGGATGTGAAATGTGACTTGTGTGAAGGTATGCAATGAGCCTTCCATCCCCCGCCTCCCATCAACTTGCCTTGCCTCCTTCAATCCCCCACACTAATTGTCTGCTCTGTCACAGGTCTTGATTTCAGCCTGTCATTTTGCGTGTAAATTACTGGGTTTGAAGGCAAGTTCAGATCAAGATCAGATGTGAATTTCAAGGCCAGTAGCTGTTCTGGAGTGATCTTATGGTGAACACGCCCTCCCCCCCCCCCCGCCCCCCTAGAATAAGAGAGCCTATTCTGGCTTAGTTGGATCCATTATCAAGATTAAATAATACCAAGACAGTGTCCTTTTATCTTGGGCTGAGAGGCTGCATGTGCTCTTCAGAAATAGCTTTTCCAGAGCAGCTGAGTACAGACTATCCATGCATGTTGGTGTGCAATAGTCAGCATTGCTTACATTGCCTCTGCAATTGTGTCTGGGAGATGAATAACAGCTTTTTGCTAATGGGTCTCATGTCAACAGGGGTGATTTAGCAAGGAAGACTGCAGTGCATTAGTTGCTATGACTCAAACTCACTCAGCCTTGTACTGATCGTTTATTGGTTTATAAATTAAACTGCAGATGCTGCGTCCCATCAGTGCTGGCATGCCGAGGATCCTGAAAGGGGCTCTTCCTGTAGAGTTGGCTCAGAAATCTTTAAATTACTGCCTTGGGAGTCAGGGTTTGCAGGTTGTAGCCCCAGCTCTTACAGTGATGACTCCGGCCAAGCTGTCCTGGTGCCTGTCAGAATCATGGTGTGACTCTGATGAGATATCGAGGCTCTTGTGGCTTTTGTCAAAAGCTTACCAATAGTCTCTGCCTGTTGATGCGGCATCCTGCATCCTCATTTTCTGAGTGGGGAGCAAGTCCCTCAGGTTTCTTGTAGGCAACAAAATGCTGTCCACAAGATCAGAGGGCTGGAGCACCTCTGCTGTAAGGACAGGCTGAGAGAGTTGGCGTTGTTCAGCCTGGAGAAGAGAAGGCTCTAGGGAGACTTTAGAGCCCCTTCCAGTCCCTAAAGGGGCTCCAGGAAAGCTGGGGAGGGACTCTGGATCAGGGAGTGGAGCCATAGGATGAGGGGGAGTGGTTTTAAACTGAAAGAGGGGAGATTTGCATTAGATATCAGTGTTGTGGTTTGGGCAGGACAATCAGGAAGAAATTCTTGACTGTGAGGGTGGTGAGACACTGGCCCAGGTTGCCCAGAGAAGCTGTGGCTGCCCCATCCCTGGAGGTGTTCAAGGCCAGGTTGGACAGGGCTGTGAGCAACTAAGTCTAGTGGGAGGTGTCCCTGCCCATGGCAGGGGGATTGGAACTAGATGAGCTTTAAGGTCACTTCCAACCCAACCCATTCTATGGTTCTATGATGTTGGTGAGCATCAAGAGGAAACAGATGCTGCCTGCTTCTGTGCTGGAAGGATCTGTGCTTCTCCTGTTGTGGAGAGGAGAGAGGCAGCAGGGACCACTGTGGGCCAGGGCAGGGATTTGTGGATCTGTGCTGGTCCCTGTTGATCTGCATTGAAAAGTTATTTAGAAACAAAAAAGATGTTTTTCTAAACAGGTAACTCTCCATTCTCCCAGAGAGCTGAGAGACAGCTGGGCTGTTTTTGTCTCAGGGCTCTTCTCCAGAAATTCAGCGTCTGCCCCTGCATGGTCCTGCAGTGAAGTGTTTTGTCTTGGGTCCTTTTGAGCTTCAGCTGCAGCCTGCTCAAGGGTGTTGACGACACTGGCATGTCCCTCGCGGAGGATACAGCAGAAGGGTTTACCTGTGTGGGGCAGGGGCTTCAGCTTGCTTTGGGTAGGTAGTGTTTGAACCACAGGAGCTATTTAGAAAGAGCCCAAAGTGCAAGATAATTCAAATCTAAGGCTAAAATGTGTCAGATGATGTCCAGCTACCTCATGTTTCCTGTTCACTAAAGGCACACAGGGTGGTTATAGCAGCTCAGCTCCTGCTTGCATGTCTGCATTAAATGTTTCCCTATGGGACAGCAACGCCAGGAAGGATTTTCTGTATTGAAGACACCGATATTACAGCAACTGCAGACATTTCGGGTTCAACGCTGGTAAAAATGCTGATTAGCCCCACAGTATGGACAGTGCTGCTGGATCCCTTGTCTCACGGGCATGGAGCCCAATTTGGGGTGGTTTCCTACCTGCAGGTCATCTCTGTAGCTGGATGTGAGCTCTCTAATGAAGATCAGAAGGTCAGAGAGAGAGAGAGAGAGAGAGAGAGAGAGATGAAATGTAGCTCAGTAAGCCCTGTTCATTTCTTTTCTCAGTGGTGGCTGGTTTCCGTGGCAGAGGCAGAGCGACAGCAAGATGTGTGAAGGGCCGTCCAGGATTTCTGGGCCCATTCCTCCAGACCCTACACTCTTTCCAAACTATTACAAACGCCCCTTCTCAGGTGAGTCCTTGATGCTTGTTACAGATGTGCAGTCTTGTACTTTGGCGTGACGCAGCTTGCCCGTTTGATGTCCTTTTTCTTTGGCATCCTCAACAGTCTCCATTCACACTGGTGCAGGTGCTTCTGCTGCCTCGTGGATGGTGATCCTAAAGGTGGTCTGTACAGCTGGTTGAAGGATGAGAGACCATAAGGTAGAGGTGGAGAGGGGGTTTTCAGCACTGTTTGTAGGCTGTGGGTGAAGAAAACCACGAGGTGAGGTTGTTTCCTGATAATCTCCTTCTCTGTCTTTCTCTGTAGCTCGAGGGAGGCTGGAAGGGAATGCTGGGAAGCTGGATTTTACCTCTGGCTCCCTGGACCGAGTTCCCAGCCCATACCCTGCTTTGGGCAGTGCCCACCAGGTCCAGCCAGCCCCTCGTATTCGCCCCACTGGAAAGGACTTCTTGGAGAAGGGACAGAAGGGGACGCTCAGTCTTTTACTTCAGCTCGAAGGGCTGTCCCTTGATGGGGGCCTGCCAGTCAAGAGTGAGTACAGCTGAGTCGCTGCTGGCCTGTGTTGTGTTTGGGGCCAGGGATGAAGCATCAGGGATTTGGGTGGATTCCTCAGCTCTGCTGCCTGAGGAGAGCTTGAGCTTCCCAGAACCAGTCACCCAACCTCTTGCGTTTGGCCTGGCAGTGGTGGCCTGGCACCATCACCCATGGTGGAGCGGGTGCTTCTGTGGCCTCCCTGACTCCAGTCTGGCCCAGGTCTGCAGCGGGAAGAGGGACTGTAAAAACAATGCTGTTTAATTTGGATTTGAGGAACTAGTCATGAATGAGAGACTACTGAGAAATGCTGGAAATAAATCAAGCCCTTCTAGTTTGCTGCCTCTGAGTATAACCAGTATCTTTATAGTCGTACTTAAAGATGGATCAAGTGAAATCTTAAATGTATAGAGGATGTTTAACCTGGGGAATACCATGTTACTGGAGCCAGGCAGGGTTTGGGAAGACTGTCTGTATATGTGGATACTGAGGACATCTTTGCAAAAGATGGTCAATTCTTCAGGGAGGTCACCCAGAGAACATTCAGAGGTCCAAAAGGCAGATAAGGCTGAGCACTGGCTGTCACTTGATTTGCTTTGCGTGCTGGCATTGACCTTTCTGGTGCCAGCATGACGGACACCAGCTGGTGGCCACCACAACTGCTGTGCCAAAGCAGGAGGGGAATGGAAGAGGGTCTGGTTGTGTCAGCTGAGATCTTCCTTAGCTTTGCGAGCCCAGGGAAGGATCACAAAAAAATATATTCCATAGTCTTGATTATGTCCCCTTGAATGTCGGACAATGGCTAAGCCTGAGCCTGAAACCAGGACCAGTGCAGGTTTAAGGCTCTGTAGCTGCCATTAACCAGCCCTGTCTTTGCTTCGGAAACACCATGGGATGCTGAACTGGGAATTGACCTTGCTCTAAAGATGATGCTGGCATAGCTTGTCTAGCATAGTCCAGAATGGGACAAGTAAGCCACAGTCCCTCAGAGCGAGGGAGTCTGTGAACACCAGTAACGTGCACAGACCTGTCATCTCGGCACTGTGGGATCCTCTGGCAGAAGAGGGTCAGACCGGGAGTGTGCATCTAATGTGGGAAAAAGGCACAGATTGTCTAGTCTGCAGGAGAAGGGGGAGCTTGCTATTTCTGTGGGCAGTTGGACCAGCTTTGGAGATGGAGTTGTGGTTTCTGGTGCCAGTGCTCCAAGTGCCTGCATCCCATGCCAGTGTCTGAAGGGTGAGAGCTGTGTCTCCCCTTGCTGTGCAGGGAAGGAGGCCAAGGACCATGAGAAGGAAAATGTGAGGCGAATAAAGGAGATTCAGAAGAAGTGCAAAGAGAAGGAGCGAGCCCAAGAGCACAGCCAGCCCAAGCCTGTGAAAGCTCTGTGGAAATCACAGAAATACAAAAATGTGGAGTCAAAGGTGAAAGCCAAACTGCAGGTCAGTACCTGCTGAGTTCTTCAACTCTTCCATCCTGGGATGCAGTTCAGCCATGAGGCTCTGTGGGATGGTGGAGATGGGGGAGTCCCAGGACCTGTGGGTCTGGGGACAGCTCGGTGCTGAAGCACAGTGGGCAGATGTGGCAGCTGGGCTGTGTGGTGAGCGAGCACGTGTGGCTTGGGTCTGGAGAGCGATTGCTGTAATAAACCCCATCCTGTCTGGCCACGTAGACCCCCTGTGCAGGAGAAGCTGAGAAAAGGAAAATCTCATCACGCCCTCTGCCTGGAGGCTCCTACTTGGCCCTTCACTTGTGAGGGCGGAGTGGTTCCTAGGAGGTGCAGAACAGCCCTCACAGACATATTCCCTGTCTAGAGCTGCATCCAGCTGGCTTTGTAGCTTCCCAGTGTTTGGGGCATCACTAAGTCTGGAGTTTGTGCCAAAGACTGTGGTATTCTGTCCCACAGATCATGGTCCTCTGAGGTAGGTCTTAAGGCTGCATCAACCCTTGGTCCAACTCTTTACCACCCTGTGGACCCACAGTGTGCCATATATCTCCAGATTCTTCTCTGAGTGATTGTCCTGGTGAATAATCACACGCAGTGGGGCACACAGACATCTCCAGGCAGTCAGGGTGGAGGCCTCATAGCTCCAGCACAACCTGCAATGATGTACATACCTCCTGTCCTCTCCACACGTGCTTGTGGGAGAAGGGATGCAGGGCCGTACGTTATCTCCTCAGGCTTTTTCAACTGGTGAAACGTTCATGGCTTCTGTTCTGAGCTTTGTGAAGGTTTTGGATTGCTTTTGACTTCTTTCTTTTTCTTTCTTGGGGTAATTTTTTCTCCCCTGGTGGGTTCCTGGTCTTTAAATGGTGCCTCTGTTGGAGAGCTTTGTAAAATGCACCAAAGGGGCTGCCTTGGTAGAAGGCCCACTTTCTGTTTGTGCAGAAAGTAAAGTTAAGGCCACTGGGAGAGGGAAGGAGAGCTTCGTCACTATCTTTGGGTGGATCTGTTGTCATCAGTCTGGATCTGGGAGAATTCTGTCATCCAAGTGACCTCTGTGTTTGGTTGGCCTCTTCCTTCATCCAGAAGTAGGCACTGTGGCTCCTATGGATGGGGTGTGTTCCTGCTGCATGGCAGTGGGCAGGGGTGTTGTGCCCACCCTCATCATAGCGATCTCCTGGAGGAGAGGCCTTGGGGCTCCCTTCAACCTCAGCTTTGCATGGGAGAAGCTCTCTGAGGAATAGGAAGTGCAGGGCTGCTGCCTTGGTCGGTAAGCCGCTGGCTCTCCGGAGTAGCCTCGCACTGTTGGATCCTGCATTCCCATCGGCCTCAGGATTGTTAGCTGCCAGGAGAGGGCTTTGTCCTTCTGTGAATCCCTAGTAGCCTTCATGGTCTCCACCTCTGTTCTGTCTTTGCAGCCACCCAGGCTGTGTGGACAGGAGCGACACAGTGAGCTGCTGCTTGTGCAGACGGTGGGTGCCCGCTGAGTGACACCTCGAGCACAGCCACTTGCGCAAGCCTTCCCTTGGTGCTCCCTTGCTGAGTTGGAGCCTTCAAGTTCTGCCTCATCTCTGCATTGCTTCTCTCTGGTCTGGGGCCCTTGGGCCAACTTTTGACACTGAAATTATGTGTATTGGTAACAACTGCAAAAATTGGCAAGATGATTTCCAAGCCAGTGGTTCCAAATGCCGTGTCTCTTCTTCCTGGTGTGCCACCAACCTCTCTGATGTCCGTGTCCCTTCCACACACGGGAGCAAACTCACATGTGCTTTAGGAACACAAGCCTACACTCTTGTTTGACAAATCCTCTGGCTTAGAGGAAGACTGAGATCATTTCTTCTTTTGTTTTGGGGAAAGGGGGTGGTCTCTGCGCAGGCAGTTTCTGCGTGGTGCATTACTTGTGCTCGGCAGATTCCTCCAGAGAAAGGTAGCAGGAGGCCCTGGTGCTGACTCACATTGCTTTAACTGTTGCTGTGGCTCTTCTAGAGCTGGGGTGTTCCCTGTGAAGGATCTCTGTCTTCTATGGAGCTGCTGCTCAGAGTTTAAGTTGATTCTGTTATGTCTGGGTGTCTAATGCAGAGTTTCTTTTCTCTCACCTGTCCCCGAGGCTGTCAATTGTAGCAGCTGCCTTGAAAAGGGCTCTGACAGCTCCTGTGGAGGGAGATGGGGCTCTGCTAGCACACTCCTAAGATCACAGACTTATTTGACTTCTAACCAACCGCACTAGGTAAAGGCACTTCTCATTAACTTACGGGAGAGAACTGCATCTCCTGGCTCTTATTGAAAAAAGATTGGTCATCTTTGGAGTATGATCAATCTAGGCAGTGCTGAGGGCATCATGTACCCTGGTCCTTACCAAAATTACTGATGTTACTGTCCTATCCCACCTTCAGTCTTCAGGTCTGCCAAGCTAAATGGGCCAGGCAATGAGGAATCTGCCTCGGGAGGGACTGCGGTTCAGCTGAGAGAGCAGCCGAGACCTTGGGTACCTGCAAAGATCTGGAGGCTGCCCTGTACAGTTCGTGTTACTTCCAGGAGCACAGCAGTGCCCTGGTTGTATTTACTGTAAGGTCACCTGCTTGCCACAGCATCCTTCCAGTTCTCAGGGTTTGTTTGGGCACTGCCTCAGACAGTCTTGTTGCAGATGGCCTGTTAGACATCAAGCAGCATCGCCTTGTGCCAACGCTAACCACGGCCTTTGAAGATGCCTCGCAGATGCAATTCCACCCTCCCAAAATTACCAGAGTCCCTCAGTCTCTGCTCCTCTTTCTGTCTAGGATAGGTTAACCACAGATTTGGGGTGCTGAACAGAGCAGCACTTGAGAAGAGCATCAAATTGGTGTCAACTTCATGCCTACTTGCGCCATTTCACTCAGGGATACTGTAGCAGGGCTCTGCAGCATGTTCTGGATTTATGGAGGTGGGATGGCTTCTTCCGGGAGTTCAAGTTCTCTAGTGTTGCCAACAAGGGAAACTGGCATGTGTGTCTCGGCTTTCAGCATGCTTACTCCACACTGTCATTTGCCCTTTTCACAGGAAGATTTCTGCTTTTTAAGGAGTCATGATTGTTGTCAGTTTGGACTGTCCATCCATTTAAATTGTCTTCCAACCCGGTAGGTTATCTGTTGGGTTATCTGGTGTTGCTCTCCTTTCATGCCTGCCAGATTAGTCAGTAAAGAGGCACTCTCCAGTCAATATTACGCATGCATTTGATCCAAAAGTGTGTTTCTGCAGATTTTTCCCTTTCTTTTTTTTTTTAGTGTTTCTTTACAAAGTTCAGTTGCCAGGTCTGGATTTGTTGCTGTAGGCAGTCTGTTTGGCCTTTGCTGGCTGTGTGCAGATTGCCTTCCCCCAAGAACTTCCGCCAAGTCATGGCAGAAAGAGCGTGCTGTCATCTGCCTGCTGGAGACTTGTGGTTGAGCTCGTGGCTGACCACCCAGACTTCGTTAGGTGGTTTTCTCTTTGCTCCAGCCTCCCTCCACTAGTGGATCTTCTCTTGCCTTTCCCAGGAGAGCTCCCCACCTCCAAATCCAGAGGCTCTGAATTTCCTGAGGGCGTATTCTCGCTGTGGCCCTGGGATCAAGCCATGCAGACCACTCTCCCCAAGGCCTGCCAGAACAAAAGCAGGGGCAGACACAGAGGCTCCAGAGGCATTGGGTGCTGAAACCAAGGTGAGCTACACACTATCTGCATGCTCCCAGGGGTTTCTGGCAGTCATCCATCCCAGGCGTTTGTGGCACTTATCCATTGCTCCTGCTTTGAACTCTTCGTGTGTTCTAAAGTGTTGGGTCAGATGTGCTTTGTGAACAGGGACATCTGTAAATACTGTTCCTGGCTGAAGGGAAGGAACAGGGCCTTGGTCACTGGGATGGCGAGATGGGTATTCAAGGATTGCTAATACTACCCTCTGGCTTCATCCTTGATCATAGTTAAAGAGATTGTGAAGTTCCGTTAGAAAATCCCACCTCATCGCTGTAGAAGTGCCAGTGATCTCAAATCTGCTCTTTTTAGGGCTTTGCAGGAGGTCTTGGGGATTTTGAGACTGCTCCAACCTTAATCAAAGGAACTGTGGTTTCTGAACGTTAGAAGAAAATTGGGAAATGGTTGTGCTTTTTAGTAAGGAGAGTTAAATCAGTATTAATAATTAATTTTAGGTAGTCTTGTCTGGAAGGTCCTAAACTACTCTGTGACTCATGTCTTGTTTCCTTGGCTAGCATGGGGTTGTCGGTTTGTTGGTTCCCGAATGCCACGGAACGACTTGATTTAAACAGGAGATAAACTCCTAAGGAGGAAAACCAAGAAAAGGAAACTTTAAACTGAAACCCAGCAACCTTCTCCCCTGTCTTGACCATCAGAGGAGCTGTGATAGAGAGTGCTGTCTTTGGGGAAATGCCCCAAAGGACCAGCTAAGTTCCTGCTCTGCCAGGGCCTCTGTTGCATTTATTGGTCTCGTAAGGGCCTGGCCAGTTTTTCCCCTGCCCTTCTACCTGCTCTGATGGGCTCAAAACACAGCAGTAGGAGCCACGTGGACTATGTCAAGCCTGGTTTTTCCTGTCCTTCTGGCTTTGAGGGCATGGGGTCAGCTTGGGGACCTCCAAAAGATGGGGTTTAGGTTTTGCCTGGCTTTTGGTGCCAGGCAAACCACGGCATCCCAGGGGTTTCTGGCACTTATTCTGGCACTGGTTTCTTCTCAAAACATGGCCATAGTTCTGCCTGTCTCTCTGACTCCTGAGATGGGATGGGCTGAGGGTGCGCCTGTCCTGTTGTAGTACGCCTGCAATTCCGTATCTTGTGTGGGTGCCTCTTTGCTTTGTCTCTTGTGGGGACAAGGGCAGCTGCCTGTGTGCATGTGCCAAGCTGGCCCCTGCTGCCTGCCTCTCTCTTCTTCCAGATCCAGGTGGAGGGCAAAAGCATTGACTTCATTAAGCACAATGCCCGCAATGCCAAGCGGGCCTCGCTGCGGCGCTCCCAGTCCCTGCAGGCGCTGGCCGAGCTGCTGGAACAGAAGCACCGGGAGCAGGAGGAGTACAATGCCAAGCAAAAGGGCCACGTGCCCCAGTAGTATGTATGCCCCTGTGTGATCCACGGGACTTTCTGTAACAAGCCCACTTCCCTTCACCACAGCCCCCAGCTTCTGCGTGGAAAGATGGGGGGCTGGGGACAGAGGTGCTCTCACTGTATGCAAGCATTGTGGTTTACGGTGGCCTGGGGAATAAATGCAATCCCTCCTGGTTTCTTGACTTAACGAGCATCCTGTGGCCAGTGTGACTGGGCTCAAAGAATTTTGTCTCCTCCTCCCTTGCTTGCTGTCATACAGTGATGCTGACATGGAGGTGCTCTGTGTGCTCCAAAAAATGTGCTCCTGCTCCTTCATAAGCCTTGCTCCACATGACGTAGCTTCCGTATTAAAAGATATGTTTTTGGAGAGGCAGATAGCTTGCTCTGCCTCGCAAGTGTTCATCCTGCCTTCGACCCGGAGTCTGAGGAACATCCAGCTAGCGACTTGCGTTTTGGGGTTCTGAGTGGAAAACGGTTCCTGGGTGACCCTGTCCTATGACTGACCATGGTGTCAGTCCTTTGGCTCTCTGCTGTGCCTGCTGTTCTCTGCCAGCATCCCTGGCTGTGAGCTGCTTTGTCCAACTTCATTCCATTATTGGCCCAGAGATGGTTTTACAAGGACTCAGTGGCCTGGGCCAGAAGCAAGGAGCAGAAGCCCTTGTCTCCAGGGTGCTCGTGTTTACCTCTGTGTGTCTTCTAGCTGCCCTTCAGCGCATGTGGAGTGTGTTTGCTAGCCCATGCATGCAGGCTAAAGCCAGGTGCATCCCTCCACGGCGAGGGCCTGTGCCAGCAGGGTGGGTCTCTGTGGTCCTCAGGCAATGACATGGAGGCTAGCGGGGTTCAAAGGGCTCGATTCCTGGCCTCTGCCTGCATCCCTGGGCGACCCCTCCTGCCAGATGTGCTGACACATGCTTTCGCTTGCCTTGCCAGCTTGCTGGAGAGGAAGGAGCTGTGGCGCAGACAGATGGAGGAGCGGCTGCGAAACCTGCCAGATCCTGACACACCACCTGGTCATACCATGATGCCAGAGGGCCAGCGGCTGGAGACCCTCAGTAATCTGAAGCAGAGTAAGAGGAAAAGTAATGAGGATTCCAGCTCAGAAAAACAGGCAATAGTAGGCAGGATTAGGGAGAGGGGAGTTCGGGGGCACAGATTCCTGCCACTTGGAGGGTTGCCTGGAATAAGGCGTGTAGCTGGGATGTTGCAGCACTTGAGCTGTGCGCATGGAAAGAGCAATATCTTCAGGTTGGTGGGACCTGCAGGTTACAGGACCAGCTCTCTGGAGCAGGCTTGTCCAGTGGACCTGATGTTAGGGTTACTATTGCTCTTTAAATGATAGAAGGATTTTGGTTGGACGGGACCTTCAGAAGTCTCTAGTCCAACCCTTGGTTCTTCAAAGCTGGAGCAAGTCACTTGAGTCCTCATCCAACTGAGCTCTGAACCGAGGGTTGGGTATTCTAAGTCCTTGTTCCAGTGCTGCCACCATTTTCATGACTGAGGATGAGGTTGTAGTGTTAGGGAAAGGATGGATTTCTTTGCTCTTCCACTTACACAACTTGTTTGTTTGGTGGGGTTTTTTGTTTGTTTTTGTTTTTTACAGGCCAGGAGCAGCTGATAAAGGACCTGGTGATGCTGCCAGTGCGTGCAGACACCCTCAGCATGCAGAAAAGGCAGGTAGAGCTGGAGAGGAAGCTCTCCCAGATAGAAGAGGCCATCAAAATTTTCTCGAGGCCCAAGGTCTTCATCAAGCTGGACTCCTGAGCCAGTGGGGCTGGGTGTGTTGTGCTGCTCTGCGTGAACCTCCTTCATTGCTAGGAAGGGATGAGCATCACTTTGGGAGGGAAGGAGAGGAAGGCAAGTTAAGGACCCTGGGCCCATGCAGGTGCTGACACAGTGTCCAATGTGCAGACGGCATCTCTTGCTCACCCTCCAGTGCTGTGCCTTGTCCGGGGGAAAAGGGAGGGAGATGCCCTAATTCAGTCTCTGCTGTGTGGTATTGAGAACAGTTGTCTCTGTGACACCTGAGTTCTCAGAGATCACCTCTCTTCCCTGGATCCATGGCATCACTTCTTATTTTCCCACTTCTAGAACCTGGTAGGTGGTCTCTCATGCTGCTGCCTGTGGTGTTCCTTATCCCCCTCTTTCTCCTGAGCTGGGCCATAGTCATGGCTCATTCTGGGCACCTGCAAACTTGGCTGCACATAAACCTTGTGCTGCTCGTGTGCCGTGCCTGCCCCAGTCCTGAGCACTGAGCCAGTGCTCATGCAGCTGGTGCCTCTGCACCCTCCAACCTGCTGGCTGGGCTCAGCAGCTTGGGGACAGCTTGGGGACAACAAAGAGGTGCAGAGCTTTAGTCCTCCCTGCCCAGGGAGGATCTGGGCTGGCTACAAGGGGGATCTGGCAGGATGTCTGGAGAAGCCTTTGTTGTCTGTGGGGCAGGACATGTTCCAATAAAGCATCATTTCCCTTGATCTGTGTGTGTCCAGCTCCCGGTGGGCTCAGCAGGACCTGAGGAGTGGCGGTGGGCAGCAGAAACCAGCAGCATAGATGTAGTGCAGGCAGGGGGAGCGCCGTGGGTCCTGGTCCCAGTTTCTGCAGAAACCTGAAGTGGCCAGGGAGGCTAGGTTTCACAGTGCTGCAGTGTTGTGACATGGTGGTGGACTCGGAGTGGAGAATGTGTGCCGAAGTCCTGCCAGATCTCAGTCTGCAGGTGGGCAGGACACGGTCGGGCAAGTGTCATCATGGAGGTGAGCTTGCTGCCTCCTTACCTTCAGATGTCACATAGGGACCTGTGCAGACTTTCACAGGGATCCTGCTGCATGAAGCATAGAAAGATTTAGGCTAGAAGGGATCGCTGGAGGGCTCGGTCCATCTGCTGCTCAGCGCAGGGCCAGCTCCACAGCTCGGGGCCTTGTCCAGCTGAGTTGGAAAAATCTGCAAGGATGGGGTTGCCACTTCACTGGGGCTCTGTCC
>VYXH01008469.1:48179-75099 GCA_013397275.1 Burhinus bistriatus | reverse complement strand
TTTTTTTTTTTTTTTTTTTTAAACAGAGTAATTGTGTTGAGGTCAGAGAGATAATCCAGATTTACACCAGGGTTAATGTTTGCGCAGGCACCAGTGACAAAAGAAGCTTGTAGCCCTTCATCTCCAATTTTGGTAAATCGGAGTTAATTGTTCAGCAGGACGGTGGGGGTGACATGCTGGTCACGCCTTCTGTTTGCACTGTGTCCCCAAATCGGTGGCTACAGAGTGAGACCTGAGCTAAGCAGACAGTATCAGGGCAGGTATTTGTTCTGCCTTAGTTCCAGGAGCTCTGAATCAGCCTTGGGGACCGGAGCACATGCTACCAAACGTCCAGATGTGTCCACTGACTTCAGATCCACCAGTTCTTGGCTGCTTTGGGTGAGGGGAGTGAGGGCCTGGCTCTCTGGGGGGCTCAGCACCCCTTGCTTCGGAGGTGGGCTGACGAGGTTTGGCATCACAGGAACACTCAGGTTGGCAGGCGCCTTGGGAGGTCACTCCTCCACCCCCTGCTCAAAGGTGGCTCAGTGCTGGGTCCAGACAGGGTTGTCCAGCACAGTCCTGTGAGCGGGCAGTTTCCCCAGGAATGGCTGAGGCAGGAGATGGGCAGCCCAGGTGAGCTCTGCCCCCCCTTGTCTGTGGCAGGGGGGAGAAACTCAGGAGTTTGAGCTCCCGTCAGGATCTATGCTGCGACTACAGCTGCTCACCTGCTCCACGGGCCAGCAACGGCACAGGGAGTCACAGCAAAACACACACACAGAGCCTGGGAACCTGGTTTGATACTGATATCTCGACAGCTTTACCCTGTCCCTGCCACCCCCAGGAGCCCTCTGGGCACTCAGAGCTAAGGCTGCAAATGAGAGAGCAGCAAACAAAGTCACCTTGACCTTAATGGGTGACATTGGCAATGGGTGGCCTTAGACACGGTGTTTATCTTTCCCTCCTCTACCTCTATCAGGAGCTGCGGGACACGGATCACGGTCCCTGCCAGCAGAGCAAGAGCGGCACATAGCTCTGACAGCATCTCCTTGGCTCGGTGGGGACAGAGAGCTGAGGCTGGGGAGGGAAAGCCCACCTGAGCCTGTTGGGGGACAGTGGGGGGCACAGCAGGCAGGGAATGCAGCCTCAGCTCCGAAGCGATTCCTGCTGCTGCCATGCTTGTTGCGGGGAGGGATACAACACAGGACTCCGCCAGCATTCTCCAGCCTCCCAGGGATGTATCCTGGCAGCCACAGAGGGTCCGTTGGACCAGACGTAGGCTCAGTTCATTTCTTTGTGATTTTATTTTGTTGGCTCCCAAGGAAGCGCTGCTCTGTGGCACGGCTCTTCCCCAGGAACCTGTGAGGTGATGCACCCCTGTGGCGGAGTGTCTTTTCTGGTTGCAAAATCTGTTACTGGCTGCAAACTCATCCGTGCCTTTGGGCAACAGGTCTGGCTGCCAAGGAATACTGAGCAGCTAATGAAACACGCAGAGTAAATACATGGTGCTGACAGATAGAACTGACTTCTCACATTCCTATGATATTGTTTTAAAGTACACTAAAACCCCCTCCTGGTGCATCAGGATCATTGCCACTGGTTTCCCCCTGCCAGATCACATCTCAAAGGAAGAGGGGTACGGGGAGGAGGACTCAGAAGCTGCTGTTCTACATTTTTATGGGCGCTTTTTCTTTTTCGGTCAGTGAGACTTTCTTGAATTATTACCTTTCCCCAACACCCCTGTGCACTCCTTTTGACCCCATGCAGAAGCGTGTTGTGTCCCGTCCCCACAAAGGCAGAAACAAACCCGCTGAGGCGGGTACACAGACCTGGTACAATAACCACACGCCAAAAGGCGACGTTTCACCTGGACCAGGCTGTGGATCCAGCGTGCGCGGGGCCCCCGCAGAAAGCGCTGCTGCTCCTGCAGGTGAAGGGGAAAGGGAAGAGCGAAGCCAGGGAATCCCTAAAGCTGGCGTTGCTGCCCCAGCTGATGCGCGGCGGAGCTTTGGGCCCAGCAGGTGACCGACAGCCCGCCCCGCAGAGCACCGCCGCGGCGCGGCAGCCAGGCCGGAGCGGGCCGCGGGATGGGCGTCTGAAGACCGGTTACACGCCCCCCTTCCCCGCCCGGGCCCGGGCCCGGGCCCGGGGAGGCTGCCGGCGCTGCGCCGTGCCGGGCGGGTCGGGCTCGGCTCCTTCAGGCCCAGCGCGGCCCGGGGAGGGGCTCGGGAGGTTCGGGCGGCCGTGGCGGCCCGGTGAGGCCGGCGCCCGCNCTGCCAATCAGCTGCAGCCACCGCGGCCCTGCAGCAGGGCGGGGCGCGGCGGGTGCCCATAAAAGGATGGGTGGGGCGAGGGGCTACCGTCGTTCCTGCTGCCCGCCCGCCCGCCATGGAGGAGCCGCTGGCGCTGCTTGTCCGGAGCCCCACGCAGCGGCACCCCGACCTCCGCCTCCGCGCAGCCCCCGCCTGGACCGTCCGCCGCCTCAAGGCCGAGCTGCGTGGCCTCGTACCCGGGGCACCGGTGAGTGCGCCGCCCCCCGCCCTCCCTTTCCTCTCAGCGCCCGCCGCCGTCGGGGCGCTGAGGAGGGGAACGGCACAGCCCTCCGGGGCCGCCGCTTCGCCCGGTCGCCACCTTCTCCCGTGCCGCCCCCGGTTGCATCAGCTGCCCGGCGGTCGGTGGGGCCGTTTCGGGACTTGGCCGGGTTTCTGGTTCGGCCGCTGTTAAACATTAACCGCCCTGCCCGGGAGGGCCAGCCGCCGCCGGGGAGGCCGCTCGCACCGGCTGTGCCTGGGCTGTGCGAGGGGGCCAGCGCACCGCGGGGGTGGCGAGTGGGCTGAGGCACGTTTTGGGGGTTGGTTTTTTTTTGGAAACTCTTCCCCCGCTGAAGGAGAGGCAGTCCAGTCCGGGCATAGCGAGGTGGTTGGGCCTGCGGAGAGGTTTGGTGCTGGGGAGCTGCAGGCGAACAGCTGCTGGGATCATCTGACGGGTGGAAGGGGCTGGTTTGACACCACCTCCAGCGCTGATCGGATTAGAGGGTGCTCCAAACTTCTACGAAACACAGATGTTTTTGTTTGGACTGTAAAAGGGACACCGTGTAACAAAGTTCTTTGCCAGAGGGGTGCTTGATATCCTCCTGCTCATTTAGAGCTCAGTGATCTTGCCCTTCAGTGTTCAGTTCTCATTTCATTAGCTGAACTTGGCTGTGCACAATTCCCCGTGCACCGTAAGGCGTGGGGTGCTTTCCAGCTGCATGCCTCTGTCCGTCTGCCTGCAAGTTGTGTCGCTTCATGCTTGTGTGTGCTTGGCAGAGCAAATCATCCTACTCTGTTTTCTCTCTTCAAAGCCTGAAGAGGACCAAAAGCTGATTTATTCTGGGAAGCTGCTGCTTGATCATCTTTATCTGAGAGAGTTGCTGCCAAAGGTATAAAAAAATACTTTATGTTGTGCTGAAATATATCAAGAAAAGTGATATTTTTTTAACATGTCTTCCCTTATGTTTTAGCACGGGGACTTGCATGCTCTTCATTTGGTATACAACTTCAAGACTCCTGCAAATGTGCAAGAAACCAATGCAGAGGTACTTAGACTAAGCTAACATAGCACTCTGAATATTGGGGCTGTGACTGAAAATGGGAAGTATTGAATGGTATTTTAAACTTCACTGATACCACAGCTTTTTCCTATTGGTGCAATGGCAATAGTACTTTGTGATAATTTGGTTAGGAATGTGAGAATGTATTTGGATTAAGCTGAGTAAAAAAAAATTGACTCTACGGTTCATCTGTAAAGATTCTCATGGCATCTGTTAAGAAATACCCAAACTATAATCCAGTTGTAACATACTGCTCAGAGGAGAAGTGCTTTCTGGTAAATTCAGTTTTAATAAATAGAATATGACCTGTTATGTCCCAGGATTTTTTGGACAGAGGCTGTGCTTGTGGGCAGAAGACATTGTAGTTGCAGAGTAGAAGTGGTTCTGATCTGTGTATGTGGGTGGGGGGAAGGAAGAAGGCTGTTAGCTGAAGAAGTTTTAACTGCTGTCATTGGTGACTCAGCCTGTAGAGAGGAAGCCAAAGATCAGCCTTGGCGCTTGAACTGAGTACTTACTGGTCTTAAGTGCAAATGGCCAAAACCAATTTTTACTTTCAAGTGGATGTGCTAATGTGTCTAGAGGCGTTTATATTGCCCATTATAGGCAATATTTGCTTATCCTACCCATGTCTGGTGGCTGCTAGATGTGAGCCAGCTTTGGTCTGCATGTTATACTGATACATCACCACAGAACAGCTCTTGAATTCTATTACAGCAGCTTGTGTGAGTACAGACTTATCATAGCTAAAAAGTCAAACTGTCTTGAGTGCAGTTCCTCTGTTTCTTCCAGTTACATTTTTATAACTAGATGGGATCTGACTCGGGAGGACGGGAAAAATAATTTAAAAATACAGTGTAGATCCGGTGAAAGCAAAGAGTAATATCAAGTCATTTTTACGTGCCAGTCACTTTTTAAGGAGCTTTAAAATACTGATGGAGGTTCTTGTGGCATGGTGCCCAAGAGCAGTGTCAGCTCTATGCCAGTGCCTAGAGGTACCATGAAGGACAAAGTGTATGAGCTGTGTAGCAGTTATAAAATAAGAGCCTTTCCAGTGTGGTGTAGCCTTTTTGCATAAGGCTTGCATAGTGTCCTGAATAAACCTTGGTAACTGCGTTGCTGTCCCTAGGTTAAAGCTGATCAGCCAAAGTTATCATCAGAAGCTAGTCAAGAACCATCTGTATCTTCTTCCAATGGTGAAAGACTGAGATGCTCTTCTGGTGACCAGTCTTCAGCAGAAGCCAGTAACAGGTAAAAACAATTTTTACGTATATCGCTAAGATTTTTAAAATGTTGGCTATGTGTTGGATGCCAGCTCCTTATACTACACATAGGGTCTTAAGTCCATAGAACATGGGCCAAAGATGATGAGGCTATGCATAAAAGCTGTAGTGCACATGGAAGAAGCTGAAGGAAAATGCACTGCTCTGTTGAAAATCTTCCCTTTCTTCACATGGGTAAAGAGATGTCTTTAATATGTTAGAAGGAATAATTAAATTTGGATGCACAAAATGGCAGAAGCTGTTTACATTGTTGTGTAACAAATGACTCTTGCAGTTTGTCCAGTATTTGCTAATGAATGTGTTCAAATTTTGACCAAGGTTGGAAACAACTCAGCATCCCTTCCAAAGTGTGGCTCCTGGCTTCTCTGCTTATACAACCTACAGCATGCTTCAGATGTCCTGGCTTCAGCAGATTTATGCAAGACAATATTACATGCAATAGTAAGTGTTCTGTCTAAAGCTGCCAGTAGAAACTGTAATACAGGGAAATAGAGAGCTTCTGGCAGTTTGTTGTTCTTCTCTTGATGGTGGCTGGAAGACTCTTTTGTCGTAACTTACGCTGAATGGTGTGGGAATGTCCCTCTGTCACATGATGCTTGGTTTACTGTTTAGGCCAGTGGTTTTGAATCTTGCAAACTGCAGATCTCTGACTCTTTTGAGTGGGAGGGTAAATGTCTGTAGAGTAAGTGTAATCCTGCTGATCAGCTGTAGCTCTTCACCATTTTTCTGACTGCTTAAAGTAGCACTGTCTGGAAAACAGTGACAAAGGGAAAGCTGAGGCTCGTAGCAGCTTCCAGGTGACCTTTAGGATTGCTCTAAAGAGTTCGTTTTTGCAGGGTATTGAAATTATTGTTCATGAAGTGGAAGGTGTCTGATTTGACTTGCTGAAGTCACTATGCAACTGTTTCATGGGTAGAACTAAAACTTGCTTTTAACCCTTCTGTAACCTCTAAACTTGATGCTTTCTACTTGCATGTGATCTGACTCTACTTAAAGATGGACAAATTTCCAGTGCCTGTGAAAGGAGTTGACTAAGCCTTATTCTGTACTCGGTGTGCTCTGGTTTCAGCTTGGCTTCTACTGCTGCACCTGCTGACCCCTCCCATGCACAGCGTTCTCAGGAGATACCGGTGGCCCCGGTGACACCCCCAGCTCCTCTCTCAGACCCATTTCCTGCACAAAATCAGCCTGGAAACCAGAACGCTGCTGCCCAGGTTAATGCAGTGGCCAACCAGAACTTGCGGATGAATGCCCAAGGAGGTCCCCTCATGGAGGAAGAGGAGGAGGGCGGCAATCGAGATTGGTTGGACTGGCTTTACTCAGCTACACTGTTCTATGTTTTTGTCAACATTATCTATTTCTACTCCAGTGTCAGCAGATTCCTCCTGGTTATGGGTGGCACTGTGCTGATGTATCTGTAAGTGTATGGTATTAATATTTACTATGGTATTCAGAAATGCTGTGCTGAAGTACTGAGCTCTGTAGTGTGGTCACCTTTCTGGCAGTCAAGCTTCATATGACTTTTATACCTGGAAAGGGTGAACCACTCCTCTATCCTGCTATAACTCAGTATTTAGCAAAAATAGAAGTATAGCCTATGCCTGGACAAAGTGAAGAATGGGTGATGGTGGCTTTTGTACTAATGTTTCTGGTGTGGCTGGCTTTATTCTTAGAAAACTTTTTGAAACTTAAGTAGCTCTCAGTGTAAAGCCCCAAGGCAGCTTGGCAGCATAGAGCAGATATGTGGGTTCAATAGAATGACAGTTGCTTGTAGGGGAAAGAAGTGTTTGAAGTCTGGGTGTTGCTTCTCTGGTGAGCAGACCAAGCTAAACTGAATGCAGTGTCCTGAATTGCCTTTGAGCCTCTATAGGGAGACAAAACTCAGGATAAATCTCAGAAGCACAGTGAAGATAACGGGCCCTCAGTTGGTGTGCCTGGTCTGTCCCCTTGAATTCTCTTATCACCAGTGAAACAAGTGATGTAGGCCTCAGTTCCTGTTGGTGGGTCTAGGAGTTGAAACTGGAGCAGTTCAAATGATCAGCTCTTCTGACCTCCATGCGGATTGGAGAGTGAAGGTTAATTGCTTCATTAAAAGTCCTTAAATTTTACTATTGGTAATTCTAAAGTGTGACTTTGAACAGCTTATGTTGTGGGTTACATGGTGCAGGTGCTGTAGAGATACAGACCTTCTAAGGAGGTCTGTATGACCTCGTACATTTTGGTAAGATAGTGCTGTTTCGCATGTTCTTTTGTGGCCTTTTTTAAGCTGAGTACAGAGAAGTCACCCAGTGGTGTACATAACGTGGTAAACGGGCAGGTTTCAACACTCTCTACCTGTGGCAGCATGTTCCAGCAGGCTGAGCCCTGATTAAGTAGAGACAAACCCGGATGTAGTGCTGCATATTCTGAGTGGGAGCAGATGCTCCTCCTGCATGGTTTGCTGCTGACAGGAGGCTTTGAAAGTTCTTACAGGGTCAGGGCAGAAAGACCTTAATGTGCTGAACTTGCTGTCTGCAGCTCTGAGCAGTCAGATGTTACTTGAACTGTGTTAGTGTAACAGGAAGGAGTGTTTTTTAACCAATACTGAAAAAAATCTATTGGCTTCCCCAGGCACCATGTTGGATGGCTTCCATTTAGACGAAGACCAGTTCAGCCCTTCCCAGGCAATGCTCTTCCTCAAGCTGCTATAAACCAGGACCAGAACAATAACTTACAGGTACTGTCTTGGTATTTTTTTAAATCATGAGCATGAAACCCAGTGAAGTTTTACTTCCAGTTTACTACTTAAATGTAGGAGCAAAAACTATTCTATAAAATTTCATCAGAAACTGTCTTCCATGGAGGAATAATTGCCAGCCTGCTTCCTCCTTTGTAGCTAACTCCTCTGTTCTACAAATTATTTCAGGCTGGATGTTATCTTCTAGTTGTTTCTGGCCTTTAGGATGTTGTAATGGAGAGTGGTCTATCACAGGCTGAACAAGTTCTGTACCTGAAGGCAGTGTTTAGACTACTCAGAGATAGGATGTGAGTATATAAGCACTAGGAGTCTCACATATCAAGCTGATGCTTCTGGCTGATGTCAGTGGAAGTCGCTTAGTTGTAAATACATACATAGTTTACCTGATCAGGTGCTTCATGTCTGTCCTAAACAGTTGTTCTTGGACACACAGCAGGAGTTAACCAACACCACTAGAGTGCAGCTTGTTTTTTCAACTTTGTGGTTGTCTGGGGATTTGTGTGCTTTTTATATTCTGACAGTGATGCTTAGCTAACAAAACATGCTGTTTGACACCTGTTTCCTGTAACTCATTTCTGCAGTGATCTCACTTACCAAATACCCTTTATTTTGGCAGGGGCGAAATGCAGGCAGAGCAGATGAGTCCGAGGCATCTCCTGATGAGGGCCAAGTTTTACAAGAACTGCAGCAGGCCAACCCCTCATTTATGAGCACAGCATGGGTTTTTTTCAAGACTTTCTTTGCATCCCTCCTTCCAGAAGGGCCTGGAGTGACCCGCAACTGATTTTTCACCAGTCTACTTGTCTGAAGCTGCAATGGGATTTGGTCTACCTGAACGAATCGGATACCAATGCCAAACCAGGAGTGAAAGTGGATGGCACTTCCTCTGGCTTTCACTGACCAAGCAAACGGAGCTGCAAGAAGCCTGAAGTCATTACAGTCTAGAGACTTAAGATGCTTGCCCTCGTTCCAAAGAACTTTGTTCTGTAGTGTTTATTGGGTACCTATGTAGAGGCTTTGGCAATGTAAACTTGTGCTCTAAATGCACAGGCTCTAAGCAGGTGTGCAAAAATGTTAGAGAAGCAAATTGCTTCTTCTGTGCAATGTGATTCCTGTTGGAATGTTTCAAATGCTATTTAAATTACACTGAGTGTAGGATCTCAAAAAAAGCTAGATATGCATTAGCAGATTTTTAGGAAAGATCTATTGTTAAATTGCTTCAACAATAGTTTAAATTTTCCATATAAAAAATTTTCCTATGAAGGATGTATGGTGCAATTTCCTTGCTGGATGAAGTAGAGGACTGTAAGACAGTGACCTTTTGATGAGCAATTACCTCAGTGGAGTTGTTGGCTAAACTTCATGTTGCCAAATTTGGGTAGTTTAAACTCAAGGCTTAATTTCTGTACCTCTGCCGCCAAATTATGGGAGAAGAGTAAGTGTGTTCAGCTCTTATCTAGCAGGAACTTATGCAAGATGTAAACTTCACTGCTTTTGGATGCAAAGTTAAAGCAGTCTAATGTCTATTCAACTTTGAATTCTCACTCCAGAGCAACTCTTGTACTATATCATTGTGTTCCCTTTAATTTCTGGTATGATTAAGGGCTTTGATTCCAATAAAATTTGCAGGCATTTATATCCATACTTGTATATGCTGTACAGCAATTGGAAGGCTACCTGTGCAAAGCACAGGATGTGCTGTCAACTTGTTTTTTATGGAAAAATCATGATAAATGAGTTGGGATATGAGGCGAAAAGATGCTCGCAGAGCCTTAACTCAGCTCCTTGCCTAACTGTATTCTTCAGCAACCTGTACTTAAAGGCCTTGGAGAGCTTGTAGCTTGTGTTTGCTCACTGAAGGCTGCTGGCACAAAGGCCATGGACATCTTGAGGCAGGTAATTCTGCAGCTATTTGGGAAGTTTGGAGTTTGACCCTTTGAGCCCAGTGTGTGACTCCCAGTGGCTTTGCAATGCATGATCTTGGCTTGGGGATTTAGCTTGGCTTGAAGTGTGCTGTGTCTAGGGACAACAGCTGGTCTGGAAACTTGCAATGCTCTTTCTTAGTGCTACCTGCAGTTGGCAAATCTGTTTGGTTAGGAGTGTCTTGTCAGGGCTAATATGTGTGAGTTGGTACAAGCAGTTGTAACAGCCTAACTGGCAATGCTTGATCTTGCTGCATCATACCAGAGTGGTGTTAGACATGGTTTATTGGTGTTACCTGCAGTAGCAAGTTTAACTTTAGTGATGGTTTTTTTTGGCTTTGAACAACGATTCCCTTTTGAAGCCTCTTACCAAGTAGTTCTTCTGCCACATCTTCAATTTGTTGGAGACTTGGGGAGGATGGGTAGGACAAAGCAAATAAAATTGAGCAATAAAGTCTTCTGTAAAGACTTAGAATTAAGTCATTTGAGAGGAGGTGAGTTTTGTTGCTTTGGGTATATTCTGCACAAGCCTTTGAGGATGTTCTCGGGGGTTGAGTCCCCTTTTTCCTGTCCCACTAGCAGTAAGTTTCCTATGCTCAGCACTGCGTTTTATGGATGATGGATTTTTTTTCTTCCGGGTGTATCTAATCATCACTTGGGTATCTCAGCAATGTGCCTAAATTAACTGAGATGTGCCTGGGCCCAGTCTTGGGAGGAGAGGCAACCAGAAATAAACGGTTTTGGTACTGGTTTAGGCAACAAGCACCAAGTGCAGCATTACTTGTGAAACATCTAATCTGAGAAGGTAGCAGAGAGCAAAACATCTGTTCTGTTGTCTTGAGGTTTTTGCTACTCCCACAAGCAGGCAGAGTGATTTGAAATTAGCCAGAAAACTAACTAAGCATAGCTAATGTTGCTGGAGTGGATGCAGTGAGGCTCCTGGGCCTAGAGAATGTTTCCATAATGGCTTAGTGAAATGTGTACCTCTGTTTGCCATTGGGGTGGAGGGAAACTGTGACAACAGCAGAGGATGCTGGGCAAATAATGTGAATGTAAATACTGTGTAATTGTGCAGACAGCTGCCTGCGCTGCATCTGGGCAGGGGAGCAGTGCTTGGCTGGGGGTGCTTGAGCACCAGTGCCTGAGCCAGCCTGGTGTTCTGTCGAGTGACAGTGTGGCATGGCCCTAACTCCTCTTCCTAATCCCCGTCCAGGGAAGGCCCTGGCTTTGCTGAATACAGCCTGGGAGCAAGCAGGGGATGATGGAGGTGTGGAAGCTGTGGAAGGAACTGAGGCAGCTCAGCCCAGAGGAAGGGCAATGTAAGCAGATGTGTAAATAGTGATGGCAAGGCAGGGGATATAGCCTGTGTGCCAGCTGTGGGTGAGACAGCATGGGCCTTAAATTTGTTGAGGGAATTCAGGTTAGACATTAGGAAAAAATGAGCCTTGAAACTTGCAGAGCAAGGCTGCTGAAAGAGTGTAGGAGTCCCAGAGGTTTTCTGGGAATAACATGACCTTGTGCTGGAACTGAAGTGCTGAAGTTGCAGAGAACCGAGAGGACCTCGAGGCTATGGGTTTTGGAAGCTGGGTTCGTCTTGGCTCATGCTTCAAGCTGAGTGATTCTGCTGCTAGTTTAAATCCTCTTCATGCTTGCAAGCACAGCTGCATGCAAATATACTAGTGCAGCACAGCTGCAGCTAACCTGCCTGTACAGCCATGGATGTGCTATGCAGGGCTGCCCTGAAAGCTGGTGGGTTGTGCAGGTGGTGACGGTCCACAGAGTGTGGCAAAGGAGCAGCAGAATAAAACCAGCTTCTCTGCTGCTTTATCTCCTGAAATCCTCTGGCAGCTTCCCCTACTTGACAGCAGGTCTCTGTCCTTGCTGGAAAACAAGCTGAGGGAGAAATGTACTGGGTGTCTTTGTCAGGCACCTTTCTTCTCACTGCAGAAACTTTCAACAGGCTGCTTACCTGAGGAGTCATTGATGTCCTGTTCGTTGCCAAGGGTATGCTTGTGTCCGCAACTCATGGAACATGAAGCTCATGAGAATGAGGTTGCTGCTAAGCAGATAAGCTTGGGGGAAGGCGGGGTGGGTGGGCTGACTTCCCCTTTTCTCCAGAGAGCTGTTTCACTTGTGCATGTGCTTGCTGTCCCTGTTCTCAGCAGCCAGGGACATCCCAATGGCTGTGCCACTTGCCCAGCAAAGTGTTAGAACCTGCCTGTGATCCATTTCTAGCTCTTTGAGGCTGGTGGGATTTGTGCAGCTGTGCATCCAAAGGCTCTGGCCAGCTGGAGGCCATGCCAGGGCTATTCCCCCATTGTGTTACCAAACATGCCAACTGCACCTTCATTACCTCATCCAGCCCCTCTGCTTCATAAGAACAGCTCTTGAAATGTCTGCTAGTATTGAATGTTGGCTGAATATCAAATGGAATAATATTGGAGAGGTAAAAACAGGCCTGGTGTACAGCCAGGGTCACAAACCTGTGGTGAGGGGCTCGAGGTCCATTAATGCTCAGCTGCCTGCCAGGGAGGGTTGGGCAAATGCTGGAAGATGCTGCTTCTAGGCCCATGTCTTGTGTCTGCTCATTGGCCTGTGCTGCAGAGGAACCACCCAGAATTTCTTATATTAGCACTGAAAGTTGTATTTGCTGCTTTTTCTTCAGTTGATTTAGCAGTGCAGAGTCAGTGCTGCAGAAATGCAGCTGGTTGCTTTTCCAGGCTTCAACCCAGCTGCCCTTGGCAACCTCAGCTGTGAAAAGTTTGGGCTGACCTATGGCCACCTGTGTGTACCAGCTTATCTTTTGTTTTTTGGAGGTTATTATGGGTCATACTGGTAGGGAAGAGAAGAAATCAAGGCTGGGTTGAATGGGGATTTGAGTAACCTGGTCTAGTGGAAGGTGACCTTTCCTGTGGCAGGGGGTTGGAACTGGATGATCTTTAAGGCCCCTTCCAACCCCATGATTCTATGAAATCAGCTTGTTTTCAGGAGAATTTCATGGAAAACCATGTGAAATTTTTCAAAAAAACAAAACAAAAAACCCCCCTCATGGGTGGTTTACCCTCCCAAGTGATAGTCTGTTAAAAATCTCACAATTTGCAAACTGGAGTTTGTGAATTTAGTTGTTGCCTAACATCCAAGCCTGTCACAGCCAAGAACTTTTAACTGTAAGAAATAACCTCTCTTCAAAGCTGAGTCTCTTTTCAACCCAAGATTTCTGCTGCTGGGGCTTGACAGCACAACCGTGAACAATGTGAGGCATGTGGTCGCAGTCTCTGGAGGTGTGGGATTGAGCATGGCCTTGTGCTGCTGAGTACTGGATCTGTGCAAGATGGGAGCAGCTGGGTTTGGGCTTTCCCTCCTGCCCATCCCAGGGCTGACCTGCTGTATGAGTCCTGGAGGTGGTGCTGGAGCCCATCCTGCTGACAGAGCAGAGTGTGGCCAGGCTACCTGGGAGGCTATCTCAGGAAGCAGCTGCAGAGTAACACTGAACGTTTGGGTCAGTGCAGTGCAAAGATTAATGGGATTGTGATGTACTTCTGCTCTGGACAGTGTAGGGAAAAACAACCCTGGTTATAGGACAACCCTCAGCAAGGTGGTGAGCACATGAGTCCGTGCACAGCCTTCAGATAAAGCCTTGCACAGCGAATATTTATCAAAACACGTTCAAGCAAGCACTACACAGCAGCTTGGGCATTTAACCTTTCCTTGGGTTTTAAAGCCTGTCCTGCCTCTTGCTGGTTGAATTTAACGTTTCTTTCATATTTTCTCCTGCTAGCCTGACCTTGCACTGGGAGGAGGAGTTGGGTGGGCTGCTGTGTCCCGGCTGCCCTGGCCTCTGCATGGTTACTCCAGGGCAGCGATGCTCACAGCACCTCCACGTTCCACATGCTTTTGCTATTGTAGGCGGAAAGTCTCCAGCTTTCCTGTTCTTGCTGGAGGTCAATGCCCGGCAGTCCCCTGTACTCCCTTGCCCTCGGCTCAGGTCATCTGCCAGCAGCAGCCTCTGAAGTGGTGATGGGGCAGGGGAGCTGGCCCGTAAGGAGGCTATAAATGCACTATTATCTACCAGCACACTGGCTCTGGGTTCTTGGTCTTTCTGCCCTTGGATACCAGTGACGAATGCCCCCGTATCAAGATGCTCTGGTTTTGCCTTTCCTTCATGCTGGTATGAATTGCTGCCCTAGGCAGAGGGGTGGCTGTCACCTCCTGGGTCCTGCTCTGCTTTCCTTTACAGTGATGGACGCCAGCCTTAGCAGCGCTGCTTCCCTGCTGCAGCATCTCCTCCAGATCTGTTTCAGCAAAACTTAAACTGAGTGCAATGCTCCTGAGTTTGTGTCCTGCAGTAAAAGGGAGTGTGTCCTTCCTCTGCTGAAAGCTGTGCTGAGGATGCAGGCAGATGTGCTTGTGACACCCAGCAGTACTGTGTCTCTGACTGCCGATTTAAGCACGTTGCTGCCTCCTGTGTGTGTGCTGTGGTGCATGGGGTACCCCCTCCTGCTGTGTGTGGTTGCAGGATTCCCTCGCCCCAGGCCTTGGCCACTGAGTCAACATCCCTTGAACTGCGAGCTGCTGAGGAGGACTGGCCACATGAAAGCCATGAGCTGAAGGACAGAAACCAGGGCTGTTAAAGCCTCTTGACTTTAAATCCTTTTGTAACACATCTGTGCCCTTTGCAGCTTCCCTGTAAAGAGGTCTTGTAGCCAGGGCAGTGAGGATGCCATGGCAGCTGAAGTGATGGCACTGGGCTGCCATGTGGGACCTATGCTGGTCAGACACCTGCTATCTTTATACATGCTTCTAACATTTAATTGTTCATTTGCAATGCAGTATCGGCTTGCAGCGGGCAGCCTGTCCCGAGCCACCATGCTGCTCGCCTGGAGAAGTGTGGAGGTAGTCTGTAGATGCTCAGTTTCCCTCAGCAGGTCAGTGACCGCGAGTGCCTCCCATGGGGTACCCGAGGCCATTCACTTTCTCAACTCAGGAAGAAAACAGGGCGGTAGGGTGGGGGCCGCTGGACAGCAGGGCTCCCTGGAGGAAATGTCCTCACCCGGTGCAGGGAGGATGAGGCATCTGCTGGGGAGAGGAGGAAGGCTGGCACCTTGTTTTGCTCAGGGGGTTGAGCATGCTCCTACAGCATTGCCAAGATCTCACCTTTCCTTCTCCATCAGTCTTTGCTGGCAAAATGGTTCACGAGAGCTGCTGTGAGCCTCATTCCTGAAATAACCTCACCCTGTTTTGTCCCTGAGCTTGTTTTGGGATGGGCCTTAGCACCACAACAGGGGTGTGGGGGGACAGTGGCATGCAGGGCAGGTGTGCACAAGGCATGGATGTGAACTTGGGTTTCTAATGTTTCCCAAATAGCAGCTGAGAGCCTAGGTGCATGAAAAGCTCTAGTTTAGAGGGTTCTTCCCCATCTGGAAGATGGCAAACCAAAGATGGTCCACAAATCCAGCTAAGAGGCAGAAAGCATCCCAGTCCTGTGGTCATGGAGCTCTCCAGGGATGTAGGAGATGAGGGTTCACCCAGTGGTAGCAGGAGGGACCCTATTCCCAGGAGCATGCCTTGGTTTCCCCACAGTGTGCCTAAAATCAGTGGAGGGGGCAGCAGTAACTTTTTTAACATAGGTAACTTTTGAAGAGGGCTTTGCTGGGAAATCGCTGCAGGAATGCCAACTATGGAATATTTCTGTGCAAAGGGCAAATGATGAACTAGCTGGACACAGAGTGCGAGGCTGCTCCCTCTTCTAATCTCCATCCCCCTCCAGCTTTCTCCACCCGCCTCAATGTGTGCACGTCCTGAGTTAAAGCAGTTTTGGCAGAAGAGCCAAGTCCTGCAGCCTGAGTGCCTGCTGTGGGAGGAAGGCAGCGTGCGACTTGAAGGGTGTTAAGGAAACTATAGGAAGATTAGGAAATGTGTGATGAGTCTTGATAACTGGAGGAAGCAGGTCATGTCCTGCTTCGAACGAGGTCTGCTTGGAGGTATGAAAGCAGCCTTTGCCAGAGTCAAGAATTAGTCGATCCTGTTGGTGCCCTCCGCTCTGGTCGAGGATGCTCTGGGCTGGCAGGATGAGGCTGGGGACCTTTGGGATCTTGCTAATGCTGGTCCACGCATCAGCAGCCTGTGAGTTTGGGCCCTTCCCTTACAGCATCACGGGGATCGCCTGCAGGATGACCAAGCCCGCGGCATTGCTGTGTAAGTGTCTGCTGTACAGGGCTGTGTTTCCCCCTTCTTCAGCAGGAGATTAGTGATAGATCAGCCAAGTGAGGGGATTTCTTGCTTCCCCAGCTCTTGTAGAAACTGTTTATCTAGTAAGATGTATTAACATCTGCCTGGGAACTGAATAGGCACAACTTCTCAAAGGCCCTAGAAAACAGTCCCCGACCCCTCTCCTTAGCCCAAAGTTTTAGCAATGATGTTCCTCGTTCAGGGTTAGCGTGATGGAAGAGCTAGAGCAAATGTGTTTCATTTCTCACTTCGCTGCAATCTCATCTCTTGGGGTCTGTGTGCAGAAGGGGAGAAACAGGGTTTCTCTGCTGCTGTGGGTTTATTTGCAAAAGTTTTGGGGCTTTGTGGGTAGGGGAAGAATAATTAGTGCTTCTGCAAGGGGTGGGAACAGCTCTGTCTCATTCCCTCTGAGAGTGGTACATGCAGAGAAGGATGCTGGGCCAAAGTGAGAGAGGGTATTTCTGTAAGCAAAAAATCCTGTACAAGCGTGTGCCTGAGGCCAAGGCTGGAATGGGCTGGATAACATTAGGAAAATGGGTACAGAAACCTCGGTCTCAGATGTTTTCCTTTGGAGACTCAGCAGCTGACCGCAATACAAGCAAGCAGCAGCAGAGCAAAGCACTGGGGTAAAGCCAACAGCTTGTGCAGTGTAGGGACAAGAACAGGCTTGACCTTTCCAAAATCTGCCCCTAAGGTGCAGGTGAGGTGTGTGAAAGCTGGGCTTGATTCCCTGGGAATGGTCCTGCTGGTGGCTGTTGAGCCACACACACTGCTGTCACTGCTGTTCCCAGCTGCCATCAGCTGTTAAAATTAGGGATTTTTGGTTTGTGTTTGTTTGTTTGTTTTTTTTAATTTACTCTGAAGCTACTTCTAGGGCTTCCTTAATCTAATGGAAATGCCTCGGAAAAAACTCCTCTGTAGTGCTTTAATCCAGGGTGCAGACCCGACTTTGTGGCCAGGAGACTGCAGTTTGGTATCTTTGCCCTTTTCTTCCACCGACAGTGAACCAGGAAACAGCACAGGTCATTCAAGCTGCATTCAGAAATGCTAAATTCCCAAATATCACCGGGGAAAGGTCCATGCGGCTCCTCGGGAAGGTGGCTTACGGGCTGACCAAGTGAGTATCTCTGTGACAGGGGACATGTGGGCTGACGGAGGGGAACAGAAACTGGCCATGGAGGGAGCTTTGATTCAGCAATTCCTGGTGAAACCAGAGGTGTGGACCAGGGCAGGCACATTTTCTGATCCTTGCAGACAATTTGCAGATTAATGTTCAGGTTGCTGATATTTAAGAGCTTTTCCAGCGTGGTGGGCAGACAGCAAGGTAGCATGTAGAGCACATCTCTGACAGTGGGTTGGGGAGCTCTGTCCCTGTGGGCTGGAGCTCCTAGGGCCTGTCACCGACAGATGGTGCCCATAGAATGTTGAGTAGCAGCAGGGACTCAGCCGGGGCTGCCAGAGCCACCCTTGTCAGCAGGATGTTACTTGGCTGCGCTTTGTGACAAACAAGGCTGGGTTTCGCTGTGTTGCTGTCTTTGGGGACAACAAATGCAATGGTGCAAAACCAGGATGTATTTCCTGCGGTGACTGCGGCTGACACACAGCGCTGCAATAAAAGGGGGTTGTTTCTGCAGTGCGTTGCTCCGTGTTTCCCGTTTAAAGCCTTGCCCCTACCTCGTGTCTGAATGTGGCAGGGGGGAAGCAGTGCACCAAGGCCGAGCGACAGCACCATTGCCCTTGTACGCGGCCCCTGTGATTTGCAAAAGCTCCTGAGTCCGGAGTTGGCACAGGTGCCTTAGAGACCCCACATCCTCAGGAGCAAACCCATCTCACCTGGTCACAGAAAACAGCCCTGGCTTTGGGGACAAACTGGGTTTCTGCTGTTTCTAGCATCCAGGTCAATGACTTGTCCATAGAGCAGAGCGAGGTGGAGCTCAAGGAAAACGATGCCATTCACATTGCCATTAAAAACGTGACGGCCTTCTTCAAAGGGACCCTGACCTACGGCTACGCTGGGGCCTGGTTGTAAGTACCTGGGGGCGGGCTGCTGCCAAGCCCCACGGCCTCAGCTCCTGCCGCTGCCGGCAGGCAGGACTGGCCCATGGCAGGAGTAGATGCGGAGAGGCTGCACTCCTCAGGCTCTCTAGCAATGGCAGCATTGCTTACTGCCTGAGCAAGACAAGATTTTATATAGCAGTAGTGCCGCTTAGCCCCATCACTGCTCTTCTCGTCTTGCTTTCTGCCTTTATTGAATCATTTCTCTCTTCAATCATTTCTCTTGACACATCAGCAACAAAAACACTTGCCTTCCTCAGGCCTTTAAACGTGTCCTTATTTTTCTCTTTATTTTACTGTACAGCTTAGTTTGTTGGTTGTTGTTCTTTGTCCTGGGTTGGTTGCACAGTAGTTAGTTATAAAGGGGATGTCTTTTAAAGGTTTCTAAGCTGTGAACTGAGCTTTGATAATTCCTATTTATCAAACAATACCAGCTTCCAAATACTATTGAATTGAGCCTTCAACACCAAAGAAAAAATCCATGTCCTTCTCCAAATGAGCACAGGTGGGGTGGTTTGAGGGGGTTGGTTTTGTTTTTTTTTTATATATCTGTACAGCCCACAGGGATACGGGTTCATTCTGGGTCTTTAACTATACAGCAGCACTATAAGTAGTAACTATAACATCAGAAAATCATTCTGTCCTCCCCTTGCATGAGGAGACGAGATGGCCAAAGTGTACAAGTTGCCTTCTTCCCTCTCCTTCATTGCTCTACGAACTTTGAGTGGGGAAAAAAGGGGCTTAATCTTCCCGTTCTCCTAAGTGCTGCTAAGGGAGTGGTTTGCAATGATTTAAAGCCAGAGTATTTGGGGTGGGCTGCCGCATGTCAGGGTTTTGCACACTGCAGTACAAGGACCAGTGTGCGAAATGTTATAAAACCCACCCCCTGGCTGACATGTGCTCAAGGAGAAGCTGCCCCCAGCATGGGTTTTTAAATGTCCTCTCTTCTGCCGTTACAGTTTGCAGCTTTTTCATTCAGTTGATTTTGAAATAAAGTCTTCCATTGACCTCCAGATAAACATTAAACTGAGTAAGTAACAGTTGGGGATCGCTACCTGCAGGGGGTCTCTGCATGAGTGCTTCCTCGGACAGGGTGGTGCGCAGTGAGCCCTGGCCTGCTCTGCTCACTTCTGGGGGGATCTGAGGGCATCCAGAGGCTGGAAGTGGGTCTCTGTTGCCTTGTGCATACAGGCGAGGAGACAATGTGGCCCTCATAGATGTCACGGTTTTAACACACCAAGCAGAGGAAGCTGGTACAAATCATTTCAGCAAAGTAATGCTGATTTACCCCAGCAGCAACTGAAGAATGGTCTGGCCTTCTGGGCTGTCTTTAGGACCGGCTTTTCATCTCCTGCTGTTCAGGATGACTTGAAAAAAACATGATGGTGTTTCAAAAGAGTGAGGCAAATGAGGGCTTTTTTGCAGGAGGTCCACTTTTTCAGCTGTCTCCAGATCAGGCCCAAGGTGTGCTCTGGGAAATGAAGCCTCTTCCTCAGGAAGGTCAATAGACTTAGACAAGAAAGGGACAGAGGCAAACTACACTCCACCTCCCATAAGGGATAAGAGGCACGTGGGTTATCACGTATGCCTCAAAATTCATTTTCCTAGTAAGCTCCCGGGGGAGAAGAGGAGCATGAAGCTCTCAATGACAGTATACTGCAACTCCCAAGCTTTTTGCTATACGACTTAATTTCCTCCCCGCTCTGGTTTGTGGGTTGCACATACTGTCCAGGTTCTCCTGGGTGATGTTAGGGGACAACCTAGTCCCTGATGACAGGACCTAGCAAGGCGGGCAGATATCCAAATGAAGCATGAAGAAGGGTGTCCAGTAGACTAGCTCAGCTGGAGCTGTGAGCAGAAACCCTCCATCCAGGCACAAGGTAGCTCCATCTGCCCTGACTTTGCAGGGTCCTGAGACTTTTGGAAACATCCCCTGGGAGAGGTGGGGAACTCTGGCTGCCCCTCTGCAGTGATGCTCTGCTCCAGTTCTGCAGTGTCTGCAAAGTGCACTCACCCTCCTTGTCTTGGTAGCAAATTAGCTATTTTTTTTTCTTTTTTCTTTCATCCATCTGGTGCAGTGTGCCAGAAGGACCAAGTGGCTGCCGATGCCTCAGACTGCTACCTGACTTTCCACAAACTGACACTTCACCTGCAAGGAGACAAGGAGTGAGTCTGTCCCCCTTCAAAGTCAGGCTTCACTTGCCCTGCTGCTGGTCCCTGAGTGCTTCAGCCCAAGTGTCACCCAACATGGGGAGGGCTGGGTGGCTCTTGACCTTGCTCCCTGTCTTGCACAGGCCGGGCTGGCTGAAGCAGCTCTTCACAGATTTCATCTCCTTCACTTTGAAGCTTGTTCTCAAAAGCGAGGTAAGATCAGCCACTGCCTGTGGACAGATGAAAGGTTGGTTTGTATGCTACACACTCCTCTACTCATGTATGCCCACAAGATGATAGCAATGTTAAGTTCCATGCGTGCAAAAAATAAGACAAATAAATAGAATCCACAAAAACCCCAGCTTGGATGAGGTGGGAGGTTGTGCTGATGCTGGGTTCTCTGACGGTGCTCGCTTCCAATCAACAGCCCTCAGATCTCACCATGCTGCCCAGCTCCACTCCGCAACCCAAAATACTACCCCTTGCCTTTAGTTTTTCCCCTCTTTTCCTCTCGTAGGTGTGCAACGAAATCAATTTTCTTGCCCAGGTACTGGCAAATTTTGTTCATGATTTAGCAGGTAAATATCCTTGTTTTTTCTGTTTTCTTTTTTTTTATGTGCAACTTTTACCCTTTGAGCCCCAGCAGGACAGGAGCCACATCCATCAAAAAAGTCCTTCAAAAACGTGTATGGGATCCCAAGCGCTCAGACAACAGCAAAATAAATGTTGGCAATGTTATGCTTTGAATTTTCTGCATCAGGTTGATTTTTAAGGGCCATTGCAGTGGTTGAAAGACACTTTTCAGTTCATAAGGTATTTCTCCTTCATTATTTAATGACTGGAGGTGCAGGATAGCTGCAGAAGGACTGATGTTAGCTAGAACAGGAGCATACATTGGAGTATCAGGGCTGAGATACTACAGCATCTGTATCTGCCTGCTGAAGATGTTCCTAGTCCCAAATATCAGGGAAATGGAGCAGAATGGAAAACTGAGTCAGTGAGCAGTAGCACCCAAAGGAGTGGCATCCCCCCAGTCCCATCCCCATGTCCTTTTATAACTCCCAGTCACCTCCTGCAGCAAGTCCTAAAAGAAACTGTTGCAAGTTCTGCTTAAGGTCATATTTCTGGTGTGAGGTTTTTGTGTTTTCTTCCTGCAGCAAACTTTGTCCAGGATGAAGACATCAGACTTGATATCTCCCTTGCATCAGTTCCTTTAATAAAAGCAAATTACCTGGAATCACATCACAAGGTAAAGTAACCGGGGCTGCTCAGAGACCAAAGGTTTTCTGGTGCTGATGTTCACTGGAGGGCTGGGAGGGCCTGGTCCCTTTCCTGCCATGCGATGCTGCTGCGCTGCAGCCAAAGGTAGGTCTGCAGCATGGGCTGATGCCAGCCTTTCACCCAGCCGAGCATCTTGCTCTCTGCTCCAAGTCCAGCCAGCCAGGCCTTCACCTTGCAATGAAAATGCAGGTATTGACATTTTTTCCTGTCTCTCTTGTTGTGGCCAATGTGCTTGATTTCCTTTAAAGGGCCTTGTCCTGTACAGGAACTATTCTGATGTCTTCAGTGACTCTGTTTTCTCTCCATCACTGCTGACTGAGTCCCGAATGCTCTACTTCTGGCTGTCCGAACACATCCTCAACTCTCTGGCTTCAGCAGCTTTCTTGGACAAGCGCCTGGTATTGACTATCAGGGGGGAGAAGCTGCAGGTGACTATTTCAGGGCTGGTTCCCTCCCAACCTCGTATTTTGGGGAAGAGAGTAAAAAATTGTCTAAATACTGTTTTTTGGTGACAGCTGGTTTCCACAGAAGATAGAAATCTATAGTCAGTCACTGCATGTGATCCTGGTCAGAAATTGGTACCTTTTTAGCAAGTATGTGCTACCAGGTCACGTTATCCCTTAGAGCAATAGCATCAGAAAACTTGTCTTCTGAGTTATAAAGTGAGAGGATTTTCAGTGGGAGTCCTGAAGTGGAATGGGGGGTAAACTCAGCCATGCCTCTGAACTGGCCACAAGCCACACATCAGTGCTTTGGCCTATCCAGACTGCATCACGGCTAACCATAACCACCTCTTTCATTTTTCTACAACCTGTATCTGGTTTGTTTCTGAAGGCGCTGTTTGAAATGGAACACACGGAAGCACAGCAGAAGGCGGTGCAGATGGTAACTGCATTTTATGTCAAATGAGGAACTTTTCAAATGGATTCTGTTGCGTTGTTAAAGTCTCCTGTCCTTGCCTCGACAACTCAAGAGTCTTGGGTGGGCTGATGGGGAAAACCAGGGACTGATGAAGAAATGCTTGTGCTTTACAAGGAGGATTTCTCCACCCTCCATGCTGGCACAGCTTCCCTGAAACCCCGTTGAGTTATCATCTGGCTTGTGTGAACTGGAGGAGGAATTGGGGACTATGAAGGGGATGCAGCTGTGTGGAAAGCTGGTGTGAAATTGTGATGTGGTATGGAAAAAGCCTGACTGTTCTGTTCCTCTTTATTTGACTAGATTTTTCAAGGCACCTCCTATAATGACTCTGTGGCTAAGGTGTGGAGTCTCACCCACCCCCAAATCTGTGTTCAGCCTGAAGGGACAGTTGTGAAGTCCTTGGTAGCAGTGGAGATCAGCATCTTTCCCCCAGCAGAAGAGCCCTTGATGGTTCTGTACATGGAGAAGGTCAGTTCTTGTTTCTGCTGGCTGTGAAGACCCTGGGACAGGCTCTGTGCTGAATCTGGACCACTCCTGGTGTGCAGGGACAGTAACAGCAGGGAGCCCTTTGGGAAGGGTGGGTGGCTAAACTATGGGAAGTGGAGAAGGCGCATCAGTTTTTTCTAACACTCCCATCTCTTCCCTCAACATTTGATGCTGGGAATGATGATAGTGACTGTGTTGGCTCAACGCTTCCTCTATTAGGCCAGCCCATCACTGGTGTGCAAAGTGGTAAAGGCAGCACAAAGCTCTGATGAACCGCTGTTAACCTGTATCAGACAGGGAAACTCCTTTAGCTGAGGTATTTTAGGAGAGAAGGAAGGCACTACGGGAATGTATTTATTTTGAAATCTCCTCATTCCCAAATCCTAGCTCTGGCCCCCGTGTAGAGGATGGTTGTATCTGAAATGAGGATATAGGTCTGAAGAATGTGAAGTTCAAAATATAATCTTCTCCTCTGTGTGTGTCTGTATGAAAGTTCTTGCTTGCACTGTGTTTTACCCTAAACTGCTTTATACTGAATCTAAGGAGGCAGAAAAAAGAAATGACAACAGCCTTGCTGTCATGGGTAACATCACAAGAAAGCTGTATGTTTGTCCAGCTGTGTAATTATGGGCTGGTATGGACACTAAACACTGCACAAAAGCAAATCACTGCCTGAGGGCAGACCAGACTATTTTTAAAGGGTTAAACTGTAATCTCCTGCAGGGCTGGAATAGAGAAGAATTCCCTCCTGCCCTCTGCCAGTATCCCATGTTAGCTGGGTGTTACAGGGAAATATGCATGACTGTTTTTTGTGCTCCAGGTGATACCTTGAAACAAATTTCTGGTAGGACTGCAGAAGCACGGAACTAGAGGTGGTCCCTAAAATCGTGGCTCTCAAGATGTGATCTGCTCCTGGCCTGCCAGTCCCCTGGTTGTGACCTGCAACTGGATCACAAAATGTTCCTTTTAAATGAATGTTTGCATACAGGCACAAGCAAGAAAATGAGCCTAAATGGCTCAGGGAGCGCTTTCTTTTTTAATCTGGTTATAAGTGCAAACACTATGGTAAGACCACTTGTGGTAGCCCTGGTTACCCTGGGGCTGGTCTCTCCACATCCAGTCTGATGATCTTTCATTTTGAGATAGATGGTCATTGGGAAACAACACCCTACGTAACCACTTCCTTCCTTACGCAAGATTTGGTTCACAAAATGGCAAAAACATCAGTTCTGTGGATAAGCTAGTCTAGAGCCCCACAGGCTGAGGCTGTAGGCATCAAGGAGGAGTTTGCTGCATGCAAACGGAGAAGGAAAATCCTTCTCTAGTAATATCTGAAGGTAAAGCCAGAAGGATGTTGAACTCTGGGTCCTAGAAAGTAAACCAGAATTTCAAATGCAACTCCCTGCTATAGGGCAAGATAAACTACACCTCACCCCTGCCATTCATCTCTGTGCAGGAAATCACGGTCACTATCCAAGCTGCCTATGCAGAAAAGAAACTCATTTTGCACCCTTTGGACTCCAGGTCGGTACTGTTGGTCTCTTGTGGGTTTCATTGCCTCTTTTAGCTCATGTCTGAGAGCAGCACAAAAAGACAATCTCTGCAGCCCTTATTGATCTTTTTTCCCCCTTTTTCCTTCCCTTCAGGATAGAGTTTAAAGTCTTTAAATGTACAGCTGATCCAAGTGGGGTAAGTCCTAAGCAAGTACTCTCTAGGCCATTTGTTGCTAAACGATGTCTTCAAAACCTTTTTCTACAAATTTTCTGGCTTTCAGAATGACCTGTCCATAAGAAACTTCCTGCAGACAATGATCTCAGTTGTCGGGATCCCAGAAGTAATTTCAAGTGAGTTTTGCCTTTGGGGAAGTGCCAACGTACTCCATAAGGCGTCCAACATCAGATCTCCTAAACCTAAGCACTGAAAAAATACATCAATAACCCTGAGAGCTGGGGAGGGGGGAACCACATTACTGATGGCGAATTTCTGCTGGATTTACTTGGGGAACGGGGAACCCTTTGTAAATGGCTGGGAAAAAGGAAAAGTGAGTTTTCTGTCAGGCCGAAGGTCGTGGGGCACAATTAGCTTTTGGCAACAGGCAGACAAGGTCACAGTACATGATGAGAAGCAAGCCAGGGTGGCCATACCCGTAACTGGGTGGGTTTACTGATTCCATAGGGATTGAACCAGCTTTGACTTCACTGATGAACAGCAAAGGGCTTCATCTATTTGAGATCAGAAATCCCGAGATCATCACAAGACAGGTAAGCAGCATTCAGAAATACCTGACTCTCAAAGCCCTTCTTGGGATTGTGGCATAAGCTAACAATACTTCTTTTTTTTCTCCTCCCTTTTTAGGGATATGTAATTGTACAACTTGACTTTAGTTTCCCGAATCATTTGCTGCTTGATTTTCTTGAGAAAAGATTATAGAGCTGATCTCTTCATAAAGGAACGTAGGAACTTGTGTACAAACAGAAAGATTGTGTGTGAACCAATTAAAAGACGAGCTGATTTAGATCAGCTTTGGTTGAATTTTCTTTCCTTTCCTTTTCCTGAGAAATGCTCCAGTTTCTATGCAATTGTACTTCCATGGAGCCTTTCCTCTGCAAAGATCTTGAAGTCTGCACCCCTATACCCGCTGCTTTTTCAGGATCTTTAAAGGACTTGTGTGCTTAGGAGTAAGAGTTGGACTCTTTAAGTGCATGGGCTCTGGATTAGCTCACGGGAGGCAGCAGAAACGAGCTTTGCCCACCTTTTGCCATCTCTGTTGTTACGTTTTGGAAATGTAGCACCTTTTGCGCCGATCCTGGGTTTTGTTTCTGCCACGAGCCAAGAGGCTCCTGGTTTTGACAAACTTCAGCAACTCAAATGACATTACCAAAATCCAGGTAAGATTGGAACCAATTACTGCTGAAAGACCTGGGTATGGCTGAAAAAAGTAAATGAGATGTGAATTTACAGTGCAGTACAATAACGGAGAGCTCTTGTGCCCTGGGTACTTTCTTCACAGAGCCTGTAGACTCTGTGTAGAGCTCTAGGCAAATTGTTACGCCCTTGTTGTAGAGACAGTGGGAGCAAACTTGACAAAAGCAGTAAAAATGATAAGAAAGCCAAAGAGATTATAAGAGAAAGTGTGTCTAGTCAGATAGCAGGTTCCTGTTTCTTCCTATTACAGTGCAATAATTTATCGGAAGTGGCTTCGTTATTTTCCTGTACCAATTCACGCTTCCCTTTTTTTAATTTGCCTTTTCACTTGGAACTGATCTGAGGTGACAAACCTAAGACTGCAATGGTGACCACATTAACAAAGGCAGAAGATGATGTTCTCCTGCCACACAAAGCGATATTAAAATTGGGGCTTCCACAAAGAGCCCTGCGAGGCTGGTAGCAGGATGGGCTCAGTTTCTTGGGCTCCCTGGGCATGGGGGTTGCTCCTTCCGCATTGCCATGGATGTCCTCCCCAAGGAGTGAGCCAGGCCTCTCTGATCTGCTCGTCTCCCACTCTCAACGCCACCAAGCTTCCCCAGCACCTCCTTGCTCCACACGACCGCTGGGTTTAACATCTCTTCAGGGGCCATGGCACCAAGGCTGGTGGAGGAGAAGGCTGGGGTGTGCTGAACGGGTTGACTTCACAGGATGCTCTATGGCAACCAAGGTTTATCTTGCTGCTCCTCAACCACCCATGTCCATGACACAGCTGGAGCCAAGTGGCACAAGAGATGTGACACCATGACGTGGCCTTGAAGAAGACCTGGTGTAGTGAGCAACTTTCCACCTCCCTTCCCATCCTGCTCCTATCACTGCCTCTGCCAGCTACTCCACTACCAGCTAAGGGCTTGTCCGTGCTCCCTCCTGCTCTAAAGCCACCAGTGCTGAGGTGACATTTTCCCTCTCTGCATGGCAATGTCTGCTGACAACCATGGGAACTGGCTTCTGTCAAGCCAGGGCCCTGGGGTCCTCCTGAATGACATCCCACTAGAATGAGGAGCATTAATAAAAAAGGAATGGCAGAAAAAAGGCATTTGGTGGTGCCTTGCCCTGCTGGGGGGGAAGGTATCCACTGGGGACATTCAGTGGTGATGGGTCCTTGGGGCTGGGAGAGATGTCTGCCCTTGCATGGGGGAGCGGGGACTCTACTGAAGGGAGAAAGATGCAGGGAAGTGGCCACCAGCCCCCCAGAGGGTCCTGAGCTCCCTCCCTGTGGGGCTGCGGCGCCCACCACAAAATGGTGGCCAAGCCCCGCGCCGGGCGCTGAGGGGCACCTCGAACCCTTCCACAAAATGGCGGCCCC